>OX243788.1:11722500-12031699 GCA_945859555.1 Megachile ligniseca
TATTTACCTTTTCCTTCCAGCATTCCCCCAAACGTTTATCGACACTCTCGACCAAGTAAATTCGATCGAGATAAAAATCGATCCTGCAACCCTTGCACGACGGATCAGGAAAGGGTGGTGGTTACGGGGTCGCAACGAGAAACGACGCCTGTCACGAGACCAAGTTAAAAACCGTGGAAGCCCGGTGTCTGTAATTGGCTGCCAGTTAATTACACGCCACGTCGCCCGTCATATAAACGAAAATCCATCCGTCACTCGTCCTGCCAGCCACGGGGTTGATAATAATTAAACCGTCCGGAATGACGTCGCGGAGAGCTGCGGGGCGAGCCGTGGAGGATTTAAACGGCGGATCGAAAGAGCGAGACGTACGGTAAGAGAAAAGGACGATCGTGGAAATGGGGGAAATTTGATTAAGAGAGATTATATGCATTCGACGTTGTTATCTTAGAGCCATACCGAACTGAAAACAGTAGGGGTAAGCGTGTTTCGATGGATATTACAAATTTAGAACTTTGAATTCGAGTGTTTCGGTAAATTAATAACACTACAGATTATGTTTCGAATAATAAATTCCGAATTCGCATTTCCGAATTGAAAATAGGTTCGAATAAATTTGGGCAACACCTTTGGGTATCGAGAGCGGAGCGGCGCATAGAGGGATGCATTTTTCGTAGCCCATCGACTGGCTCGATTCGCAACACCTGCTCAATTATACGGCACGTCGCATGTTGTAATCGGAGATCCATCGGACGATCGCTGACGTGGAACCTACCTTTTCCTCTCCTCTCCGCTCTTCTCCTGGGAATTGCGTAGCTCGTTCCAGCCCTTGATGGGACATCAAAGATCTACCGTGAAGGGACGGAAAGTTTGGATCCTGTTCCCGTCGACTTCCTTTTCCCATCGGAGTTGACAAACTCTTAAAAACGCGTCGAGGAAGAAATTGAATTCGCTCGCGATTGGCAGGACGCGACGCGTCGTCTAAACCTAAACTATACGCTTGTTTTCCTGTCTTTTCGCGGCACACCGTTTTCTAATATACATATGTATCGACTGTTTTGATCCATCGTCCATTAAGGGTGGACCAGCAGTACGTTCGTGAAACGTTTCCCGTGAACGGTGGTCGTCGGATCGATCAGCGATGCACAGCCTTTCTTGGGCTTCGAAGTGAACCCTCGGCTTTCACCGATGGACCAATTAATTTCAGGCTATTCCTCGTGGGAAAGAGGTTGCTCTTCGGGACTTTCCGAATTACCGTTAGCGAGGAAATAACAACAATCTACGCAGCTCCGGTTAAATTTCGAACATACGACAACAGAGGGTGCGCGTACGTACGCTCGTAAAAGCGCGCTCTCGTAAACTGTGCATCGTAAACGTTATACCATCTAACGAAATCGAGTTACGAACGCTCTCGTATTCGTTCTTGATCCGGAATTTTCCTACCTTCTACCTTACAGCGTATGGATAAGTAACGCGCGGTATTTACCGGTATTTTAACGACGCGTTTAAATCAGCCACGCTTGTCTTTAAAGGGTCGGGGCGTATCGCGGACATTCCACGAAAATATACGAAATACTGTTAAAGTATCGGCGATTCCGGTTGGTCGTTAAGTAAATGACAGGAAGGAGATCGATTTCTGGAGAAACGCTCGAGCGTCTCGATTAGAGGTTTTAATGGAGAAATTTAATTTCTCGGGCCATTGCTCGCGAGCGGTGGCGGTTATCGGTGCACGTCGTCGTGTCTGCTAGGCGAGACGAAAGACACACACACACACACACGCGCGCGCGCGCGCCATACGGAGAAGGAAAGGATACGCAGAAGGGAGAAGAGCAGGTACGTAGATAAAAGTATCCAGTGTCGGTGAGGGGCAGGGGATTATAAATTGGCTACTTTGTGTCGCGGTTATTGGGGGGCCAAATTGCGAACGACCATCCATCCATTTCCTGGACCTCGCCGTCTCGTCTTCCGACGCTAGCCACTTTTTCACTACGCAGTGTTTTTGTCGGCGTCGTTAACGGACCGGAAACTTTGTTAGGAACCGCGATTTTTAGCTACGAAGAGATAGACGGACGATACTTTGAAATTATGCCAGCATTCAGATTTACCAGAGTCCTGAAAAGTTCAGCAGTTTATCGCGATTTATCGGCTACCACTAGTTGTTCCAGCGATTCGGAGAGGGTTTTCTTTTTTTAACGCCGCCAAGAGCAACGGGGGTCGTTCTCGAGGGTGACGCGTGCTAGGACGTTATTGGATCCCGTGAGCTACCCTCGTTACCGATACCGCACCACGGTCAGCGGTAAATGTGTCACGAATGCGGTGTGCTTAGACGGAGACCGGTCTTAGGTTATCGGTCGCAGGTGGTAAACGATTTCGCTCGATTTCCAAGGGTCCGTGAATATTTATGACGGTCCAAGGTCTCGGAGTCTACTTGGACCGCAGCCATCGGTAACGGTACCCTAAATTCACCCCGAGAGTCGGATAGGGTGCCCTGAATGTATTTGGGTTACCACGGTGTTCTACATCTCATCTCGGTAATATCTCGGAACTTTGCTCGATTAGGTTTGCTTCCTTCCAGATGGTGGACGTAACTTTGCTTACCTTGCACGATATTTTACCGTCGAATCGATTCGTTTCCCCTCTTCACGACTATTGTCGCATACACGATTTCTAATCGATAATTCTAATTAATAACCGACTATTTCATTTTATTTTCGTCGAACTTTAAATTTCTATTCGCCATCGTAACACGAATGAAATTTTTAAACGGTTCGGATGAAATTATTCGAAAGGAAAAATTACCGAACGAACGTAACTCGTCTATTCGTCGCGAGCTCTTTGAATCTGCGATTTCTTCACGCTTCCAGTTGGTTCCCCGTCATTTCCAAGCAACGAAGCGTATCCACCGAAGCGAGGAATGATCGACGGGGCGCGAGAACGCTAAGGATAAACGTAGGAGGACGTAGGGAGGCGCAGGAAGGCGTAAGATTCACCGACACCCCAGGGTCCATTGACAAATTTGCCAACGGGCAAAAAGCCTGTTTGGTATGCATCCCTTGCTCGATCCATCGGCCATGCAAGACCGAGTCTAGCATCTCGAGGCGCGTGTACGTGACGCGTGACGTGCGTCAACTCCCCTCAGACTGCTTCCTACGAAATATTCCGTGGAATACGCGTTTCTCTTATCCATCCTCGAGATCTCGCGTCGGCAAGTTTTTTTTTTAACGAGCCGCCCCTCTGTTGCGTCGCTGCGATTTTCTTTCGAAAGGTTCGGGGCTTGATCGATGGCACCTTTCGCCGAGCCTCTTCGAGGGATGTTTCGTCTTTATTAGATTCGAAAGTTGATCGAGAGCCACTCGTGAACCCGCCACCGTCGTCGTCGTCCCCCGTCGAGATGCGTTTCTTTCGCGACGAGTTCCGTTATAACGGAACTTCTTACGGGCTTCTTTCGCGTTTTTCTCACCGGAGCTAAAACATTGGTTCTCGTCTGGATGAGACGCGTACGCAAACTTCGCTACCGTCTGTAAGGGTCAGCTGTCACGATAGGCAAGTTTCGGCCTGAACTAAACGGGCCTCGAGGTTTCCGGTTAACTAGCAAACTGTGTATCCACTGCTTACGCGTCGGAATAGAGGCGAGCCGTAATCGAGCGTCGGCAATGGAATATAGTGGAAATTATCTAGAGGTGCCTCCCTCACGAAGCGATTCAACTTTTCTCGAACACTTTCGAAACACTTTCTCCTGGAACGCGACAGAAACGAGGATCCTCGAGGAGCCCCCTTTTTCCGTCGATCATTCCGGGCACGAACCGCTCGCCGCGGAAATTAGTTTCCGCCTTTAATTACAGGGATAGTAACGAGGCTCGGTGGATCGATCAAACTGGGCCGCGGGGATAGAGTTTCTCGTTTTCAGGCCGAACAGGAAGAAGTCGAATAATAAGAGAGCGGCATTCAAATAGCTCGGTCGTCGGCTCTGGGTTAGGTCGCCGGAACGAATTCGAAAAGAGAGCGGTTGGGGAAAACGGGATTCCGGCCTGAAATTGTAGCCCATAAGACGAGAACCGTCCCAGGGTCGATAACCAATTAGCGATCCCCGAGACAAGGGTCGGAATCGCGCGTAAACAGCGACAGACAGTAGCTGGGGCAACGAGTTTCGAGGCCACGCTGATGGTGATCTTAAATTTCGCAGCCCTGTTTGCCCGCTTTAATCTAGCTCGTTCGCGTCGTCGGATTAACGAGTGCATTTTCTGCCTAAACGAGACTCTTTCGTTTCGCCAAAACGAAAAAATCACGTACAAGAAGTAGTATAAAGGGAGTTGGAAATTTGACAACCACCGTGTCTCGGATCTCTCCATATCTGTATATGTAGTATGTCGAGACTCCCTATATTCCTAGTTAAATGTCTATATTCCTCCAAAACGATCATGTCGAATCTTTTTATCATCTTGCCAGGCATCGGGAAAGAGCAAAGAAATTTTGTCGACGTTTTACGATCGTTAACGATATTTATCTTATCGCCGCCGAAGAATGGAATTTAGAAACGCGAGAGAACCGTCGCGGTAACGTGCTTGCTGTCTCTTCTCGGCAAATAGAATTTCCCAGAAACGTCCATGTCCCTCTCTAACTCTCTCTAACTCTCTCTAGCTCTCTCTAACTCTCTCTCGCTTAATTCCACTCGTGACGATTTCCCCTCCGTTTCTACCGGCGTTGCGTCGTTTTCGCCCTCTCGTTAGCCGCGTGTATCGAGTTTGCGCTCGACGTTTTCCATCGAGCACTCCAACTGCCGCGTCGCGTCCGTCGTGGCCGTCGTGCCCGGGGGTTGCTTCGAGTGGTTCGAGCTCGGTGCACGCGGCTACCCCACTCGAAATTCGGACAATGGCGGCTTCGATTTTCCCTCAGACTCTCGAACTCTGCTCCCGGCAGCAACTTTCTTTCAATGCCGTTCTCCTTGTTACTTTCGTCGAAAAGGAAATTACAGAGACGAAGAAGACGCTCGTGATTCTGACGCAGGGGAGAGTCTTGTATTATTTATCGAAGCTACTGGAAATGTGGGTCTCCGTGAGTAAATTGTGATACGATTCGGTGATCCAACGACGTAATTCCTCGAGACCCGCAAGACTCGGGATGTTTGCGGAATAGTGTTTATTTAGAGTGACTGGAGTGGATGAAGTTGTCGAAGAGGGAGCCCGTTCGTGGTTTCGATATAACTAGAATAGGTTGCTCGAAATTCTTGCAAACGAAACAATTTGTCTGCCGATTTACTTTATCGTCGTATCGAGCAGTCGAATAATTAAATCGAAGTAACTGTAGGCTTTATAGGAATAAGAGACGCAACAATATGGTATGCATTAACAATCGTAAGAAAAGCGAAGGAAATTTAGTGTCTCTCGTACGTGTTCGATCTTAATATATGTATAAACATTGTTTATCGAGAACGACGTTTCTCGGCGAACGATTTAAATCGAAAACTTGGCGTCGATGAAGCGCGAACTTTCGACGACGAAAGGGAGAGTTTCTCGTGGAAAGTGGCTTTAGAGTGCAGAGGGGGAAACATAGAGAGTAGAGGTCGAAATTAGATTTGGTACAGGAATGGCGGCGTTTCGGCGTTTCGTACCGACCCTAACACGCTCGGAAACATCTTCAAAGCGGTTCGAATTTCATCGTTTCACCGACTCGACTCTCGCCTTGGTTAACCTTCGCTGATACGTGACTCATCTGTACAACTGGTAATTCTAGTTTGTCCAAGCAATCCACTTCATCTTTTATCGCTTCTCGTTCGAATTCGATGCATCGAATGACTACGTTTTTCCGGCTGGTCCTTTCCTCTATCCTTCTTTCTTATTAGCCGCGTTACCGATTATTTAATCACGATAGCATCGAACGGGAGTCGGATGCAAAGAAGCCGTCCGTTTGGTGAAAAGGTCGAATTAAGAGCAGCCGGACCGTCGAGGCAGGGGAATTAAGAGGTGGTACGATCGACGGGTTTTCCCTCGGAAAAGGGAAACTCGCCGGAACCGAAGCGAATGCCACGTGCTCGAAATTGATTAAAAAAAGCTGGTCCATCGATGGAACTGGTCCCGCTGGGACGTCTCTTTTGTACCGGCAAACCGAAAATTCGATTGAACATCGACGTGGGTTTGGATAGACGCGGACCCAGCCCTCGTTCTTTTCCTCGCTCTCGCATCAAAGACACAGCCGGCGTTCTGGCTGACCGTGTCCCCTTCTTTCGCCTTCGATGCTCGTCTATTTGATCTTTCTTCCTGGTCCGTCGCGTCGAGTGTCGTTGCTTTTACGATCGGTCGCTACCTATCGAAACATGTAAATGCGACTTACAATCCCTTTAACCCCGTCCTACGACGCCCCATTCCCCTTTCTTTCGCTCCCTTCCACGTCACCCTTCGCTATGCATCGTGCTGTACGTGTCACTTTTTCGACCTAACCCGGCCGTTATAGCGGGATTATGCCCGATAACGTATTCAGACAGGATAATAAACGTATGGGCACGGACGAGCTATGGGGTAAGGCCAATCATCTTATGGGAGCTGGTGTCGCGTGATCTGGAACGCGGACACGTATATAAAGTTTCTTTACGACGACTACTTTATTTGCTATTTCGTGCTTAAGAACAGTGATTTTCCAACGGATACGGTATCCTCGTGTTTTAGCGCGCGCAGGACGACGCTTAAAAATCGAAAGATCGTTCGAAAGAATACCAATGAAACTTTATTCCTCTCTCCTATATTAATTATTCCATATGAGAATTACAAGATGGTAATATTGCTCGAGGATCTTTTAATTATCCGATTACGTTACGTTCGAGCTGACAATTACCGGGGGCCGTGAACATTAAGAAATACAAGCGTTTTCCACGCGACGCGATTCGAACGATCATCGAGGAATTCTCCCGCGTATCGCTCGTTCCCAAAGGCGTCGTTATTTCCGCGAGGATGGATTCACCCTTATAAATTTCGCAACATTTTATTTTCTTCTCGATCTTTCCTTCCCGTCGCGTCGTTTCGCCGCGGATTTTTACGATTCTCCAACCCAGCCATTCGCGGCGAAACACGTAAATACTTACGACGAACGTTTCGGATAGACGATCTCGTTTCACGATCCGTCCTTTCCCATCAACAACGTTTCCTAACTAAAGATGTTTCTTCTTTTCTTTTCATGGTTACCCCCTTGTTATGCTCTACCGAGTACAAATTCACGAATTTCACGGTGTTTACGAACGTACTTTAAACTTTCCCTATATTTAGTTTGCCAAGCGGTAGATGTAACCGTTCGATCCTCTCGAAGATCTCGTGCGTTACTGCTCAGTTCTGGTTTGATTAGCGATCGAAACGGTTGAGAGCTCGTCGAACGAGTCAGGGTCATTGCAGCTCGTTAAAGTTTTCGAAAGTTTCGTTACGCGTTTCACGGTGATTCAGAAACGTCTTGAGAACATCGTCCCCTCTCGGTTTCTCCCCGACAAACAAATTGGGATGGCTCACAAATTTTTATGTCGATTGCTTTGCACGCGATATCGTTCCATTCGTGTGGCTGCTTCGTTTTCCATCGACGAACGACCGACGTCTCTGTTCGCGCAGCCGCTCGTAAAGAGCCCTTGTCATCGTGAAATTTCCTTCGCGGACCGAAGAAGATCGAATCCCTCGCGGCACGTTCTCTACCATTTCTACCATTGTCGAGAGAACCTTTTAGAACTGGCCCCAACCGTTTCATGTCGGCGACAGCCGGATCAACCGACAAAACTAACGAACAGTCCAAATATGGAAACTCTAAATTCACCACTATTCGTCAATGGCCACCAGTAGGTATACGTATTCCAGACGAACGAAATAATCGAGTAGAAATACAAGAACGCTTAAGTGGTTCTTCTTTTCCTCGAATTTCCCTAGCCAACTTTTATCGCGTCCCATAAAGCATAGAGCTCCCGCTTTCTCCGAGCTCGGTTAGGAAAAAGGAGAATGACGGATGAGGCGGGGCTCACGATTCGTCTCTGAAATGGACTCGTTGAAATCCATGTTGTTGGCCATTGATATTCGGAACGGTTCTTTGTTTCCGACGCGAGGTTCGTGCGGGATTACCGGAACCTTTCGCTGACTTTATCGTGAAATAACTTCGCCACGACAAGCATAGACAAAGAAGCGAATTTCTTTCTCAAAAAGCGAAACCTTCGGTGTCTAACTTTGAATTTACTTCCAAGACAATAGGTTTTTATAGTCGGCAACAGTGTTTCGCTGTCGAAGAAAAACTTGTATTTTAAAGGGGAACATACGTATGTATATTCCGTTACGGCGCTTACCGGACCTAATCGTGAAAGGTTTGTTCGCGCAACGCGTTTAAACCGTGCACAGACAAAGTTATGGGCATAACTCCGACGATTATTAATATCGCGTAATTATTATTACTATCATAGGCTTTCCTCCGTGCCAATTTTCGAGGAGGATACTGCTCTCTCTTCTTGGGGGCCAAGTATTTAATGAAGCAGCCCTTGCACGGCTCGTTTCCAGGGGGAGAAAGGTCTTGCCGTTGCTGTCATTATTACGAACCAGACTGGCGTCACTGTTTATATAATTATATTTCGTTCTCTAGGGAGATAGCAGACACTCTGTTTTGTTATTATGTAAACCAAGTCGTGTCTGTTGATCTCGTTCTCGTTTGTACGTCGGTACAAATTGTCTCGATGAAGAAAAAAGTAAACGTTAAACAGCTATGATTTATGCAGTGAAAATGCATTCGTTAATGATACGAATACGTTCAGTTTGCGGTGAATAAGGAGGAAACGCGAAACGAAAAGGACGAAAGTATCAGATCCCGATAGCGGTGGAAAGAGAAATTTGTCAATTTGGTAAAAATCAATCACGTCCTCGACTCGGTTGGACCGTCAGAATTGAAAGAACTGCTCCGGTCTTTGACTTTGCGGAAAGAGCAAATGAAAATCAAACGACGCGACGACGGATTAAGAGTGTTTAAAAGTCGATGGAGTCGAATCGCGTTTAGACGAGCCATCCCTCGCGAAGGTAGAAACCGTTATTAATGATAAGAGAGGGTGACAGCAGCTCCCGTTCTCTATGTCTGACATCGCAGTCGGCCGTGAGCTGACACGGGACGCCTAATGACGATTAATTCAATGTCTTCGTGGCAGCGTGGCACGGGACTGTCTACTCGCGCTACGACAGCTTTCAGGACTTCCGTTTTCGGCTTTCGGGACTACGCTTTCTGCCCTCGCCTGTGCTACAATTTCCTTCGAAAGGTTCAGGGAGAGAGAGAGAGAGGCCTCGCTCTGTTCATTAATCAACGCGAACAAGCATCGTGCGAATGATAATCGATCTCGAACCCTCGATCTGGACACTGGCCGAAGGGCTCGTCGAATTTTCTTATTTTCTTGTTTTGCCAATTTTTTCTAGACGAAGGATTATCGACGAACAACTAAAGATTGAAATCAGTCTAAATTGAGAGGAAAATACGAGTGGCCTATTAATCGAACGTACACGCCAGTGTTCGTTCTTTCCATCCATCGAATAATAACCGATTCCACGGCTCGAAATGGATTTTTGCCCGGAGCGATTTACCGTGTTTTGCTCGCTTTCCAACGGCAGTTACGACGCCCTTACCGCGACTGCATAATCGTACAATTTGAAATTCTACCCTGCCATCCTGCATCCATCGATCTCATGCAACTTTTATCAAAGGAGAAACGTAAGGAACCCTTTGAATTGAACGCTATTTACGTCGCGAGTTCTCGCTTTCTCTTTCAGGGACAAAAGGGTGGCGCGGTCTTTTTTCTACCAGGAAAGAAAAAACATAAGGGTACGAGTCCCCATCGATCGTCTTAACTTGGTCCCTTTGACCACTCGCACTCGCCCTAACGTGGTTTCACATATTTCAAAACAGCCGTGATATTCTTCCGCTCACCCTAAGGCGATGTTACATATTTTACTCTACATTATTCATCCCCTTACCCTTGGCTTGCTTTACGCGCCAACAAATGTTCTTTCTTAACTGTTCATAAGGAGAAGACTATATTCCCTTTAAGAGAGTTCTACCACTGACCAACAGGCTTCCCTTTCTTTAACGCGTTGCTCGGCACCGTTCCACGATAGAAATTCTGCCCGAACATAAAAACAGAGTACGAAGAATCATCTACTCTTTCGAATTTGAGTAAAGCATTTTTATTCAAACAATTCGTAACAGTCGAATATTAATTCGACGGAGGGCTCCGCTGTTGCGGTAGCGAAAACGTTAGCAAAAGCCGTTACGCTCGTTTCCCGCGTAATCTAACGTCTCGTTCGCGAAAAAGGAAGGAAAATCATCGTTTCCCATTAGATGCCGCGCGTCGCTAATAAAGTTCGAGAGCACAAAGGACTATGGTAACGGCACGGCGTTGCGACCCCTTGCGAATCCTGGCAACTGGCTGTTTGCTTATCTCCGCGTATATCTCCCTTAACGACACGGAGTCTGGTGAAACTGTGATACAGCCGCAATATTAATAGGGTATATACCCTCCCCTTTCGGCCACACGGAAGATCCAGCCCCGAAGACAAATCCAGAGCTAATATTGTTAGCCGGTCCTGCGGGAGTCGTGGCGCGCTCTCGAACAAACAGACAATGCGTCGAGTGGATTCGAAAAGCCCGGATAAACACTCTAATATCTGGAAGATCGGAACCCTTTCTACACGATCAACCTCTCGCGATCACTTATTTTACCGAGAGGATCGTTCGACCACTTGGACTTGAAATTATCTTTGCCGGGGATTCGATCGGTCTCGTCTCTTCGAGATACTCGACTATAAGGGGAGAAAAGAATTGCACGCGTATCCTATTTGTTCGATTATTCGAAAGGACGGATTTGTACGTGTACTCGAATGTTCGCTATATCCCCGACTTATTTAGGAACAGTAGTCGTTTCACGCGCGTGGAAATTCGATCCATTCTTTTTTTCGATTTTACTCTTTCGTTCGCTTTTTTTGTTTCGCCGTTTTTCGAATACATTCTCTCCGAGCTATATTTTCGTCGAAGAAATACGTAGATTTATAAGGTGTCTCGATTTCTTGAAGTAGTGCACGATTCATCGACGCGCGGACGAGGGTCAATTAAATGCTATTAGCGTGGTTGGATTTTAGCCAATCCTCGTAACGAGGCCGACACACAGAGAGGATACGGGAGCGGATAATACTCGCGTAAACCCTCGAGCTGATCTGGATCCCTGGACATCGTGGATCCTAATCGGATTGCAGCCGTGTAGCTGGAGACGCGCTATCCTGGAACATTAATTTTTATGGGCTTTCGATACGAGCCACGTAACACGCTCGACCCTCTGGGACACTCCGTCCCTTCGTCCCGAGTACAGTAGCCGGCGAGTAATACTAGTTTTTGTGGGTCGAGAAAGTCTAATAATAATTGGACGAGCAGATTCGTTCGTTAGTTTATTCCGTTTCGAAATTGAATCTACGATCCGCCTATTAATAATCATTCGAATACTAATAATGCCTCTGGTGTGCCAACGTGTCTCAGGATTCCTCGAGTCATCGCGACAAATAAAGTAAATTCTGCGTACGTACATGTGTGAATATTATGCCAATTAATATCGTTTTCTTCTCGTTACGCGAGGGTTTAAATCGGCGTAGCACGATAACCTTTGCGCAACGCGCACCGACGAGCATGAACTTCGCTTCACCAGTCAAAGTTCTCGATCCGAGCGTTTCCAGAATTAGCCAATCGGCAACTGCACGAGAATAGAACCGAGAACGAGGCGCGATTAATAACAATTAAACGGCGAGATACGCGATGCAATTCATCCACGGTAAGATCCAGCCACTATCTAAACGAGTAAACGCGACAGTTATCGTGGCTCACGAACAGTCTCTCCTCTCCGACGCGGAGAGAGACAGATAGAGAGATCGAGAGAGGGAGGGAGGGAGGGGACGAGAAGTCAGAGGTCGGCAATCGTCGCGTCAACTAATGTTATGGTCTATCTTGTAAGAGGTTGGTTAATAGGCATCTCAGGAGTCGCTAATATGTCGTGAGCAGAGCCGTCGAGGGGAGCACGACTCCCATAATCGTAACTGCACTCGTCTACCGCGGAAATTACGCTTTTCGTCTCCTAACTCGAGCCTTAGGGAATTTTCTATCGTTCCAAATAGTCTTGCTGGAAATTGCCTCTCTCCCTCTCTCTCCCTCTCTCTCTATCTCTCGAGTCTTGACGTTCAGGCAACGCCGTTCCTCGTTAACATAACTCGCTCGTATCCTTTAACGAATTCTTAAACATATCGGCAGAGCCCGAAAGCTCGGTTTCGTGGCACGCAACGCGTCGTTCGCATCGATCAAACAGTCCCTAGAGAAATAATCGTCGAATGCATCGATGCACTCTCTGGTCGAAAGTACAAAGCACGATATTCAACGGTTGCGAAAACAGCTCACGTTGTACCCCTCCCTCGTATCGACCGCCGCGATATTTCACCGTTATGTTTAATAATTCGCAGACAGTCCGTTGGAGGACCGGCTTTTTCTTCTTTCTCTTCTTCCTCTTTGACTCCGCCTTTTTCGTCTCGCTTCGCCCCTCGAAGCTTTTCCACCGGCTTATATCTCTGCCTCGTCGAGGATGTCGTACTTGCCATAAGTTTCGCAACCTCGTGAGCTACTCGAAGTATGAAATGAACTACGTGCCCCTCTTACGAGATACGAATGCCGAAATGGCAGACGTTTTTCTTCTTTGAACCGTTCCACGAGTATCCCGTCAAGCTGATTTTTAACATCGAAACGAAAACATCTACCGCTTTTCCGATCGATATTTCCCTTCCGGATTTCGGCAGATGCGTCCTGAAATCGGACTAGCTCGTCGTATCCACTTGCATAGCAGACTCTAAACATTGGTTCGACGTTCGTTGGCAGAAGGTAACCGGGTTCCATAACCCAGGATGGCCAAATGGGAATACAAGTTTCGGTTTCGCGTTAACGGTAGTTTTACGAGCCAAACTTCCAGCATGGGATCTGACTTCTATGAATATTAACCTGATCCCCTTGGACCGACCGTTTCATCCCCTGGTGTGTAATTATCGACTACGGGTTAGGGCCGGAGACTCGTTCGGCTTTCAGGATGTAGATATCGCGTTCGCGAACGATCAAGATTATCTCATATTAATCTTACTAAAGCAAAAAAAGCCGACTTTCGATCTCCTACGGTATCCGCGGCGTCCAAAATAAATGAATAACAGCGAAACGATTGTTCTCGTTCCGCGAAACATTTCCATTCTTCCAGAGCCACGCGACTCATTTAGTAATCTTCCATGCCCATTATCATTTTTTATTGCTCCGTTGGTTCGAGATAACGTTTACCCTCGCGTACAACGAGGAAACGTTATTCGTTGATCGGCCGCATCTCCGAAACGAGGCTTTCGCGTTCGTCAGGGTAATTTGCCATGGACAATGGTTGAGCGAAACCACCGGACATAGCTACGGAATCATGCCATCCGTATTCATCGGACGAACGGCGATCCGTAACTCCGTCTGCGAGCAACTGACACGACGTACAGGACGCATTCTGCGCAACCCCATGGAATTACGTTCGCGAGCCAGCCAGATCGCTGGACGGATCGACCTCTAGATCGGCTACGGGAGACAAGGGGACCACGGTTAATGGGAATTCGTCGGCAATTTCGCGTACGGAGTTGTCCTTCTGGAACGTGACGGGAATGCGCGGTCGACGAATTTCTTCTTCGCTCTTTCTACGGAACGAACGAACCACCGATCGAACGAGCGAACGAGCGAACGAACGACGGATGGATGGAGGGTGTAAATTTGGATGGCTTGTAAAATGAATTTTTATCGCGACGCTTAACGTTGCGAGCACGTTGTCTACCGGTCGAGGAACGATCGTTCGACTTTGTCCGCAAGCGGCGAAACGTTTCAAGGGGAGTTTCAGTAGTACGAGTCGACGGATAAGTTGACGCGCGTTCTCCGACATCGAGTATAGAATTTTCGATACTTTTACGATCGAAGGTTTGTTCGCGAAAAAAACTCGAAGCGGACAAATTCGTAACCGTGATCGAATTTAGACGTTTTCCTTGGATCGGACGGCTCGCTATTTATGGAGCCCGTATCGTATCGTTCCCCCGTGACAGCCGTTCTCGTGTATCGATAGGAATTTAGGCGGACTTAGAAGCGAAGGCTGTTGCGTGTCCTGCAATCGGCTCGATGCGCGATTGTCTCGGAACGATCTCATTTATCTTGCACTATTCCAGCGGTCGGATCTCTCCTCGTTGCGAAATTAATCAGACGGCTCCAGACGCCTCTTTGTTGTCGGTTGCCGAGACTCTTGTCGAGACTTCCTTCCTTCCTTGCTTGGATGGATTTAACGAATATGGATCGCGTCTGATGCCATCTACCACGCGTGCTGCTCGATTCTGACACGCGTCAAACTTAATGAAATTCCGCGTAGAATCGCTACCGCTTCGACGATCGTCTCTGGATATTTCGCCATCGGCGGAAACTATCTCGAAATTATTTCGGACTACGTCGCGAGGCGGACGTACCGTAGAAGAAAGTCGAAGCGATCGTTCCGCCTCGTTCTCCTCCCCTTCGCGTTCTCGTTTCCTTCGATTAACCATTAGGACGAGTTCGTCGGAGTATTCACCGGTTCCAAGTTTCGTAACGAGCTGGCATAGCTGGCTAATATTCCCACGACGAGCCACCGCGTTAAGGGTTGCGTAGTTGGGGCTCGGACACTCGAGAGGCTCAAGGACGAACGTTTCCTTTTTGCGTCAGTCTTGCTTCGCTAGTTTGCGTGCCAACTTGCGACGGATCGAGGCTAATGGGCTCCCTCTCCGCTTTTCTTCGAGAGCAGACTTTTTCGAGAGCAGAAGCCAACGTTCTCGACAAACGGTCGCGATATTATCTTCATTTTCGCGGAATCGATCCGGTCGTTACGAACGAACAGTAGGAATGTATTCTATAACGACCGAGAAAAATCCCGTAACAATCTATAAGGGAAGAGAAAAAATATACTAATTTCGTAACGAACAACGAATCCCTGTTTCGAGTTACTTTATCCTCGTGAACGGGAGAAAACGGGTAGAAAGGGTACAGGCTACCACGGACTGTCCCATGACGTTCCTTTTTTGTCCCTGTTCATTATTCCCGCGACGTACACTTTATTCGCGTTTTCGTTCCGACGATTGTGCGTTCTGACAATGGACCGACGACTCGTGCTCAAGTTTCGATTCTGTCTGTGGCAGTTGCTTTTTTTTCCGTAACAGGGCAGCCTGTTCTCGACCACAGGCAGCGGAAACTTGACGACGCGACGCGTTTCGTCGCTCGTGAAACTTTCGCATTGTCTCGCGAGCACCCTCACGACCACCGGCTGCCCGTTTATCCTACGAATTACCTGAATCTGCCTTTCGTCCAACGGTACGAAACATATTTTTCCCCGGCTCCGCGTCGTTGCTCGACTATTGTCTCGTTCGTTAGGGCTCCTCGCGACGTTTGCTAGAGAGCCGGTTTACCGACAAATTAATTCTTTCGATGCCTCGAGTATCGCGGAAACGAGCTCAACGTGGAGCGCAATGCACGCAAGAACGTCTGTCTGTACCGCAGAAATAAAATATTGTCCATGTTTGCCAGGCGCCAAACGTCGTCCGACTGGAAATTTCGTACGAGCCAAACGAGATCCATCGACAATCGTTCTAACCTAGCCTAACCTAACCCTTGGTTTCGCTCGAATCGACGGATTAGATTTAAGCATCGTTTGATGGAGGCGCTTCGTAACGACTACATTGTCCATCGGCGCAGAGGCGAGGGTCGCGCGACTAACTTTGTCCCGTAGGTACCCACGAGCCATTCTCTCACGAGTTACAAAGTCATCGCGACGCGAATCCCGTTATTTTCCAACGGCCGTTCCCGTCTTCGATAAAATCGATCGAGAAGAACGGAAGAGGCAATTCAACTTCTTGTTTCTCGGCAAGTTCGTTGACGACATTTCGCTGCGTTCGCGAGATACACGAATTCATATCATCGTTCGCTCGATAGAAATATCTTGGAAATTTCTGTCGTCGGACACTCGAAAGGTTTCACTGGATCAAGTGAAAATGAACCTTTCGGTTCATTTACGTCTACGAATCAGTCTGCCGACTACAGATACTCGCTTTCGATCGCGAGTGTACCGCCATCGGGCTCGCGTTAATTGCCAGCCTCAGCCTCTATTGAGATTAATGACATTGGTTCGTATTTTATGCCAGGATGAGTCTATCGGTAGCGCTCGTAGCCCGTTAGATGTGCTCGTGAGCACGGGTCGGTGTTAATTGGTACAGACGATCCAGGACTACGTTACTCTACGAAGCCATTCGGTTAACCGGGATCGAGAACGGAGATTGAGCACCAGCTTCGGATAACGCTGTCCGTGCCGAGAGAACCGGGTTATCGAATCCTGTTATCCTATCGTTCGACCTATCCTAGCTATCGATAAATCATCTCTCTCTCTCTCTCTCTCTCTCTCTCCGAGTATTCGAAAAATTAAGAATTGCGAGAAAATTTTCGCATCGACTATTCGTAAACATTGACCGACGGAAAAGAACAATTAATACGCATCGAAACGGAAGGGGTAACGAAAACAAAGAAATAACAACATCATGATATTGTTAATCGACGATATCGCTTAATTGTTCCGATTCGACCTCTGATCCGAACACGATATCGCACGCGCGGAGGATAATATAATTGTGTCTGGGTACAGAATCGATGTAGTATATACCGTAGCGGCGAAGAAGGTCGCGGAAAAGAGAGTTTCGGGGTATAATGTTACTGGATGTTACAAGCAGTTCGCCAATCAGGATTACGTTACACGCTTTTATTGGTTTATGTCGAGCGGTTTCGACACGGGAGATGCTCGCGTTCCGTTCGCGGTAACTAATTTCGCTTCATGTTACGTTCCCGATCTCTTGGTGTCGGAGAAACGTTTCATCGAATCGCTACAGAACCTAAGGTTTATCGCATCTATTCACAGAACCCGCAACTAATCCTTTTCTCCTACGATTTCGTGGTTAAATTCGTGAAGTTACCTTTAACAGGACCAACGACCAAACGCTTAAATTCGACATTGTATCGTTTAGGAGTTAATAAGTCTACTAAGTCTGAGCTACTTTCGAAGCAACTATCCAAGTATCGCGTTCGAATAACGTCGAAAAGAAGGAGAAAAATAAAACAACGGCGAGTGTTAAATACGAAGACGTTCGAGTATGGAATTCATGGATCGGAGTCGATGGCGAGGAAAGAAGTTGGCTGAAAGCCCTTCGCCGCCACAATGTCATCGTGATCGCCGTAATTCGCGAAACATGAGCCCCATCGAGGAGAAATAGGGCCGGTAAATCAGAAAACTTTGTACGGAAAGGGGAAACGCGGAGAAAACAGGCTGGCTGAGCGAAATTATATTTACCCCGGGGACTTTGGTCCGAGGGATATATTATTTCGGGGGAAACGCTTGCGAGGATTCCGCGGATACGGAATCTCTATCCCCGAGGACTCGACGATGGAAATTCACGAGTAATTCGATAGCAATTTTTTCCCCCGTGGTTCCATGCTTTTTACCGGGCCACGATTTCGATCCCTATCGATCGTTTCACCGGAACGTTTCGCACGGGGAGCGGAGGTCGACGACTTCGAGATAGAAAGATAAATTTTCAACTTCTCGACTGGAACGTTCGAAAAAGAGAAAGAAGCCATAGTTCGAAAGTGTCCAAACGCTGTCGGCGCGATACTCTAAACTCTAAACGAAGCGTAAGACATCGTTAGGCTGAACTCGCGAGACGATAAGTAAAATTGATTTAGAGCGGTCGGCATGCCTTCTTGCCGATAAATCAGGACGAAAAGCAATTTAAACGGGTAGAGAGAGGTCCGATGATCGTAACCCCGGCGTAATATTCGACACTGAATCCCGGCCGTTGGCATAAGTTTTCATTTGCAGCGTCCCGTTAACGAAGTCTTGGCCGATAAATTCGCCGACGCTTTTCCAAGGGTAATCCCATTGTCGGCTGAGCTCGAACAAGAATCGACTCTCCACGCGAATTAAGACGAATCTCTTCGGCTCCGATCCGTCCCGCTCCGACCCGCTCCGACCCGCTCCGACCCGCTCCAACCCACGCCACTCCGCGCGTACTACGCTCGTCTCTACCCTAGTCCGCACCTGTTTCTTATCGGCTATCGGAAAATGGACCGTTACAGAGTTGGCCAGAATTGCCAGAGATTTGTTTCGTCCCGAACGCTTTAAGCGGATTGAAACGAATGGAGCGAGTTTTCCTTCGAGAACTTGGACGCGTCCGATCTTTGAACTTTTATAGATGCGATTCCGATACCGCTGCCTCGTTCTATCGGGTTTGTCGATGGAATTCCACGACGGATACTCGTATAATCTCCGGAAGAAAACGGTTTCGGATATTTTTCCATTACTTCCGCTTGCCTCTCCGAGTTTATAGGATGTAAATAAAACGCGCTCTTTTCCAATATTTCGAGAACAGTACGAGAGTTTAACGTAGAAGAATATTTCTAACATAGGAGTCGAAGAACGACGTTACGCGCGGCGCAGTAACTATACAGTTACAGATAACTCGACAGTTATCTTTCGAACGAAACGTCAACGTCGGGTTAATCTTGGTCGATCTAACAGTAAAAGCAGGCCGGTAGAAGCAACGGTGTCTCTGATAAACGGCCCCTTCGGCCGTTGCATTATGGAAGCATCCGCTATTTCGTGATATTGTGCAGGGCTGGCTGCATCGTTGTTAGGGGAAAGGGATCAGTATGGATGCGGTCTGGACGTTAATGGCATGTGCTACGCTCACGGCCTGTAAACGCAACCGGCCTGCATTGTGGCCGCACCTGCAGTCCTCAACAATTCCACGCGGCCGCGGTTTAACATTGTAGCTAAACCGCACGTTTGTTCCCCTATACCCTCTACCTATACTATATGCCTTATGTGAACGTGTACGGTCGGATGCAGCTGCATCCAGAAAAGTTGCGAAAAACCGACACAACCGTGCCGTGTCAGTCGTTCGTGAGTCTCTCGAAAACATACGACATTTCGAGACTCGTCGATCTCCCTTTCTAACCCGACTCGTGGATGCTTTATTAGCAAATTATTCTTACGATATGTTTACGATTATTAAAGTTGCTACATTATTACCGCCTAACAAAAAGAACACCTGCCACCTCTTCAACGTACACGCGCGCGCTTAGTGTCGCTGCTTTTAAATACCACGAACGCTGTTGGCGTACAATGGAAGAATTAAAAACAATTATATGTATCGGCATGTCCATTGTCGCGTTATCAACGGTGAAATAGACGCGACGAAAGGCGCCGTTCAATGCGTTCAATTCGTATTTCTGAGTTTGATCGTTTTTCTTTGTTGTTGTTGATAATAAGTTTGATAATAACGTTGATCGAACGTTAATCGATGTCTTCTCTCGCTGCTCTAACGGTGTTATTATGTTACATCGAAAGCGTCGGTGATCCCCACGGCGTGGCGCGGCGGCCACGATAAAAATACTCGTGTCAACTTTCTCGTACAGCGTTACGTTCAAGAGGTTATTTGTACCGGTAGTAAATTCGAAAAATATTAAATAATCCCGTACGAAACATCGAAGTTATCTTATCTAATCGATCCATTGTCTATCTCGTTCTCGTCGAAACGCTCGACAATTAGTGGTATTTTCGTCGAAGCTATTAATTCACGGCGCTAGTTTGATCGTTTCGCGCAGTTGACGCTCGCAACCGGACGATGTTCTGCTCGTCCGTCACAGTCTGATTCTTTCGGTTGGCGCGAAAACCGAAAAAGAAAAAACGCGCAAAAGGGGAATGGAGCGCAAAGAGGCGGCAGGAAGCACGCAGGTTTATTGCACGCTGCTCGTTGCGTGCATAATCGCAGGACCGAAAACCTCGAAAAACCGTGTCGGTTCGTTCACCCCTCGAACGAACTTTCTCCTCTTCGTCCATCGAACTACGTACGATTTTGGCTACACCTGCCACGTGCAACACTTTCACCCGTGTATTTGCGTGTATTTGCGTGTATTTGCGTGTATTTGCGTGCATTTGCGTGTATTCGCACGTATTCGCACGTTTCGCCATCGCTGTCTGCCCACGATCAATTTTTGTTCACTGCCCGATTCGTATCGGTAGACGGTTACGTCATGGATCGTCACGCTGTTGGAATCGATTCGATGTATTCGTCGAGGTGTAAATTTTCGTCGGGAGGTTGGTTCACGCGTTCCACAGGAAACAGTTCGCACGAAACAAAGGACGACTTAAACGTCCGTGTGTGACCAACGATGACGCGAACAGTCGAACGCTAAGGGAGTTCTATATGACCCGGAATGACAGCGACAACAACGGCGGGATCGTTCCGTTATGTAGAATCGTTACTACGACAGTAATTTCATAATTTAATCACCGCTCGACAGAGCTTTGATATTGATTAAATATTAACCGACTTTTCTAGCTATTCCCTCGTATGTATACGGTAACGTATTTCGTAACGCACGAAGGAGAAAGAGCACGGAATCGGTGCAAGATTTTCTCTCTGTCCGTAATTTATAATTTATACCGTGCAATTAAACACGCGAAAGATTTCATCGGAACACACGGATTCGAAGCATACGCAGTAAAATCGCTCGACCGCAGAAATTCTCCAGGGCTCGGAGGAAATGCCTCCCTTCTTCGAGGAAATGGTCTCAGCCAGACTCCGAAAAACTTCCTGCACCGCCTAATGGCAAGAAAAGTCGAGGAGCCTTTCGGCGCGGCGCTTCCGCTTCAGCCTACGCGAGAAGGGCGTATCCTTGTCCCTGATCCCTCGAGACCTTGCCTCGAGAATACGACGATTGCTTGCTAGTAATAAACGAACGTCGTAATCGATAAGATTTGCACGAAACGAGATACTGTTTCAAAACTGCCTACCAATTTACACCAATTTACGTATCCTGATCGTCGTATCATCGCGAGTGCGCGACGTGTTAGGAAATTATAACGACCGATTCCTGTCCATTCGAACGTACTGTATCTCGTGCCGTGACTCTTGAACCTGACCCTGAAGCTTTCTGACCGTCGGATCAGACTGTCCGAACCGATTCAGTTATCCGTAGCGTTGACAGATGTCCCGTAACATAGAGCATTTATCACACGATTCTCCGCTATCGATCACTATCTTTTTCACAATTATTCACGCGTTTAACGCGTCACGTTGTTAAATCGATAACTGTCCGTCGTCAAGTAGGCACCTGTCATTTTGTTCCCGCCAGCGGACAACGCACCTGTGCGTGCCTCGATACGAAGACGAATGCGCTCGGCCGTGTTTCTTCTTTGCTTTCGCAGTCACCTCGATACGTTCTGGTCATTGCTCCAGTGATATAACATCGTTGAAACTAGTCGGAAGTAAAGTTAGTACTTTATAATTAAATTGAATTCATAGTATCTCGAATCGAGGTGGTCGCGATGCCAACTACGCGAATGGTACCAATATACTTTCCGTATATTTTTCTACAAATAATTGATACGAGAAGTTATTTCGAAAAAAAAAAAAACAGTTTTCGAAGCTTTCGTTTGCTACTCGATCTCGAGGTTTTGAAACGAGTCTCGCTCTGCGGCTCCATCGAATTTTCTGTCCAGCTTGGAGGCGCCTGCGAAAGAACACGTTTCGAGAATAAAAAGAAGCAAGCGATGCAGAAACCACAGGATCCAATCGTAGCCGTGCGTCATCGAATCGGCTCGCGGGAGCCAGCCAGCTTACTCCTGGTGTTCGTGTTACGTAACCAAGAGCCCGTGACCTCGATCCCAAGCTGCTTCGGCTTCGAGCATTTCTTGCAGCACGAGTTGCAGAACTAGACGGGCCAGGTTAACCTCCCACAGACAAAACAACCGGCTTCGAACACGACCACGATCTTTTTGCCGGCTTCTGGTACAGTCGCTGCTCGCACGCTCTTGCTTTCGCGATTCCGTTTCGCCCGATCATTCCGATCGTTTCTCTCTTTCAACGACGCGTTAACGTACGTAGTTGAACGATCGATATTTTTAACGTTCGAAGCTTCGCGTTGGAATTTTCGATCGCGTCGAGCATTCGGATATTGGATTCTTTAATTCAAATATCCGATCATTCTTTCTTCTGGAGTTACTTCGGAACTGTTTTCTTTACCATCGAGTCGTTTCAGCGTTTTTCTACGCGAGATAGCAGGCGCGTCGTTTGTCGCTGAACGCATTCGACGCTCGTAAATAAAGAGTTTCCCTCGCGACCACGAAAAGCTAATGGAGGCTGATTGTGAATTATGGAGGCTCCACGAACGCCCGCATAGTTTACAGAACGGCGACGAAACGCCGAGTGATTGTAAGTTATTGGCAGTTTCGTGCCTCTTCGTCGCGCGAATCTGCGCTAAAGATAGACGGCTTTATGAAGAGTCGATGTCAAAGTGGTTCAAACGAGGATCAAATCGTTTAAACAACGTTCAGGCAAGCTGAACACCGTCTGTTAAGTAACGTAGAAATCTTCACCGTATTCGCGTCTGACCGTCGACGTCGAACCGGTGTCATCGGCAACGCTTCGAATACGTCTACAATTGACGAGTTATGATCGGTTTGATTCCGCGCGATGGACATTCGACGCGTCGACTAGCGCGAACCGAATACTCCGAGGACGCATTGGTGCGTCCTGAGACACGAAGTTGTCGAAAAAAGTAAAAAAAAAAAAAAAAAGACGGAAAGGCAAAACGTCGGATCGGTCAGGAGGTTTTTTACGAGGACCGAGTAACGGCCCGTCCAGATACGATCGCTTTTATTACGGCCTCCTCGAGACGCGTAGGTAACGTGCCTCGCGATCGTAAGCGCGCAATTTTTTTCCCTCGGCCAGCGTTCTCGTCCAGAGAACGATCCGACCGGGTAATCTTCTTTAATGCGCATCGCCGATGCCCGAATGCCGTGAACGTGACGCGAACAATGGATTCGATCAGCGATTCGTACGATCGCGTACGCTTTATCTCTTCGACTAGCCGAGCCAATTCTTCGCCGATCGATCGCGCCTGATCGTTATCATTCTCGAACCACTAACGTAGACCGGTGAGCAGCCGCGCTTCGCTAGCAGCAATTTTCCTACGAGTCAAGTTTCAGATTTCGAACTTTAGAACGCGACAATACGAAAAAGTTTCGATTTCTCGCGACTGGATCTGGATTCTGAAAGAAAAAGACGCTCTCGTTATCTTCTCGCGCAGGCTCTTCTACTCGGTGTAGGCAAGAGGGGATTTAAACACGCTATTTACGAGCTGGCCAATTCCTATTTGTAATCGAAACGAACTCTGCTGGCCTCCGAAGCACCGATCAGTTCACCGGTTGAAAATTATCGGACACGTCGTCGGCAGAATACACGAGTCTCGCAAGATGACTGTGATTAATCCACCAGATACGAGATGCGATCTCGTGTCATTTGCATCGAGCAATGTTTCCTTTCGTCCTCGAAACGGTCGCCCGGTTTCAGGTAACAACCTATTGACCAACGAATCAACGATCGTTTCGACGACCAACCAAGCGCACACGGTGTGCAAATAAATCGCCCGATTAATAACGCAGAAGCGAAGCTCTTATTTCAAGCGCTGTTCCTCTCTCCTAACAACTAACCACCGCTTTCGCGGCTGCGCGATGTTTATCGAAAAGTTTATTAATCGTACGCGAATAATTCAGCTGAATCAGACATTTCGTACGCTTGGTCAATCGATTAAATTGTACAATTTACCTCGCCCGAGCGATGCGCGAATTTCATTGATTTCATTGATTTCATTGATTTCATTGATTTCATTGATTTCACGGTTCATTGTTTCTTACGATTAAAACAAGTCGTTTGGTAATAGGAAAATGGAAAAATAGGAAAAAGTTTACCGAAACATATTATTTTCGAGAAATAAGGTCGTTAGGTTCGTTAGCGGAATTATCGCGAGAGAACCGTTGTCAAGAATTTCGATTTGACGGCACGACAAGAGAAGAGAGAATCGCGTGCTAACGGCAGCCATCAGCGGGGAAAATGGAAAAAGGCGCAACCCAATTTCGTCGCCGAGGAAAGCACTTCGATTGCCACATACTGGCACCCGTCACGAGCACTTCCATCGAAGGGTGAAGCTGCAGGGGTAGTCTCGTGGAATGGCGACAGCCTCGTCCTGCTTCGACGAAAGCCTGGAAAATCCCATAAAATATTCTGCGACTCCGTCGAGAAGAACTCGTCGAACTGTAACCAATTCTTTGCATGAAAAAAATATATTTTTTAACGATAAAAACCTTGCCAACGCGACGTTTCATCGAACTTTCCGTCGAGAAATTTTCATTACAAGACAACACTTTTAGTATCCTTGGTCGGAATCGAGCCGTGCTTCGAAACTTTCTAATATTTCGTGACGAGAAAAGCTTCGAATCTCGCGTTTCTTTTTCTTTTCTTTTTCGTTTCTATCGAAAACGGACAATTTCCGCATCGAAAGGAGCCTCGGTTGTTCCGGAATCTCTCGAGGTTTCCGTTCTTTTTCGAGCGCTACGGGACATTTTCCACCGGCAGTCGGTCGGAAATCGATTTCCCAAAGGTTCCGATAATTAACCTCTCTCTTCCTCACGCCGGCTCTATCAGGAGTGGGAACAGCGAATCGAATGGAAAGAGAGATACACCGCTTGTTATTCCAGTTCTCGAGGTAAAACAGGCCAGAGGCAACGTATTTGCACGTGAACGGAAAAGGTTCCGTTCTGGCTGTTTCCGTCCGTCGTCCACTTGGCGGAGCGTAACGACCAACCGAGCCGAGCCAAACTAAGCCAAACCAAGGTAGACCAAGCGAACCGACCAACTAGCCGGCCAGACGATAGACTGGGAACCGTCTGGTAGACCTTGAACGGCCCTTTAACTGGTTGCACTGCAGTCAAGGTTACCCTCTTCCTCTTTCCACGCTGCTGCGAAGCCCGCGGGAGAAGCCACCGGATGAATAGGGTCGTGAGTTAGCCACTTTGTCAAGGACGTAGTCGGTCTGCTAACCAACTGGAATATACATACGTGCAAGTAACTACTATATTCGTAAATCAAAATAACTACTACATCTTTCAACTCTCTACGAACCGATATCTGTATTTCCTTTGAAATTTCAATTCTCTCTATACATACATGCTATTACGCTTCGCATTACGACCCGTGTATTTACTCAACACGTATTCTTATCAAATTCGATTAGCAGATTAGCTACTTTTTATCAGTATAGTAATAATGTTCGTCTTCTTCCCCTCTTTTCCCTTTTCTCGTGCGATAAGAAAATTAGATCGTTTTTTAACTAATTAGAATCGGGATCGAAAATACATCGAAAAAGGAATAACTTGTAGCTATCTGGAATGGTTCGAACGTAAGTAAGTATTCTTGCAACTTGTAGTAAATCCAGTTTACCGAATAGATCGTAAGAAATATAAGTATAAGTATTAGAAGGAGTAGTCGGTCCAGCCGTAAAAGCGTCGGTAGCATCGTGATAAGCGGCTCCCGTCACGGGGTCAAAGATCAAGAAAATAGCTGTCATATAAAACAACGTGGAAGCGTCCAAGATGGTTCGAGGATGGTTCCAAGATGGTTCCAAGATATCCAGCAGTATTATCGTCATCAACGTTCTCTCGTATCGAACAACGACGCGATCATCGTTCCTCGCCAAAAAGAAAGTACCGAATAAACAAAGTTACGATTCGGTCACGAACGATTTCCGTGTTGTCCCAGCAAATCGATGACACTAGGCTCGGTATCGTCCACGTATACGCTCGCGTATAGCCGCGCGTAGAAAGAAAGATATCCCTTTACCGGTCGTAACTAAATAACAACAGAGAGATACAGCCTCGCGAACCACGAGGTGGTTAAGGTCGACCGCCCCCAGCCAACATTCCTTATCATTACATCCCATAAACATTATCCTCGGTTCCATCGAGAATGATTCCTTGATCCGGCTACGAGAAGTCGAGTGGAGGTAGTTCGTCTCCGATCCGGAGGAGTACAGGAGAGACGGAGAGAGAAACGCTACCGAAGGAGCCGCGGCGAAAGGAAGACGGAGAAAAGAGGAAGACGATCGAGTTCTACGCGCGACGACTCTTCCGGCACCGTGTGTACCTTTTAATTCTCCTTCGCTTCGTGTACGTTCATCTTGTCTCGACCGTTGTTTCGTTATTTCGAAATTCCTAAACGTCCAACTTTCAAATTTCTATACGCTACCGATGTAAAGCGGGCTTAGATAAAAGGAAATACGGCGAATGGACGCAAAGAAATCGAACGTTCGAAATAAAGAAGGGAAAGCGAAAGTATCGATACCCTTTGAGGGATCGGTAGTAGTCAGATTCGAGTAGGGTAGCAACGAGGCTTGTCCGTGGAAGAAGACGCCGTTAAATAGGTAGTCGAACGGGCATCCAATATGCAAAGTGGTCGGTGGGCGCGTGTTTCACCTACCATCGGCGTAACTCAACGGAATATCGTTGCTCGTGACGGGCTTTTCGAGGGCCTGCCAGAGAGCAGGAGAGTGTACAGAGCTGATAGGAGCCACCATTACCCATCCCCGTATTCGAGCAGCTCCGCGTACAAACCCCGTACAACAACCCCTGTGTACAATCTCCGTGTGGCTAACAGACCGGTCGAGAGCCCTACGGGCAGTTCGTTGTCCAGTGGTTCGCTCCAGCTTCTCCACCTATCCAAGTCGATGCTAATTAATCGTTTTTAAGGTTCGACCTCGACGAATCGACTGCCGCCGCTCTTTCGTTCTTTCGTCTCCGCTGTACTTTATGTTCGTTGTTTTCCCGCTGTTCTACAATTTTCATCGCGTTATCGTAAATTAATATTCTTTTCGTCAACGAGACACACGCGTCAGAATTTAAGTACATCGATCGATTGATTATATTTCAGCGAAAAACGATTACGATCGTGACCTCGGTTATCGAACGTATGTACACAAATAATTGAATTTAAAGAAAGAATTATTAAGCGATCGGTGGAAAATTTGGCCGACGAGAGCCTGAAACCGGATAATAACGAAGATTCGGGGCAACGGTAGGAGATCAGTTATCCGAAAATAATCAGCTGGAACTGGAACTAAAATAATAAGAAAACTCGCGTAATAATGGTAGTTTTCGTAAAAGGTGTTTATCGCGACACTGTTGCATCCAGATTTGTCGCGTCGCTCTCGTTTCTATATTATTTGACCGATTGTTTCATTCGACTCGATATGTCGGTCACCGGTACCAACGTGTCGGCGTACGCGTTACTTTAACACTAACCGGGTTACGGATCCCTTCCCTAAACGGTAATCGAGAAAACAAAATAATCGGCGATCGTTATCGGATCTATATCGATCGATGATTTATCGGTTGCTGGTCGATTCTGTAATCCATGATCGCGGTGACACGCGCCTCGCATTCGTATTCGTAGCCGCGTTATCTAATCGATAAGCAGTCGGATAAATTGTTCGATTGTCCATTATCGTATCCAGTCGGTAGCATGATTTCGCTAGTGCTAGTAACAACGCTGCTCTTCAGCGCTGCGGTTCAAGGTAAGTCGAGCTTTTTTCAAGAATATCATTTTTCAAGGTACATAAGGTACCACGATAATTCTTGGACCGTAGCGCGTACGGTGATTCGCGAACGTGTTCACGTATACTGCCGATTTTAAAAATGTTGCGCTCGTACAGCCTCCACTGACAACGTAACGACATTCGTAGTAACTGATCTTCGGTCGACGAAATATTAAATCAACTTGTTATCGAATAAAGATTTATTGTATGCCAGGCGAAACGGAGAGCACGGTGATCCGTTATCAGGATGCGGAGTGGGTGAGTTACGGTTTAACCGGACGAATAGTGAATGGTACCAAGGCGGCCCTCAGACAGTTTCCTTATCAGGTACGTATTTACGAAACTCATCGATAAAACGAGTGAAAACGTCAATTATTTTCTGGAAAACGATTGTAGGTGTCGTTGAGACGCAGCTACAACGCTGCACACTTTTGTGGAGGCTCGTTGATAAGCGAGAATCATGTTCTTACCGCGGCACATTGCATGTTTCTGTGAGTGCTCCTCAAACTTTTCGACGAGTATTAGCCGAAGTAAAAAGTAAAAAGTAAACCTCGTTGTATTGTACGTTGCGCAGCTCCGGTTCCATGATACAGCCGTGGACGATCATGGTCGTCGCTGGACAATTGTTGCTCAACGATCAAAGTTCGACCGGTCAACGGAGGGGGGTGGAGATAATCGACGTTCATTCAGAGTTCGATGAAAATACTTTGCAGAACGACGTCGCTTTACTCACCGTGAGATTTTTATTTGGTTCTTCTGCCGTTTCCAACTTCCGAACATCACCGTTCGCTTCGATTTACGCGTTTTTCTTTTATAGCTGAAGCTTCCTTTCAAGCTAACGCCCGAGGTTAACGTCGTACCTCTAACGAGCAGTACACCCGTACCGAACACGGTTTGTCAAGTGGCCGGCTGGGGTTATCCATCGGAAGTAAGTCAAATATTTAATCGATTATCGTGCAAAAATATACCGAAATAACGCTGTCCAACATTTGAAACGATATTTGCTCAGGATGACCAGACTGTGAGTAATCGTCTTATGTACGTGGATCTGCCAATAATAAATATCGGTACCTGCAAGGAGTTGTTGTCGGACGTGACGGATATGTTTCCGGGAATGATGTGCGCCGGCTATATGGAAGGTCAAAAGGATGCTTGCGGGGTAGGCTGACTTAAACTCGAATTTTCACGACGATCAGGCGACCGGGCCGATCGAAAGGATTGCCAGTCGAGTGGTCGAAGAGGTTTCGAGATCTTTTAGATCTTTTATGATTTCCAGGGCGATTCTGGAGGCGGTATGCTCTGCAACGACGTCCTGGCCGGTATCGTTTCAGGCGGAGACGGTTGCGCGCGCCCTAGAATGCCAGGTGTCTATTCGGACGTTCGTTTCTTCCAGGGCTGGATAGAGGAACACATGGAGACACCGGTTGTCCTCGAACGTATCTCGTCTGGCGGAGATAAAATGCTCAACACCTCCCTGTTACCCATTATCGTTCTTTCCAAGATGTTGATAAAACGTGTTTAGCGTAAGATGTATTTTCTGTTTGTTTATAAAATTTGCATTCACGATTAAAAAAGAGCCGCATCTTTTCTCCGGATTTCGTCCGAAGGGAACATCGATCGTGGACTCGAGTTCGTTTACGAGCATCTAAAACGACGCAGGAGTCAAAATTCCGACGTCGTTCCCTGTGCCCGTTTTCTAACAGGGGATAAAATTCTGGCCCATAAAGTAGAACGTTTCAACCCTTTCATAGCGAGCCCTCGAAACCGGTGGCTGGCAGGTTCGATTATTTAACCGGCTAGACGCGCGCGCGGTGGATGACTTTTCGGCGCGGCGCGGCGCGGCGCGGCGCGGCGGTTAGCTCGCTTTCACGGGCAAAGGCCAGGCCAGAAATGGGAACGTAGGACGCAAAGGGAGCCTGTGTATTCCGCTTTGATCTCGAATGGAAAAGCCTCCGTGTAAAGGCAGACTCGCAAAATACTTCGTTGCTACTTAACTCGAGAAACGTATATTAACGATATCGAGGATGTTCGAAGGAGCATCGTATCCGTCGGTTCTCATAAGTATCGACCGAATTTCGCGATCTTCGTAGAAACCTCGAGCTCGAGATATAAGAAAATATTTATCCGCGCCTAGGCGGAGAAGAACGAAACGTTACGACCAACCTACGAACCGAGCCAATTACTAGATCGCTGTTCAAGTAATAAGGGGTCTTCGTGGAACGAAGCAGAGGGTTGGAACGATCAATTTCAACCTTCTTATTACGACTGTTGCCATTTTTCTACGAAAAAATATTAATAACGGTGCTTTCGAACGTTTCGCGTAACGCATCGACATGCGTTAAATTCCCTAAAAAACTGGTAACTGTCAATTGCTTACAAGTTTCCATCGTAATTGCTACTAGAAGGGTAAAACTCGGAGTAAAGTAGCCTAAAACTTTGAGTAAATTAGAAAAGTCTCAAAGGTATAAAAATGAATGCGCTATAAGCGTATAAAAAGACAAAATGGATGAAATTGAGCATGTAGCTGAATGAATTACAAGGTTCGTCGAAAGATCATCTCCGATCTTCCTTCGAATAAATAGGTCCCCTTTCCTATTCCTGTTTCAAGACTTCGCGTATATCTCGAGGGAAACGTCTCGTCTAACTAAATATCTCCGACGACGAAATTTTCCGTAATTAGAGAGAAAACGGCGTCTTTGATCTCCCCTCGAAGGAGAAGCACCGCGAACGAGCAAAGAGATTGGCAACCGTGCCGATCGATCGAAATACATAATAACGCGGCCGAAATTTCCATAAGGCAACGGTGTGCCTGTTGGTTTTTTCCGTTTTTTTCCCTTTTTTTTCCGTTTTTTTCCCTTTTTTCCGTCGGTTCACGATTTACGGCAATTTAATATCCTTTATATCTTTCGTCGGAACGAATTAATTCGCCGATTCGATCGAATAAAGCGATTGTGTTTATATCAGTTACCGGCACCGATCGATGCCGATGGATGTCCTCTATTCCACATCCAACGATCGTTACAAGCCCTTCTCGCGTGACCGACGTTCCTTCGAGGAAGGCTTCCGTTTCCGAAAGTTAATCCATGCTGAAACCCAAGAGGTGGTCGCTTTCCACGGGCTTTACGGTGGTATCGCGATCGATCGGCAGGAATAATCGTAAAGAAGGGTGCACGAGAAAAACAGAGACCCCGAGGGTGGCGAACCGAACGAACTTGTACAAGGGTGAACTATACAGCCTCGAAAACGACGCGTTTCACCTGATAAACGTAACTTCTGATACGCGGCATTCTCTCAGGCTCGCTTCACCGAGCCCCCCCCCCCGTCTAGGCCACGGCTTTAAGCTCGCAAGGGAGGATTTTTCATGATGTTCGCCGCCCCTTGGATTTTCATCCCCATGGCGCGCACCCTCGCGCCACTCCGCATCCATTCGCGACCTCTTTAATTCCGGGATCGAATAAGAATTCATTAAAAGATGCGCGAGCGGAGAGAAGGGGAGCCATCCTTTTGCCCTCTTTCTTTTACTTCGAGCTTGCTTCGAGTTTTAAACGAATTCAAACTTTACCTTCCTTCTTTCTTTGTCGTTTTAAAATCGGCCAGCGCGGTAGTCCATTCCTGGTTAATTACTCGACTAATCAGGACCAGATCGAGAGCGGTGTGCGTCCAGCGAACGAGGAGAACACGCCGAAATCGGAACTTTTTCGAACAAAGATATGTCGATACTAATATTCTTCGATACACTCTCGTACCAACGAGATTAGATTAAACAAAACTTTCTTGTTATTCGCGTAGATTGCACGATCAATATCGCCTTTCGATAAAAGCTCTCCTCGGTAGCGCGATGCACTTTTTATTCGAGCATCCGGTAACGTTATCTTCGAACTACGATAAGATCTTATAAAAATATCAAGCTTTCGTTATTTTTCAGACGTTTCTACGCGCCAACGAGAAACGGTAGCAATTCGAATCGAGATTCGACGTTCGACCGTCGTCGCGTCGTGTCGCGTCGTGTCGCGTCGCGGTAATACGAGCGATCAGTAGTACGAGGAGGAAAATTCGTTGCTCGGTGTTCGCGCTAAATAAGACAGGAAGCTAAGAAAAGCCCAGAACGAAAGATTAAACGACTCGACTAACGAAGAGTAAGCAGTCGAGAACGAACTTGTATCCATACTAAACGAAGCTTTTAACAAGGTTTATAAATAAATTTCAAAGTTCTCGGCTGAAGCGCCTAAAAAATTAAGCAGTCAATTTATAACTCCATTATCCTCCGCGTTGGCAAAATCCCACCCTGCTATCACGAACCATAAACTTTGCGAACGCGATATTAAGCATTCAATTACTACCCTCCAGAACTCGTCGTGCTTCGAGGAAGGTCACAATTTAAGAAAGAAAAAAACCAGTGAAGCTCGACGAGACGGGTCGATGGTAGTTTGCGATCAACTCGTGGAATAGGTCAATTAAGGTCAACGATTACCGAGGGAAGAAATCGAACGGGAAGACGTCGAAGATCGCGTTCGTGATCAGGGATGGTTTTACGGCGTATTCAAAGCGAGGAACGAGACTCGTTTAATGACCGAGTTACGTTTTAACGGCAGAGATTGCAGCGAGAAAAGTCGTTCGGGTCGACGATGTGACCGGAAATTCGAGCAACTTCGAACATGGAACTGAAACTTTCCAGATACGGTAGAAGAACCGACGTACGATCTATTCTTACCTTTAAATTTAACGTTCGAGTTAAACGTCGATAACATTTTGATTGTTCGTACTATGCGTAATAAAAACTTGGAAGCATTTATTTGATCGATTTTTCAGGTTTTCGCGAATATCGATGTCTCGAGCATTAAAAAGTCCCGACAACTTTCAAAGTTCAACGTTCCAAAGCTCCAAAATCTCACCTTGGATTTCTACCAGCGTGTACTATCGTCTTCGTTCGCAGGGTAAAGGTTTCCTCATCCCGCGAGCTTTGGCCACGTTCCAAAAGCTCGCGAGCCGTCCACGCGAGTTACGTTTACGATAACGAGAGGCTGATTTCGCGTAGGTGGTCCTGGTTGGCTCAAAACGTATCCCCGGGACACTCGAAAAGGGTTGTCCGGTTATCGCTCGCGATTCACCCCTTTATGGTATTAAGGGCTGGCAGCGATGCTCGCGTTTTACGAGACAGGGATAAAGGTTGGATGTACGCCAGGCTAAGTAATTGCCCTCTCTCGTTTGGCCAGGCTGTCCTGATAATGCGGTCAACGGAGATGCGGTCGAATTTCGAAGCGTTCTACGCTTTTCTTTCGAACCACCTTTCGATACCACAGACAATTCTCTGATCCGTGAATCCGTAGTTATTTCCTAATTTATCGCGAACCAAGGAGGCTCGTATCGAGTAATCGCGCATGATCGATCGTGCGAAATTGTCGTCGGTGGCAAGGGTAGAAGAGGAAGGAAGTATGGCACCGGCCAATTAACCGTCTCCGTTTCGTCGTCGAAGACGCGACTGTTAGGTAAACGCAAATAAGCGAGTGGAGAATCACCGAAGCGTCGTCTCGAGTCTCGAACGAAGACGAGCACGGTCGACGAGGAGAGAAGCTCGCGACGACAGCAGAGGCAGGACGGAGGTAAAAAGAGATCGCAGACAGGGGCGGGCGGGCAAAGGCAGAGAAAGCTGCCGAGCTGGGTTTACATTTAATTAATTAGACGGCTGGCAAGCACGGTTGAAAGGAAAAACGAGGAAGAATCGAGCTGACAGCGAAACGCGTTTAAATGCGCTTCTTTCATCTCCGCTCGCGGAGAGCTGACCGCTCCCGGTGAAACGTTCGCGTGAAAGAAGGCGCGCTTGTATGCGCTTGGTCCCGTGCAACGAGTAATGAAAGTTGGTAATTTTCGTGGTTCAGTTGGCAACGTGGGCCAACGTGTCTTTGACGCGAGACCTACGTCTGGCTTCCTGCTTCCGAGAGAACGTTTTCCTAATTCTCCGACCGTTTCTGTCCGGTTTTTTCAACGATTCGTTTGTGTTCCCGTTGAAACGAGACACGCTGCCGGTCGAATAATTATCCTGGGATTACGGGGACTGGATTGTCCTTTAGCTCCGTACCGTTGTTAACTCTGCAAAACTGCTCCACTTCTATTGCACTGCAGGATACTTCCTGTGTTGTCGTAATCGTAACTTCGATCCGAATAAATGATATCGTATCGATGAGGCAGTTCGCGAGTAATCCCTAATAATGACGAGAAAATTATTCGAAATTAGGTTTGAAAGCGCGTTTGAAAGCGCATCGTGCGAAAGTCCCAGAAGGTTGAAAAATTCCAATGTGTCGAGCATATAGCGGGCAACAGCGAGCGTTAGAAGAAGCAACGAAAACTCGTTTCATCGTTATTTGCCTTTTTGTCAGCGTCTCTAATGGCGTTGGCAGAGAGGGTGTACGATACCGCAAGAAATAAAGGTCATCAGAGCCCTCGTCCATCGAGAAACGTTTCCTTTTTCTACGATCGGGACATAGTTCTTCGGGAATTTCGCCTTCTGTCCGAATCCAGCAACTCGAACACGTTCGACCGTCGTGGAAGGATCGAGGCTCGATTTTCGACGATTTTCGACGATTTTCTAGGGCGGGATATCGAGATGATGCGTCGACGGAAGCGATCGGACGAGCGATTCTCTATCTTTCGAGTCTGTCTCGCAACGAGCGTCGGAATGCAATTACTTAAGAGCCGTGGTCGGCCTTTTCCGTCGATGAAAAACGCGCGTTCCCTGACGGTTGCACCCGCTTAAATCCCATCCATTTGTCAGCTCGCCCTTGGCTACCGGACCGACGTTTTTTTTTTTTTTTTTGCCTCTGCATCCCGGACTACGTGGAACGACCTAGGTCGGTGACCCTTTCTCTCTTCGACCGCCTCGGCATCGACAACGTTTTCTCGAGATCGTCCAAGACGTTCGACGACGCTCGGGTCGAGATTTTTCTCCGGTCTAGAAAGGAGAAGGATAAATCACTCGGCGAACCCGACCGTCTCGAAGCTCTTTGCCTTCCGCAACGTTTTAAGGATACGCGATCGAGCTTCCTTTTTTCCGCTCGTCGAGGAACGACGTAGACTTGGCTGGTAGAGAAAGTACGAGTTCTAATTTTCGACGGCGACCGTTACATGCGTTAGCCGACACATTGATTTCTCGCATCGTTAATCGAGGACGATCGATAAAAGTTCGATCGGTTCTTTCCACGAAATTTCTAACGAACCCACTCTGCTGAATAGCGACGAGAACGTGATTTTACTGCGAACTGCGAATCGCGAAATCTCTCTCGTCCTAGTTTCTGCGAGCGAAGCACGATGAACGAACGAGGGACCAGACTGACCCTTCTGGTTCGGTCTCGTGCACATTGCGCCCGCAGATCTGCGTTTCGTCGCAGTTAAAGGGGGCCAAAACGAAGGAACAGGCGTCGTCCTTCCTCCTCTGATCGATCCAACAGCGACCCTCGACGAAAGGGAGGCAAATTGGGTTATCCTGGCAGAAATGTCGTCGTGGCAGCCGCGTTTCCAACGACGAACACCACTCGCTGCTCGATGGACGAGGCCCTTCGTACCGTCGCGGGTCAAAGGTAACCCCTGGTCAATTATTGTAATATGTTCGTCGAAGGGTCGAACGGGAGCAGGGGACGCCTCGAGCCATTTTCGCTCGATAGCGTTAATTTGCCAAGAAATTCTAGTCTTATAATACTTCGAACGAGCGTTACCGTTCGTTCTTCTACGTTTTAAATCGTCGCGCGTTCTGTCCCTAGGGATTAGATAACGTTTCTTCTAGAACGCGTCGCGGACATCGCACCAACCACGTTAAACGCGACTAAACAACTTTTTCCCGAGACGGTGAACTTTGAACAATTATCGAGGATTACACCGACTCGGAACAGTTGCTCGATACTGGTCGCGATCTTTGCCGGTACGTTTTATTTACCGATCGATTTGGTATTGCATGGAAAGTTCGCGGTTTGCAAAGCGATCCTCGATGAAATCGAAGAAAAGCAAAACTTTTCCCGAAGATTTTTCGCCGAACTTTCTAGACGAGTTTAATTATCTCGCTGCTCGAAGCTGGATATGCAACGCAACGCGGGTCGAAAGTTTCTTCGATCGAGATCTTGCAATTCCATTCCACTGTTCGAACAAACTTTTTTTCCTTCCGCTAATCCTTTCTTTGAAACTTGTCTCTCCTTCGTAGTCGAGTATTCGAAGACTTTGATTTTCGTTGGAACGAGAGAGGAGGCGCGTCCTCTCTATTTTACTCGATCTTTCATTCTTCTTTGTTTACCAGTCAAAGTTCGGATAGCCCATTTTCGCCGGTGAAACGGAGGACAATGAGGGCGAACTTTCGAAGAAACTTCCCCTTCGGTCTACGACACGTACCACCGATTCTCATGTACGACTTATTCGAACGGGAGACAGCGAGATGCAATTATCGAACGAAGTCAAACTTTTCGGCCGACTTTCTATTACCCGAGGTTATCTGACCGATCAAATCCAAATACTAGTAAAAATCCAAATAATTTGAATAAATACGTGGAGAAACGAATGGCAATTACACGAAGGTAATTCTCTCGAAATGAAAGTCCATAAGCATAATGGTTGGCGAAATGGAGGGAAAATGGAACGGGAGAACAAACAATTCGGTGATTCGAAGCCACGAAAGAATGGTGAGACAAAAAGGGAATGGGAAGGAAGGGAAGTTTACAGGCACGCATCACTGGCATAATCGCGAAATTCGATTATCGGCTACCGACAGGATCGCGGATCATCGAGCTCGACAATTAGCGGCGAAACTTTGAAATTTCCGGCTTTCGGACGCGCACAGCTGGAAAAATATTTCGAGTACGAACCTCGGGGGCGTCCGAAATTACGCGGCTCGCTCGAAATGAATTTACGATGGCTCTTACCGAGCAATTTCTGCTCGAAACTTTCCTTGTTTCCCGACAGATTTCTGCCCATGGAAATTTTCAACTTTTTTCGACACATTTTTCTGCTCAAACTTTCGTATCGGCGTTGACGTTCACGGCGTTAACGGTATCGTCCTCTTCGCAATAGCGGAAAGCTCGTGGAACGATCAGTTTATTCGATCCGCTACGTACGTCGTCGCACGTTTACCATTTATACGAGTGAAACATACTAAACGAATTCGATCCTTCGAACGATAGGCTTCGCCGTAAATGATTCTGGTCGTTTGCATCGCGTTAAAGTTTGAAATAATTAGAAGGCGATCGTTGCGATGGAAAGGAAGTATTAGCGGAGATTGTAGCTGCTCGCTGAACGATGTAGCGTAGAAAATTAGAAAATTAAATCGAAAACTCGAACGCTTGTACGCTTAATAATCCTCGTCGGTTCTACGTTGGCGTTAAAGTAACGAGACTCGAAAGAAGCAACGGGAGAACGCGATCTTGCCATCGGGGACTTGTTAAACCGATCGTCGGACCGTGTATCTCTAGCCAGCGGAACGCGAGACCGGAAGCGAAAAATAAGCACCACCTCGCGACCGTTAATTTTCGGCGGTAGTTCGGAATTTATGGTGGCGATAAATCGGGCAATTATCGCGGTAACGCGCCGCGGGTACAAGTCTCTCGCGCGAATTACAACGGGAAAAATTGCCTCGGGTGACAAGATAGCCGCGAAAGAACTGGCACGCGATACGAGACCAGCCGGAGAACGGTTCGAACTGGGAGAAAAAGTGGCGAGAGATAAGAGGAACTGGACTAATCGTTTCGATCGGTGACGGACCGATCCGCTTTCGCGGGAAATGCATCTTTTCCTCTCGTTGTCTCGATCGGTAGGGCGTATCGTGGAATTACAACCGCAAAGATCGCCGGCAAATATTTGCGACCCTTTCGCAAACGGACAAAGGTGACGACGCGTAATTCTTGAATTTATAGGGGATGACCAAGGGAGACGGAAAGGGTGCGGCACGAACGATACGTTGTCAAAGTTTCTATGGTACACGTGTCGCGTTTGAAATAGGGTTCGATCGATCTGTGTATACTATGGATTACGATGCACGATATCCTTAAACTCGAACATTCTTCGTGAGCAAATAAACCGAAAGGTCCGTAAACATTTTGTAATTCGCATACTTTTTATCCTCGAAATATGTTCGGTTTTTTTGTAACTGTACTTTTTGGTTAAATCAACTGTCGACGGAGCGAGAAAAGCTGTCGCGGCGTTGCCGGAACGATAATCGATTTAACCGATCGTCGAAAACGGAGAGAACACTTTGGAGTTTCGCGCGTAACCCGAGAGAGGCTTGTTTTTCGCGGTAATTTGCTTTTATTGGCAAATTGCATTCGCTGTACGCCTAAAAGCGAGCAATCCGACCAACGTTCACGTCCGAAGCGCAGCAACAGAGAAAGGGGACAACATAACATTCTATAGGTACTGGGATAGCTACTCTTCGTTGATACGAACTAACAATTGATCGTTTGCGTATTCGACGATTTATATCCTGAAATTGGACATAATCGCGTTATAACGATTAGTCCCGGCAACACCGGCGAAATACGAAATCCGAAATCTCAGGAAACTTGGAGTATTCTTGTTAGCATAGTTTACCGTGCAAAAGGATTTATCGAATTTTTCTTAACGGAATACGTAACTTTATTGAAAAGATGATTTATTAACGGGCAACATTCTCGTCCATGTAATTCGGCGTAATTTTCGAAACGGCTCTGGTAGAGTTCGAATAAAAATTGTATCGCGGCAAACAATTTGGTCCTCGCGTGTTTCATCGAGGACCGATTAATATCCGGTCTGGTTTCGAACGCGATTTTCATTAGCTGCGAGAGATTTTACGAATCAACCATGAAATCGTTAAAGGATTACCGCGGGAAACCATTTCATTCGACGATTTCGAACGGAAATTGGCTAGTGCATCGGATCGATATAAATATACCGGATATCGTAGAAAGATTCGCTGCCAGCTTCGTGTCCTTTCCGCGTGTTCTCGTTTCGTTCGAATTTTCGCTACTTAGGAATCTCGTGGTCTCGCGCTTGTTTTCGTTTTTTCGCGAAACACCGTCTAAAAACCGCTCGTGACGAGCACAGCTCCAGACAAAGAATCGTATTTTTAACCGTTTCTCGTAGCTGTACCTTGACGGGGTCCAGGCCAACCCACTCGCGACCAAATTTCCACGTTGCAACGCGAGCTGCGGGAACGTTCGACGGAAATATGACTCGCTTCAGAAGCACCGTCTGCTCTGTGCGCATACATACAGAAACGTGTACCGAGAAACACGCCGTTTGTCTCGTGTTTCTGTTGTTTCTCTTTTGTCCAGGCAAAATTAAACGTCTTTGAACGACGATAACGATTTTCCGAGACGATGACTTCGAAGAAAAATCGAATTTCTCCTCGGCTGTTCGTCGCGTTCAGACGTAGCTACGAAAGTATCGCGAATACAAATTTTCGATTTAATTACGTTCTTTTCTTCGTAACGTCCTTATCGAGCACCTTGTTCGGCATCTTTTTTTTTCGACGCTTTTAATCGCGCAGCTCGTTCAATAGGTTGAAAATGAACTCCCGTATAAACGGTGTTCGTCCCTTGACCGCTTAATTTCACGAGCGAAACGTGCATAAATTTCACCTTAGCAAGGGACCTCGTAAAAAAAAGCGGCAGCGGAATACTTGGAATATTCGGCCATGTTGCAAGACCCGTAACGTAATCCTTTAATTAACGGCGCCGATATTCCAAGAATTCGAGTGCTCGCCGGGCGCCAAGAACCGGAGTAAATTCACCGCAAAATCCCAGAACGGTGACCGCTTCCGGTCAGGTCCGAAACGCGACGAGTCGACACCGATCGTTCGATATACAATATCCGCTAACGAGGATTTACCAATATCGAACCGTCCTCACTGTCCTCTCGTAGTTACATTTATCAGCTTGCACCGGGGATAAGAGAAAGCGATCGTCAAAGGGTCTTCTCGCGACACCTCCGTTTTATTAAGTTTCTCCCGGGCCGCGAATAAATTCTGGTTCGTTCCGTTTACGCGCGCGCCGAAACAAGAATAGCTTCCGTTAAAAATCCTTTCTATCCGACTGGCGTTCAACTCGAGACAAGACGAATTGCCGCGTAAGCGACACGTTTAATTAACATCGTGAAACGTTGCCAGCCAGTTGTGTCGTGGTCACGAAGAAGAAAGCGAGAAACGCGAGGGCGGGCCAGTAAAGGCCTGCCACGATTTGTCTCGGACTTTCTACAATTTTGCCGAATTAATGGCCACACCTGTACAAGTGACTCCTTGGCTCGCACCACTTCTCGTCGAGGATCACCTCGAGAAGGGTCGAAACAACCCCTGTGTTTCTTTCCAAATAAATCACCACCGCGTCGCCCTTCGCCCTTGTGCCTCCTCTAATCCACCCTTTCCTCGACTCTTCTCTCTCCGTCGGGCTTTTCCGCGTCTGGCAAACGCCAGAAACGAGTAAATATTCGCCGCATCTCCGTCTAACGTTTATGACGAAGTTCGCTCGACGCTTTATTTATTATTCATGGGCTAGCGGCTAGAGAGTGGTTGGAGGGCCACTTATACGCACGATGGTCGAATTAAAAAAGTTTCCCTTTAATTAATACCGCGTTTGGAAGTGGACGTTTCGCGAGATCGAAATTCTCTTCTTTCCCGCCTGGTCATTTTCGAAGGAATTCCTCTTTTAATTATAACCAACCGAGGGATATTAATTACCCGCGTAATTAGTAAACAGACCCGCGTCCAACAAAACTTTCGTTCTTTATTCCTGCACAGTCTCGGGATAGTTTATAAACGAATTCCATCGTGACTTTCCTTCCTTGTCACGATACGGCGGGTTTGCGAAATCAAATATCCAGCCGGAAGAAGCATCATAGGCTACGGTATGCATCGTAAACACGCGATAGCGCTCGACTCTCGAGTGCTTTTCATAAAAACTAATTCTCTCGTTTAATTTCGTTGCTTTATACCACTCTTCGCGAAGAGACGTCGACTCTTATTACGCCGCTTCGCGAGCCAACGTCGACTTCTCTTTCCGTCCGGCAAAGTACGAGCGAATCGTGTGGATCCACCTACTCGCAGCCTTCGTTATCGATCGACCGTAAGCGCCACGATATAATATTCCGACATACCGACCGGTCGATATCGACTTCCGATCGAAGGAGTAGCGGATTCGTCTTCTCCGCGACGTTCCACTAATCGTTCCCTTTCAACGAGACCTTTTATCCTGGACATAAGCACGATACAAGGGTGAGCATTCCTGGCAAGCCTTCCCGGTTACGTCACGATCCATTTTCAAAGAGGAAACAGAGGCTGGCATTCGGATTCGTCATCGCTGCTGGGTCAGCGGGGTTGGGAATCTGCGAATTCTTCGGATCTTCTCGAGATCGTCCCATTTTCTGCACCCTAACCAACGCTCCGAATTAATCAGCAGCGTCAACGCCTCTCAAAAAGCTCGCAGTCGGCTCGTAATGAAATTGTCCCGGCTTACAATGCCATTGGGAAATTCTGCTCATTGTCCCGTAGCGGATTCGTTAGGCAGCGTTCGCGGGTAAAGCATCCAGATACTTTGCATATAGTCGGAAAACGAACCGATCAACTCTTTTATCCCTCTCGAATCTTTTTTCACCGGCGAAAATTAAAAGTTCTGTCTTCGGATAACTAACACATCTAATTAGAGCTACGTGTAATTTAATTATTCATAATTTCATCGATCGTTGTACAAACGAATGTCACTTTCGAACGAACTTTCGAGCAACGTAACCCAGCTACGTTAAAAAAAAAAAAAAAAAAAAAAAACAGGGATAAGACGAAAATTACGGAATCGAACGGACAAGTATTTCCGATCGCATCTACCTGTAGCGACGACGCCGAAGCGTGAGGAGAAGAAACGAGGAAGAGAGTGTTAAAAAAAGAAAAATGATAGATAGGCAGGTTGCATATTCATGATGCGGCGCGGTACGCGACAGCGTTACAATTAAAGACGCATCGAACGAAGGCGAAAGCTTAATTATTCGCGAGCCAAGGGTCCACGTTGCGGGGACGAGATTACAGTAATCTCTCTCGTGTTCGTTAAACGAGAAAACTCGCTGTTCGTTAGCGGGCGCACGTTGTCGAGTGGCATCGAACGAAGAAGAAACCGCGTGCCGGTAACGACTCGCGTCGTTAACGATCGGATTGAAATGGTGGTTCGCTCGGAAAAGGGATATAATGAACTCGAAACCCGATATATCGAAACAATACGCCTGATGCCGGAGCTTGACGAGGGTGCTGTCGAGAAAAGGAACCCACGCGTGCACGACTTTCAACGGGATCGATGATAATCTTTGGGAATTGGGCCAGAATTTTCATCGGTCAAACTACTTTTCGCGCTATAGTACGTAGACAACAAGTTTCGAGCTACTGTCATTTTATTTCGTGCCAGGTAGCACCATGATCTTTCGTTGTCGAGTAAACTATAAGTTACGTAAGTACGGCTACACTTTATTCGGAAATTTTCTCAACACTCGAAGCTAGAGCAGAATTTTCGAAACAAAAGTATTTTTAATCGTATTCGCGTTTCGATGTTCCTCCGAGCGAACAAAGTTTGAAAAAACTTGCGTCCGCTGTAAGTTTATCAGCGTTGCCGACAGAAATTTCAGCCCAGCAACATCCTGTAATACGAACTACGATATGTGCGCGAAACTTTTAATTAAGTTATTAAACTCCGCGGAGAAGTTTCACGGAGCTTTCCTAAGTAACGGAAGTATTTAATAATCGTAAACCCTCCGGGTCGACTTTGTAGAATTAGTTGCAACATCCCCTTCCAACAAACTTTTTCGATAAAAATTCCCACCTATTGTCACCGTTAGAGAAAAGTAATGGCCGAAAGTTGGTCTAAAGATGATCCCAGTGGTCAATCGGTAGAAAATTCCAAGCAGTTCGCGGTAGATGCGACGCAGCATTGTCAAGATCGTACATTCGAATTTATTCCAAGTCGACTCTGCGAGCGAAGTCTGTCACGGGCGTTTTCGTGAACTGCGAGCGAAAGTAAAGGACAACGGAAGGGCGAAACGGAAGAGAAGCCACAGCCACGGCGAGAGGGAAGCGGGATGGGATGAGTCGTAAAACGAAATCAATTCCAGGGGGAGGAAGGTCGACGTTAGAGCTCGGATATGGGGGTAGTTACGAGATCGGGGAGCGTCATTTGCGAAACAAAAGTGAGCCGCTTATATAAACGCCGCGCCGTTTACGAACGTTCTCCTCGTTTTCCTCGTTGTTTAAGCTACCTTCCAGAGAATTAATCGATTCCGTGTTCTCCCGCCACTGCGGATTACGGCCAAGTTCAAATTTAATACGCGTACCAACGAATCGCGATTAATTTCGATACATTAGCGGATTGCTCGTAAGAAACGACGCGACGTTTCGGTCGAGTCGATGCGATCGTTACGCGGATCGAAGGAAAGGATGGTCTCGAATGCCCGGAACACGGAACGAGGAAACGATTCTAATACGATAAAGTGACAGAACCGTTCTCGTCATTCTCGCGGCATGGCATCCCCTCGTACAATTCGTGCATGGCTCGTACAATTCGATTCAGAAGCGGCCTCGTTTCGAGAGCTCGCAAGTTGATTTTGCGGGGTGAAATTTGGACACGCGAAAAAGAATCGTTGGAGGGCAGCCAACCCTCTAGTTACTGAAGGGTAACGCTAAGGTACCTCTGACAAATCTGTATAATTTTAACAAGATCATCGGCACAGACTCGCTATTTCTGTTTCGCTTAAATTTCAATCGGAAGAGCCGTCTCGAGTACCTATTGTTTGCGTCGGAACAAATATTTACGGGGTGGCTCCTAATGTACGCGCTCGTAACATTCCGTGCCGCGAATCATCCGATGGCTCCCCCTATCACGATTCAACATCAAACGAAGACCTTCGGTATCGCGGAAGGACGACAAAGGGTCCTCTATACTACTCGTTCCCTACACCCTACTACACTCTGCTACGCGACTGCTACACGACTGCTTTCGAATGTCCGTCACGCGCCCGTTACGAGGCTTCTGTCTTGTTTACGCTGTCATTCGGTCAACGACGAACGATTTGAATTCTCACGGCAAATCGACCGGTTTTCCCTACCCCTTGCAACGTCTTTTCCACCCGAACTAAATTGCCTGCAAGAACAGGGGAGCGGAGACTTTAATCCTGACCGTTTCGAAACGAACTTGTCGAAATGAATTCTATTCGAACTCGTCGTCGAACGAAATCTATTCGATTCGAGCCTTATCTTGTTAGGTATTATACTATATCGTATCGATGCCAGTTTTTCGTTAGAGAAAATATTATGTAGGAATAGCGAGCTCTTTGTTCGACGCGTAACCATCGAACCATCGCTGTTCCTAACATTTTGCGAAGCAAATCCTACCAAGTACAATATATTCTACGGAAGCGCGAACAGAGGATCGTCTTCCCGATAAAAAAATGCGATAACTTTCAAAGAATTTGACCGGCCGTTCTTCGACGCGTAACCGAAAGTTGTCGCGTTTATCGCGGAAAAGAGTCTGGCGGTTATCGGCGTCTCTTTGAACCGCGATTCGACGGATAAGAGACGGTCGACGGCACAACGTCGAAACAAATTCACCGCGGAGAAGAATCTGAAAAGGGATTGGACATTCGATATCGCGGCAAAGGCGAAAGAAAACGACGAAAGACGCGTTCCTTTTTGCTCAAACGTCGCCGAACCCACTGGGTCAATATCGTTTTATCTCGGTGGTTCCTTTCAGGCCTACCGTGTCGTCTGTTCCTCTTTGAAACGGGCGTAGCCTGTTTTTCTCCTTTCCGTCGAACGTTCGAATGCTACTCTGCGGAATTTTCGAAACGGTATTCGTACGATGAAGAAGACAGAACGCGTTTCGCGCGAACGACCAAGCGATAACGATCAATTTATACGGGCATTTAATCGTCGCGCGTGTTTCGACGACTCACCGAAATCACCACCCTATCGTCAGAATTCCTTTGTTTCCGCCTGTACCAGCTTCCCGTCTCCGAAATCCGCCTTGGGTTACGAGCAGAGAACATTTCGGTGGCCCCCCTCTCGCCTCTTCGGATTAATTTATGACCCCGTAAAAGAGCAGGAGATTGTCTTTGCTCTCGCGCCCTCCGTGGTTTGCACGCGACGTTTTTACGAGCCCTCCATTGTCCCGCTTTCGAACCAACTAACGTTGCCAATTTCCAGCGTAAAAAGATCGATTCGCATTTCCTCTCGACCGTTCGTAGTAGCGACGCAACTTTTCAATTTATCGTTCGAGCGTGTCGATTCGAGTAGACAAATTTTCGGAACGACAGCTGGATAAACAAAAAAGTCTTTATTCGGCGAAGAAAGTCGAAGAGAAAATTCGGATCTAGTCGGTTCAGAGGGTAATGGGGATCGTTGAGAAGGTGCGCGTAAAGTATCGAGCGTGTCTTATCGTCGTCCGATCATCGTTCTACGGATCTCTTTTGCTCATCTGCGTACGAAGAGTACTGTTCGAAGGAAACGAAGTACCGCCATAAATCCGCGTCACAGCGCCATCTAATTAAGTAGAGAACAAACTGCGATATTTTTCCCGGTGTCCCGGTATAATTTTCTCCTCGCTCGCGAACGGAGAAGAAAAGAAAAGAGTCGGTTCGTCCGTTAGCTCGACTACATTTGTTTAGAGTCCCAAGATAATATCGAGCCCTAAATTCGCCATCTGCGTCTTCGTTCGCCCCCGCTAAACGAGGGGAGCGAACATCCAAGTAACTGGATCTTTCTCTTTGGCTACGAAATCCCCGAGTGATTCTCGGGACTGGCACCCTGGTTTCCAGGGTGAAAATTAAAAAAAGAGGAGAGAAATCCAATCTCTGGAGAGGCATACACAGAGCCGATGCGATCGATTCTTGGTTGCCGGCGCACGAGGACAGAGACCGTAGGCGTAAACGATTTCGAGCCAAGCTCGAATCGAAGACGGAGCCGAGCGTTTGTCGCGAAAAAATCGGTACTCCGTTGTGCCGGACTCTCACTTTCAATTATAGCTTCGTAAATTCGAACGCGTTACTCGACAATCTTTCTCGGGCCATTCGACGGGCCGTTTCGTCGAAATAATCTGCTACTCCCTCGGGTTCGTAGTCTAATAATAACTAACCTTCGCTCACGATTCCTACCTACCTTTCTTTTCCTTCGTAATTTCGCCCGATGGAACTCATGAATCGATAGGCGATTAGGAAAAAATCAAGGACGAGTCGGAGAAATGGCCTGGAACCGATAAAAGTGTGTCCATTCGGTGGATTAAATCGGTACACCCTCTTTTCTGTACTCGAGTAGGGCTTTGGGAATGGATCTCGTTCATTAATTACGGGAAGGTGTTCTCCGCGACGATTGGATATTCGAGGTTCGATATTTCCTAGGTGTTAGAGTCTCCTCGAGAATCGAATCGATCGATTTCCATTATCGACTCCAGCCTACGAAAGCAGGTAACTTCGATCCTGGTTCGTTAATCGACGAAGAACATTCAATTATTAATCTCGAGACGACGAGGTTTCTAAATATTCCTTTAGAAGCTTTCCATCCTTTCGTTTTCGGATCAATCTGCTCTAGCGAGCGTGTCTATAAACTGTAGACGAAATAGAAAAGAAACGGTGGGTAAAAGAATCTCATCTTTCCGCGACGATGCTTCGAAATATCCAGGCAATCTTCTCGATAATCAATCTCGCAACCGATTCGACGTTATTAATACCCGTTACTCTCCCATCCGAAGAGTTTGCCGCGTAACGTAGCCGGGACGGAAGGCACGCCGATAAATAACGAAGAGACACAGCGAGAGGGACGGATCCGGCACGATGGTCTTCGGTATACCAATAAAATCACTGTTACCCGCAAAAATATAATAACCCCGGCTGATCCACGCCAGAGATATATCGTCGGTGTATCGGCTATTTAGGCCCGGCCCTAGCTAAGAGTTTTTTCGGGGCAATAAATTCGCCTGTACCGTTCCGGAGGGTCCAAGAGGTCCATCCAATCGGCTTGTCGCGTAGTCAACGTCGCATTACGACTTTCCACGAGCAACACGGCCAACACGAGCAAAGAGGGACGCCGGAAATCACGAGGGGCCTGACCGTTTCCCACGCGGATATCCTGGATATCTTCCCCGATGAAACCGGTGTCACCCACTTTCACGAGCTACCGAAACTGTTCTTCTACGAATCTTCCGACTTTTATTCCATTCTACTCGTTCCACTCCCCGCGTGTCTCCGTCCACCAAAGGATATATGTATGTATACTGTCTCGTGACAACGATTTCTCGTTAGTCGGACACCGCTCTTTCTCGACTTTCGGTTTCGGTCTCTCCGACGCTGCGTTCTTCACGGTTCTATCACATTTCGCTAACTTGTAACGCGCTCTATTCTTTATCGGAACTTGGAAATTAACTTGGAATTAGGGGATAACCGGCGAATGTAAATTCGAGTCATCGTATACACGCGAATTTCAGCGTAGATAACAACGAAAACCCCCTCGACTCGGTACGTCGTAACCCTGCTGCACGTTCGATTGGCCGGCGCCAGGGTAACACCCGAATGAATTCGAACGTATTCAAAGCGCGGATGGAGGGTCGGTCTGATCGATATGTAAAATTCACTCCTACGACCCGGCCACCGATAAATCCCGACAACGGGGACCCGTATTGGGTGAAAGCGGCTCGCGGGAACTCCGTGGTCAAGATTTATATTCGCGTTCGCCTCCTACGGACTGATTTACGCAAGATTTTCGACGCGATTCCGAGGACCCGTGACGCGTGTCCTTGCGAGACGAGAAAGGGCCGACCTTCTCTTCTTTTTTCTCCTATCCTCCGAGTCCCGCCATTATTTCTGGCAAACGGAAGCGTTTCTCCCTTCGATATACGGACTTTCGAGGTGGCTGCAACCAGCCATATTTCTTTGTTCGTGGACGCGACGGCGATACGGGACAGAAAGGGAGGGTGGTGCGGCGTGGCGTCGCGACCCGCTACAGAAAGATTATTTCGAAACCAAGATTTATCTTTCGCTCGGACTACGCTACGAGGATTACTTTCCTCGTGGAAACTGATTTCCACGTCTTTCTGCGCTGCTTCGCTCGCGCGGCAAACGATCGTTATTGCACCGGGAGGGTGCATTCGCGGATTAATAGTTTCGAGAAAGTTACCAACGAAATCTTACAGGCCGTACCTTCGGTTCGCCGGAAGATATTTCGATCTGCTTCCATCGTCTGGAATCTAGAATCCGAGATCCGAATGTATACTTTCGTTGAATTTCATCCGCCCGCTTGAAATATCTTTCCTAATCGCGATTAAAAGATGATCGTGATTAAAAGAAAGACGAGTCGATAGCTTTCTAAGTTCGGCCATGCAATGATTAGTGAGTCGTTCAAACGTAAACTCTTCTCGAGAAAGGTAAACGTGAATTCTCGAATGCAGGCTGATGCGAGGAAACATTGTTACAAGCATTGCAGCAAAGTGCAAGTAAAGGTTTTAACCAAGTTTTTAATTAAAATAGGCTCGGCAAAGAGGAATTTTTCGCGTTGGCGTTACGCGAAGAAAACTGATCCGGCGAACGAAAACCGTGACGAGATTCCTCCTCTTCTTAAACCGTTTCCATTTCTTTCGAGGAATGGAAAAGAGGAAGCCCGTGAATCTCGCCGCGATCCACCCTTCTTCGCCAACGACTCGGGGAAAGGTTCTCGTTTCCCTGGACCTTTGTCCGGCTTTCCGATCCCGTGGTATCCCATGCAACAACCACCACCCCCTAGATCCTCTCCTCTCCTCTAATTATTTACCCTAACCGCTACGCCGGTCCTGAATCACGTCGACTGTCGACCGCACGCAACCGACAAATCCTGCTGTCGCGATATACTTGCCTTTGTCTCCGCATTTTCGTTTCTTTCAACGTTTCAGTGGCGCCATTGTCGATAGAATGCCAGGCATTCCATCCTTTCAGAAGCTGTTCTTTTTCGTTAATTGCGCCGTCGATTACATCCCTTCGCGACTAGCGTTTTCCACGATTTCTGTCTTTCTGTCTTTCTGTCGCCGTCGCGCTCCCAGAAAGATATCGTCTAACGTATTTACATCGATGACAACGATAGACGTAAACGTCCGAGCCATTGGCTGTCTATTATGTTTATTTTTGGAAGTCTGTCCATTCGTTTTAATCGTTGCTCGAACGGCGATTGACGTCAACGAGAGAAACGAAAAGAGAATGGATAGCCGGGATTTCTGGGTGGAGCTCGTTCAATTAAACTCGGAGCATCCTTGCGCTTACCGCGTTCGCGTAATTATAATTAAAGAGAAGAAAATATCTCATTGACCCGGTGTCACCGGCATCCCCCGAAAGAACCGCCCCCGAGGGACTTCCTTAATTACTTAGCCTGTCAAGCCCCGGATCGCGGCAACTGTCGGCCGCACGCGACTAATAAATTTCCTTTCCGCGAAACCGTTCTATCGTGCGGATAGTCCTCGTCGACGCTACGGTAACGCGACCGAGTCGTACTTTATTTTTCTGAAACAGAGAGACGGCATTAGCAAAAATGTTTAAGAGGGATAACGAAAGTGGGAATACGCGAGGAGGAGAACATCCCCTCGAGATACTGAAAACCGAATGGTCTGGCCGGAGGACACCGATGCGCCACCGGTCCTTGGCCGCCCTTTATTTCCTGTTATTTCCTATAAACTGGGATAAGCATAAAAAATAGTCTAGACGCATTCTGTAGAGTTAGCATAGAGCCGCAGAAGCAGCGGTGATCGATAGAGAAGATGAAAGCCAGAGCCGTACAGGAGACGCATACGAAAAAACGGGTGGCCGACATTCAGTCTGGCCGTTCGACAAAAGAAACATTCCAACTGGTTGGATGACGCCGAAATAGAGGGTGGACCGTATCGATATCTGGCAGGGTGCATTCGCGTAGGAAAATGTTGAAAGTTCACCCCCGTCCGGTCGGTTCGTCGACGGCGAATAAAGGAACGGATGAAAACCGTGATGATTATCGAAACGAAATGAATACATATAGGAAAGCTTCGAACAGAGAGGAATACCGATCGGTAAACGTTCTTTAATAATAGAAACGAAGCTTCGTACGGGCCAGAATTCACGATCGAAAACTTTTCTATAACGCAACGAACGCGCAGGAATACGAACGAACGAACGAACGAACGAACGACAAACGTAGGAACCACGATTGGAAATCGAACCATTGTATAAATTTAGCTCGACGAGGCGATTCGTCGAACGACGTTTTCTTTAACGCGACTCGTTTCCGCTGGAATTTACGAGTGTCGTTCGCCGCGCGTAAATCAATTTTATAAATCAAACGATCCGTCGGAACGGAAAAAAGAGCCGCGATTTACGAGAATCGCTCTCGAACGGAATGTATATCCTTCCGACGCGTGTTGGAAAATCTTTCGCTTACGAACGATAACCGATCGCTGAAAATTAACAGGTTAAGGGACGTTGAGAGTTACGTTTTTCCGAGTTTCTCGATTATGACGTGTAACGTATACGGGAGAAGAGTCGACGTCCCTGCCACGATTTCGCACGTTTCTACGTCACCGACGAGATCATCGATTCCAGGATTTCGGCTGATTATACGGTAATTCGCGGCGTTCTAACGCTCTACAGGATTTTTGCCGGCTATTTGCACGAAGAATGTCGTCGAGCCAGCCAGGTCGTAAGGCAGGTTTAACCTGGCGGTTCTCTCTCGTTCGTGTTTGCTCTACGATAATTCACTTGTATTTGCCCAGACGAAGCGAACTTCCAGCAAGGAGCAGACGAATTATTACCGGAGAACAAAGCGACTGTTTTTCAGCCGTTCTCGATTTTTCTTTCCCTTTCGACGAGTCTGCCAACTTCGTTAAACGTATCAACCCTTTAACGCGTTCACCTTTCTCTCGCTGAGTTACTCTTTCATATTTTCCATCCCGTTTTTCGCGATATCGAACTGACCCGTTATCGAATGCGCTATCGTAAACAACTACGGTAGCTACAACGTCTAAACTCTAAGTTAGCTCGACACGGATCAATCGGTTGTTCGAGCAGCATAGTAGACCTGTTAGGGACTGGTTAACGTTGAGTAATCTCGCATTTCTATCAGAACTATCAGTCTACTCGGTAGTTGGAGGGTTTCGGAGAAACGAGAAGACGCGAATGGATTGGAAGCAGTTCGCTCGGCGTTTCCATTAAATTCTCCTTCCTCGCGAATGGATCAAGGTATGCTCGGCTAATCACGGATTCCGTTGTTTCGGCGACGCGAGGTAATTAGCAGGCGCAATTAATTCCAGAGCGGTTAGGGATTGGTCGTTGAGCTATCCGAGGGGCGAGAATGCGGTTGCGCGTTTCGTCCGACGTTGCAGTAATATCTGTTTAGTTATCCAAAAGTCTGCGCGACATCCTGCTACTCGGATCGGTTTAATCGTGTCTCCGACAACATAATCGCGCGCGGTTGCCAAACATTTCGATAAAGTAATCGACGATCGCTGTACCGCCAATCCAGATCCGTTATACGCGTTTATTTCAAATTTTCTTTCCTTCTCCATTCGTTTACGGTCATTCGTTCGGAATCATCCGTTCGGCGAAAGTAGCGAACGAAAGAGCCTAGCCGGATAGAAGGAACGTCGTCGAAATCGCGACGGGGGTTCCGCAGGATTTAGGGTCGAAGAGTTTCACCGTTGTCGCGGGCGAAGGTTAGAGGGTGGCCGAGCTAGGAACACCCCGTGGAAAATCCGGCAATGGTTCGTTTCGACGTCTATTATGCCGTTCTTATCGGTCGTCGCGGAAGTTCCCGCGGGGATCCCCATTCAGCCTTTTTAAATCTGTTTAACCCATTGGCTTAACGTCCCTTCTACGAGCTGTCGGCTGGCAGCTGGCCGATCAAAGTGCTCGCGTCGGCTAACGTAACGATTTACATACACTTTACGGTAATTAACGCGATACGTAGAACCTAGAAGAAAATCTCGTAGAACGATCGAGCGAAGCGGATGATCGCATCGACGAAGGAAGACGAGGAGAAGGTTCGCGAAGCGGGCACGGGCGATTGTAAAGCCGAGGCGAAGGTATTGATCGTTACAACGGGCGCCACTCCGCGTAGCTGCAGAAGCCGTACACTTTACGACTTTACGAGTTTACACGGGCTGGTAACAAGAGTTTGCATTAATAAAGCAACCCCCGACACCCGTTTATGATCGGTCGATGCGTAATCGATACGACAATGCCTTGTAAAATCTCGCGGAGCCACGATTAAGGCGATTATTCGTGTAAGACTTTGTAAGGAAATGCTCGATGCGTTTTATTGGGCAATATCTGGGTTACGCGTGTCCGGGTAATACAGGGATGCCTCGGTTACGAGTTTTAATCTAGAATTGAGCCACCGGATTATCGAACGGCTGCCAGAGCTAATAAAATTTTCAATCACCCTCATCCGGTTTTATCGGGACGCGGACACGCTGCGGGGATCGTTTTAATCGCTGATTCACGCCTCGTCTCGAGCCGTACTTCCCAACTTCGGTTTAACAAGACAATTCTTTTCGTTGCCGAGTATCGTTCGGAAGTAGATAGTTTTCAAAGTATCGACGACGACAACAACGTTTTAGAAGGCGGTGACATTCGCGTTCGAATATCCGATCGTGCAATATGGCTTTCATCGTCGTGTATCTTTTGAAATTGACCAAAAACAACGTCGCAAATATAAGATTTTGTCAACAGACCGAGAAACGTAGTGTATTCGATTCCGAGATACATCGCCTCGAATCTTTTACCGATCGCGTCGTAAATCGTTAATGACCCGTTGATGGAATTCACGATAAAACCTTTCCCTAAATCGGCGAAGCGAACGTCGAAGAACCGAAAGAGAGAAAGGGAGAGAGAGGGAGAGAGAGAGAGCGAGGGTGGCAATAAATTATTTGCAAACGATCGACTCGGAACGCCACGATTCGATGCTCTTCGCTCCTTGACCCCTTCATTTTCTTTCTTTCCCACCGTACAAATGACCATCGGCCCATAATTCCCGCGTGACTAGACACGTCGACGTGGTGTTCGTTCGATGGTGCGTGGCAGTTTGCCGGTCATCTCCCATGGGTGAACCAAGACGTTCACTGCCGCGCTGTGCCGCGCCGCGCCGCGCCGCGCCGCGTCGTTCGCCCCCAATGTCCTGTGATCCCCGAAACGTCTCTTTATATCACCGTGGCTGAACGGCTGAACCCCCGTCGGAGGTACGTGACGCAGATGAAGGGACAGGACCGCAATATCTTTATCCCTTCTCGCACCGGGAATCGGCTGCCACTTTCGCGGTGTTCGGGAAATTTATATTTGATGGAATTGGACGCGCGGGCTACGCCGTTCTCACGATCGCCTCCTACGATAAACCGTCCACGTTCTCGCGTTCATCGGTGTTTCATAGAAATCGACTGGAAGAAATTCAATCGACGCGTTATACGGCTATACATATTCGACCTCTCTTCTTTACCCCGACTCGCTCGGTGTCGCTTTTAAGTTTCGACGTTCTCGAAATGTACCTCGTACATCATTCGGCCCACGTTTCTTAACACTCTCAACATCTTATTGGATTATGAGATTCTATCGAATCGACGCTTTTGTAATTTCACATTTTATTTCGCATGCGATAGCAGGAATTTGACGAAGTAGCAAACATTAAAGTAACAGTAAGAAGCTGTGTATTTTCGAATCGGCAAAATGATCGATATCGATTCGTCGTCGTTAAGTAGAGACGATATTTACTGGATCGTGATGCAATTAATCCAGCCCCGCGTACCCGTATGCCTAATCCGCGAAGCCAGTAAGGGCTGATTTGTTCCGGGCGGTGAATATACGGCCAAGCGGACAAAAGCTTGGCCATAAAAAAGAATCTTATCGCGTGGCAAGGCCTTATCGCGTGAAAGACGGCACGTTTCAGAAATTCTGCCTGCTCGTACGAGAGGGGTCGGCAGCCCCTTAAGACCATAACGTTTATGTAGCCGGTGTAGCTATGGAAAAAGGGATACCGGAGAGATACGGGCCATGCGGTAACGAGAAAACGTGGCCGACAACTTCTGCCAGACGAGAACGACATCTTCTGGAAACGTTGACACCGGCTGCGCGTAGTCGAGGGCAATCGAGGGCTGGGGCCCTTTATTTATTGTTTACGCGGGGATAACGCCCTTTCCATGGCTTTTATGCAGATACGTTCACCCCTTAGCATAACCGTAACTAAATCGACCATTCGATAAGATGGACCGGATAAAGGTGGCCCACTTGTTACGCGTTCACCCTACACCCCTTCTAGCTAAGCCGAAGCAACCAGAGACTCGTTTATTCCTGCTCGAAACGTCGAATATCTATTACCCGATTACCCGCTACGTATCCGATAGACGAGATGGACGCGGCGGGAAATTACAACGAGATTATTTTCCAAAGCTTTCCTCGTGTCGTGTCCGCGAGAACAGTAAAAGGGTTGCTCGCGCAACCATCGTTCAAATAACATCGTGTGAACAACTAGTATGAATAACGCTTTCGAACGATACGTACGCGCGTACTTGTTCACCTTTTCACAAATTTCTACATCCGACTTTCTCCACGAATTTACTGACACACAAACCACCCCCTCCCCTCGAGAAAGAAGTCGACACCAGGAGATATCGATCGTTATCGCGTTGGCTCGCGAATTATCGCCCACGAGGCCGCTTCTCTGTCGAGCGTGCACGCGAGGGGGGTTGATCGAATAAACGAGCGTGTCACGTTGCCCGGTCGTGTCACGAGGCTGCAACCCCGTTGAGCTTTTCTCTCTCTCTCTCTCTCTCACTCACTCTATTCGTCTCACCCCCTTATCTCTGGTGGCGCCCGGTAACGGTGAAAGCGCACGGCTAGGTAGACTCGTGGGGGCGCCACGCGGCGGCGGTGCTCGACGGCGGTACTCGGAGCCAGGGGGTGGCAGAGCGTTCGTTTCTGGAGCAGACGAATCGATGCTCGTTGCCCGTCCTCCCTTGCAACGAGTTCAATGTCTCGCCCGGGCCGGCCGTAGCCCCCGCGGTCGTGGCCGTGGCCGTCGGACGGCGCCCAACCCCCACCCCGACCTGCCACCCTGTCGCATCCCCGCACCTACCACCCCCTTGCTACCTCCTCCGCCGTTTTCCGTCTACCTTTCGGGCGCGGTTCCACCCCCGGTTTTTGTTTCCCCACTCTGCCTGCTACGGCCCGTCCGCCAGGTGGAAGAGAAAAAATTAATGCGTCTGTGTTTGTGTTACCCTTCGCGGACTAACTTCAACGTAGGCGAGAAACGAATTATCGTAGACCGATAGAGTTCCTGCAAAATTTTCTCAGAAATTTCATCTACTTTGGGTAAATCCTTTGTTCTCCTGAAGATATACTGGTCTGTCCCTAAAAGGTCTGAGCGTTCTACGTTATCGATGTATTTCTCTCACTTGTTGTAAAATAAGTTTAGCTGATCGGGCCCCGAATCTTGATGGGAGTGGTCGAGTTTGTACAATCGGGAGTCTGATTTTTCGTTCTACCTCCGTAACGGTGCTCCGTCCAAGCAGCCAACTTTTGCCCGTTTTCTCTCCTATCCGGTCTCTAACCCGGTGCTTCGACCCTTCTTGGATCTCCTTTCAACCGATCGCTTTCTCGCGTCTCGACCTTCCTTTCGCTCTCGTTCCTTACTTTACCCTCCCCCGCATCTCACCTTCCGCCGGTTTCTCTTTCACCCTGTCTCCACCCTGTGCCGCTGTTTAACCCCGTCGCGCCGCAGCCAAGTGCCGGCGACCTCCTACGCCCCCGCGCGTTGCTGTGTTTGTCAGCCGTTTGTCACCGTCGCGTCCTGAACAAAGTCTCCTCGATATGTATAGCTACCTGCACCTATACGCGCGTACGATCACTCGCAAAACTACCATTCGAAGTAGAAGAGACTCGCGGTTTCGAATATAATACGACGGAAGGGATACGAAGAGGTGGTTTCGATTTCTTTCAGCCTGAAAACCGTTTACGTTATCGATCCCGTACTCGTACCCAGATACTACGATTTGTTTCTTCGCCCCTGCATATTTATGCCACGAAGAGTTGGCGCGGATCGAGCATAATTATAAATTATAGAACGAGCATTCGAAGGGGTGGACGAGCGTGAAGGGTCCGCCAGGGGGTGATAGATAACTCGAAGCGTATCACGGGGCAAGGATACGCGAGAATTTCGTGAACGATACGATCAAAGTTTCGCCATTGCGAGAAGAGTACTCGACTTTCTTTATGGGGGACGAATCGAGCCATTGGGGTGGAAAGAAACGGTGGAGTCGCGGGACTGCAGCAACTTCGACTCGGTCTATCGATGCGAATAATACATACTATTACGACGAATAGAATTGACTCTTTTTTTCTTTTCTACGAAAACTGGAATCGTTGGACGCATATTGTTACGGTTCCGATTGGATCGTTTACCAACTTATCCCTCGAACAGTCTGTTCTTCTTCCAAACTGATTATTCGACTCGCTGGATTTCGTTGCATCCAAGAACACGGTAAAATCGAGCATGTCGGAATTCTACGGTTAAGAGAAATATGAAAAAAATCCGCCTCAACGGACGAAAGAAAGTCCTTGTCGTAAACGATTAATAAATCCCCGGAAGAGGCCAATATCGTCTCCCTTTCACCCGGCAAATTGGCCGTGCTTGTTCTTTATCGAGCCAACAAACGGCCACGGCTACGAGAGGTGGGTTTTCGCGAAATTTCACGGGGGACCCAATTTGCATAAATAACCTCGTACCGGCTGTTCCCGTAACGAGACAGAGCTGGTTGCCGTTTAAAGACGATGCCCGTTTCGATCTTCGTTAGTGCTCGATCATGGCATTCGTCTTCGTTGCGCTTAAACAATATCCGGTTGAGCATTTTCTTCTTCTCTCGCGTACGACAACGCTCTTCGTTCCAAGCCTGCTCGAAAACGAGGCCGAAGAAAGAAGATACGGTTAAAGCGGAATCGATATCGGCCCTTCTTTCGCGCCAGCAGTCGAACGAACGAATTATCTTTCCAAATCGTTAATCTCACCGCGCGACGAAACGAAACGACCCTTCTTTTCTCCTCGTTAACCCTCCTTATCCCGTCGTAGTCGCGAGACGACGTTCGCGAGCCGATAAAAATGTCGCAAAATCTACCCTCGACGGCGTGTGCCGGGTAATTATTTTCGTGAGCCACGATAAGCAGGAAATTAGTCGGATCGTGCTACTCGAACGAGAGTTCGCGTACTCGTGTACCTGTCAGCCGAGATTGTTATTAATGCGACGCGCGTGGAATCGGATAAAAACGTAATTTCATCGGAATTGATATTGATGGCTCCTTTCTGACAAGATTTCTCTGCCAGTGGACACGCTGCGGAACGCTTTCTATTATACATATTTTCCGACCATCTCCGATTCGCCAAACACGTTTTTACTTCGCTACTTAAGCGATTCGACGTTCCTTATCTCGAGCGTAATTAAACTTATACCGAATATCCGTGTTACCGTCTCCGAAAATTTCAATCTCGACACGTCCCCTTGCAGCTAAGGAACAACGATTACGATCGAACTAAAACGATTACAGCGGTGCTCGGCGCTCGCTCGACGCTCGCTCGACGCTCGCTCGGCGCGGCATTCTCCCTCGACAAGAGCAAGGAACACCGATCACCCCATTACCACAGTCTCAAAACGTGCTAACTCCGCACGAAAGTGGAAGCACCCTCTCGCACGCGAGTTCCCCGCTGATTCGCGTTGCCTCGAATCGAGACGAGTTGCCTAGCCGTTTAACGCCGTTTCCACGGACGAAGCAACCCTTTCGCCGATCTATCAACCCTCTCCCCCTCCTTCTCGTGCTTACACCGTTTCGAAGCCGGTTAGTCAGCGACTGCCTGTTTCGAACAATAAACTCGTTTATTATTGGCTTACAAGTACGGTGTCCGCGTGCCTGTACGCGATATTACGACATTATTATGGCGGTACGATTGACTAAATCGTCGCCGGGTCCTCGTAACTCGGGATCAGGCCGAACGGTCGGGCTTAAATCGGTTATTACGTCGCGTTGCCTAACCGTAAATCGTCTCCAACGTTATTCCACGACCACGGAAACCAGCAGAGACACGCTCGAAATCGGGGAGAAACCGTTTCCTCCCTCTTCCATTCTTTCCTCCTGTTTCTCCTCTCCACTCGTATCGTTTTCGTTCCCCTCTCTCGTTCTCCCCTCCTCGACAGTATAAGCAAACAATAATAACATCGTCGTCAAGGGTAGAAACGAAAGAAAATACGCCCCCTCGGGGACAATTTATTAATGCTTCTGGAAGTGATTAGAGGAGAGTACACGAAGAACAGGCGTCCCGATAACGGAATCGTTCTCCTCTTTTGCCGCGAACGTGGTTATTAACGCCCTCTGGGACGGACATTTTTATTGCTCCTGTTCCCTGAGATGTTTCTGAAAAATATCGATGTAAGCGAGGTTCACCGTCGTTACGCACTTTCGCGGTTCTATCGGTAGATAAAGATGAAGATTCGTGGTTAGACGGATGGCCAATGCAAGCTCCGTTCGAGCGTTTCGCTGCTAAATATAAACGTCTGTTATTGCACCGCGGACGAACAAATATTATTACGATATTCGTGACAAGTGCAAGATGCCGCTAACCTCGTCACTTTCGAATTCTTCTCTTTCAATTTTCTCTCTTTCTTTCTGCTGCGATCTTCGTCGTTTTCTTTTTCAAAACATACCAGCGTTCCTTCTATCGCGCCGAGCCACGGTTCTTTATTTTCCACGCGAATAGTCCGTGTATCGCGACACGGTATACAGCTGCTGCAACTACGTTTTATCTGCACCACTTTTACGACCGGTTTTACGATACTTCTTTGTTTCGTTGAGCGTTTTCCCTCAGGGTTGGATAATAAAAAGGAGAAAAAAAAAAAAGAAGAAACAGAAGCAAACCGAGGCGAAAGGTAAAGGGACTAAAGCGAAGCAGATAAAAATTGGCCTCGCGTGTAGTCACGGTATCTCGCCCCCCGCACGATTCTGCTTCATGATCGATGCGTTAATGGGTTAACGACGACGCCAACACCGTCTGGAGAGAAATTATTTTCCCATTTCGCGACCTCCGATCTCTCGTTTTCTTTTACTTCTCTACCGTTCAGCCCGATTCAACGTTTCGACGCGTGATCGAAAATTGATCGTTCGACGATGTTCCTGAACAAGAATCGTGTTTTTGCTCGATAGCGAATAGCGATTGATCAAAACCAGACATTCGTGGCTATCGATGAAACGTATATTTAGATGTTTTCGCAAAAGTTCAACTGTTAATTCGGTATACCGTAAGACTTGCTACAGAACGTTTTATAGGAAAACGACCGAGTGGTCGTTATCGAAAATCGACATAAAATCATCGAAGAAGGAGTAACACGTTGAACTCGAAAGACAGCAGCGTGTTACCGTAGCGATACCGTGTCACGGGGACATTTACGACTAATTGCTTCTAGGTGCTTTCTTCGTTCGGTACTTCCCCCTTCGCGAGCTTGCTCCCTCTCGTAAAAGTCCGTGCTCGCAATAAAAATTCGTCGCGTCGCGTCCAATAGGAGTATTAGATCCGTGGCGCGGAAACTTCGATAATTACCACTGAAATTCGACTAAACGTTCACCAGACGCTAATTACGCTCGTAACTCTCTTTTCTCTTAATCGACGGTTCGTACTTTCTGTACTTATTTTATAACTCTTACGACTGTAGTTCGTAGTTGAAAATCGGCAATAATACGGTTTCGTTGGTTACTCGAAACAAGAGACGTCTTTCCGAATTTTCATATCCAGACGAAGATACTTCACTTTTAATTCTTACAGAGTTATTACCTTTCGAATAGGTCCCGAAACGATCGTTTCGTCGCACGAGACAGCGTAACCGCAATTTCTCTCGATCATTTCGTATCTTTGCTACAAATCCGTCGAATCGCTCCTTGGAGGTTTCCGTAGATCGATTCGTGCTTTGGCACGGAATCGAAACGTAAAACTTTCATAGGATCTCGCATGGAAATCATAGATTTCCACGATTCCGTGTTAAGCGTAATTCGTAAAGATGCGAGGCGAAAGGAAGAAGTCGTTTAATATCGAGAAGCTTTCCGTGAACGCGGATAAAACATAAATCCACGCACTGCGTTCTAGCGAGTAATCCCGATTATCCTTCGACTCCCTTCTTAAGCACTCCGCTCTGCGAATATTCAATTAGACTAGATTGCAAAGAGGATTTCGTGTCGTCGTTGAAAACGACAGTCGTACCGGTACTCTAGTCGTCTCGTAGCCGAGTGCTTCTGAAATATTCTTCGAGTTCCTAAAATATCGCACTTTCTCTCCGCTTTCGGTGAACGACTAACACGCCTACTGTACCGTTTCGACATTAAAAATACATTCGTGATAATTTTGAGAAATAATTATCAGAAATTTTCTAAATGTATCTATTATACATAATAGCGATAGTAGGCTCCTCTCCCCGAATGGCGTGAACTGCACCCGAGCCATTTAGAGTAATTCCGATGATAAAAAATTGTTAAACCTGGCACGGCGAGTTTCGCGATGCCTAGCAGTTGTTTTCGAATCTTCGATTCGAGACACGAAATCGTATCGAAATCGTGGTGGCAACGTAGACCGGAAGGGAGGCCCTTTGTAGCAATCCCCGGTAGGATTTAGTCGAGGAAGAGAGTCGAGCCGGAAAGAAAGAAAGGAAAGAAGCGAAAGGGAAAGAGAACCGAATCTCTATTTTCGCAGGCTCGCACGAAGGCCTTTGAATAGACGCGATAAGGATCTTATAACCATGCAAGGGGAGCAATGGATGGATGGCAGGGTGTTGTGAAATATAAAGTAAACTACCTGACATTGTCGCGATACGAAGAGGCGCATCGTCGCTTGAATATTGATGCACCGGCTTCCGAAGGGAAGATGAAAAGGGCGGCTGCCTTCGTTCTAGCTTTTTAATAATGAATTCGGCCCTTCTTGCTCGCGGATTTTCTCGAAGCTAACGCACCCTCTGCCAGCTTCCTTCCGTTAAGGGAAAAAGGATTGGTTTATCTTTGCTGCCTGCCGGAAATCAATGATTACGTACGCAAACTTTCGTTACGAACCATCGAACATCCCTATTAATACGCGGTTAACGAATAAAAAAAAAAACGAACGAGACACCTAATACCTTCCTAAAATGAACGTAATCGCGTCAAGGGCTTTAAAAGCTTGTCCCTAGAACCACACTTCGAACCCCAGAACCCGACTGATAGGCTTCGCCGTTTCGCTAACGTGATTTCATGTCGTCGACCTGACGATACCGGCAACTGACGGTCTTCCGGATTGCCGAGTTTCTTCCTACGATTCAGACTCGTTGTCGGCCGAAAAATCTTTTTCTTCCTCGAATCAGCGTTCGACAGAAAAATGTTATTCGAAATACGAATATCCTTCGAGTGAAATAATTGCAGGAATCGAACGTATCGGAAGAAGTTAATCGAAGGTAGTCGTCCGACTAGGAGAAACTTTTGCCGCGAATGTTGATCGTTCGAAAATCGTTCCACGCGATATACAGTAAGCGGCACCTGTCGGTCAACGTAAATTCCTTTAGGCTCGTTCGAATCGATATCCCGTCTCGATGGTAAGGCGAGCGTTTCTTGGTTCTAGTCTTAGCTACTTCAACATCGTCCGAAACTTATTTCGTTCGTCTCTATAACATATAATTCGATATTCAATTCTTTCGAAATCGCCGAAACATTACGATGACTCATTGTCAGACTACGAGTTCGAATCATCGTAATCGATCAACGTTTCGTTCGACGATTCACTGGTTCGCGAACAATGCTTTTCGACGATCGTCAAAAAATTCTATCCCCAAGATGGAAATTCTCGCTTCGATTACATTCTGGGCCGAATCGTTTCGAAAGTTTCGACACGGGTGACACAAGTTCACTCGAAAGAAAATTCGTTCTCGAAATTTTGTATTGTCATTGACAGGTTTACGGAAGCGATCGAACACCGACCGTTTCTTTCTTACAACGACTACGATATTCTCGATAGCGAGATTGTACGCTCGGTCAGCGAAGTAGGTCCGCGGTTTACGCCAGATCACGTGCGATTAATTTGATTACGTAACAAGGAAATAAGGCGAACTAATAATCGGGCACCGTGTCAGACCAGATAATCCACGCGCGTTTTCGATCCGAGCCTGTTCACTCGGATTTTCTAACCGGTCGAACCAGATTATCGTGCAAATGCGAATTATCTTCGAATCAGGACGGAAGTAGATCTCGTTTCTTTACCGACGTTTCAAAGAAGAATCGTTAAAAAGGAAAGAACGGCATCGATCCCGTATTAATCCAATTTCTTTATTCCTACAGATTCGTTTCGCGATACGAGGAATACTCTCACGACGTGACATAATCGATCGACTATTTGTTCGACAGACTGGAAACTAGCGATACCGATTGTCGAACAGGGTAAAAGTAGTTAAAGCAGCGATATTAACGAAGCGAGTTTGCGCGTGTCTACGCGTGTTCGAGCAACTCCAGAATTATGCGAGTTTATAGTCGGGACACGAAACACCGTCTGTGATTGGGAATTGTTGCTTTCCCTCGCGATCCGCGCACGTATCTTCCGTTATTAACCCTCCTCTCTTTCTGCCCACGTTTTCTCTTTGTCCGTTTCCGCTAACGCAACTACGCCAATTTTGCTTGATTGTATCGATTCTCTTTCCGATTGATCGTAAACGCGCTTTTTGCCGAACTTTCAGCAGCGTTTCCGTATTACTAACTTGGGAATATTTATAAATTCGTGTTACGCGTAACCGACTAACTCGAGTTCTAATTACGTTTCAGTTATCGAACATATTACGAAAGAAAACGTTTAATAATCGTTTCGTCGTATATCTGCAACAAACGTATCTATTAATAAATCGTTCGTTTCGCGATAAATTAGTTGGTATTCGATAATGTCGAGGCAAGTAGATAAGGATGGAGCTAGTCGGACAACCGAGCTTCTTACGTTCCCCCAACAGAATATTCATAATTAAAATGTCAATGTGTCCACTCGGACAAAGAGTAGATCTTAACGATCCGACGGACGTCTCGTTAATGATTTACGTAGGAAGAGATTAACCGTGCTGATTCAGCCATTAGCTTCGTACGATTCCGTTTTCCCATGGGATAAAGCGACGCATTAACGTTCTCTGCACGCTTTCGAATCTCCTGCCAACCTGTCTAATTCTTCGCTCGTCCGAAGATACTCTACTAGAATACAGTCCTCCACGATTCTATTCCCATCGGTAGCGTCGACGATATCCTCTGCCACGATCGAATACAACGCGGCGCCGCGCCGTCAACTAATTACCTCCGATTATTGGAATCGGATTAGCCAAGATCACCGGTACGGAACTCGTTAGCGTAATTACGCGTAGACGCAACGATCTATGAATCGTGTACAGTGGTCGACGCTGGCAACAGTATCGACCAACTTTACCGCTAGCGGCCCGTCCGGATTCGCCTTCGAAATCTCCGAAATCTCCGAAATCTCCGAAATATCCGAAATGTCCAAATTTCAAACGGCAAAAACGCTCCGTTTCGCGATCGATACCTTCGAATCTAACACGTCTCGATAGCGTAATCGCGCCAATATCCGTCCCTAGCAATAACATTTCCCATTGTCCTGTAACGATGTTTTGCAACGAAAGGATCAATAATCGTTTCTTCTAGCTATTTCACGATTTCGTGGCAATTTTTTCTCGAATATCCTCGAGACTGCATGAAATTTCATTACGTCCTTTCAGCGCCGTTCATTTTCTTCCACGATCGTGACGTAACGCGTTACGAAGTGTTGGTCTGGGTTCAACAACAAATATACTTTATTGCGCCAGTATACATCGTGTATGTACAATTGCCAAGATATTACGCTATTAGATCTACGTTGATTAACCGTGACTGGTGAACAGTGTTTTATCAACCTTTTGGCGAGCGACGATCGAATCCGTTACTTCATCGCCCCCGCTTTCCTCGTTTCGTTTTCAAGTGCAGCCACGACTAACGCGACTCTAGAACGAATCGATCGATCGATCGATCAAGATATGACGTAACACCGTTATGGCGGTAACACTCGCTTCAAAACGATTTCTTTCCTCCTAGGTGTATTTAATCGTTCGTCCGCATTTAACAAAGAACCTACGCTCGTTCACGACGAATTTATTCGCTGGATTCACGAGCGATGCTCTATTTCTCGGTTGTCACTCGATCGACTGCTCTTGCACAGATCGTATTTCTTAATCGACCGTGTTACGCGATTTACGGTTAAAACTTTTAGATCCGAGTTCATAGATTTCTATCGTCGCGAGAAAAGAATCGATCAAAATCGAAGAAAATTTTCAAGTTCAACGCAAAGACAAACGATTCGAGGATGCAACAACGGTGAAGATCGCTGGCATTAAATAATTCAAACGATGATGTATGGGACAATATCTTCGAGGAACGCTAAGAACTCGAGATGATAAATTAAATGGGCGTATTTTTAGTAAACGATAATCGTTATTACGTACGTTTTCACTGCGGTGCTTAATGTGGGAACCGAGATTTCGCTGTAATCTTATACGGGGGATCGTGTGGCTGCTGGTTAAAAAGGAAACGGACAACACAAATAAGCAAGCTAGAATAGAATTTTTCGTGCGAGAACTTTCTTTGTCGAAGAAATCGATTTAAAAGGCTTGCACCGGCATTTATGAAAACATTCTTAAACATTAACAACGCATATACATATTATAATAATTCGATATTTTTCCACGCGTGCCGAGATGTATCGTTGTAGACACTGTGTTCCGTTACTCGCACTTGCGTACGCAAAATACGAGCGCAGAGTTCTTGTTTCCTAAATTGATCCACCGCAAAATTTTCTTCCAACTTTCGCGCCAACATTTTTACCCAATCCTTTCGAGGATACTTCGTTTTCTCGAATCGGCGATGTATGTCGCGATCGGATGCTCTTCTATCCAACGTTATCCACTACTTGTAGTAAAAGTACCTGTAGAAAGCTGCAACAGAAAGCATTAAATTATCGAAAACGTACGCGTTATCATTTCGAATAAATATTTCATCGTATTTTTCTTCGAACCTCTCCATTTCGTAGAGAAATAGCTGGACTACAATTATTCTTGATTACGAATACTTGATCGTAGATTATCGCGGTCGAAAGAAATTTCTTCTCGCACCGCCTTTCGAGTTTGCCGAAACGTCGCAAACCTGTAAACATTTCGGCCGTGCGAAAAATCTCGTCGAAATCCCTTTGCTACCTCTAACCGACATCAAATTTCCTCCCCAGAGAGAGAACAAGCTTCCCAAATAGCCGGTCGAACACACCGCAACTCGGCAAAAGCAAACGGACCCTAGATTTCGTCACCGACCAACGCGCAAACTTTCCCAACCAAGGCTACAAGCGTGTCTCCAAACAAAAGTTCCTTCATTTCCCGAGGATTCTGCCGCCAGAAACATTCCTCTATTACAGGGTTATCCAGGAAACCGAAGGGACGGTATCGATTCCGATGAAAGGACTTCGTCGCGTCGCGTCGTTTCGAGGGAAATATTTCGTCGTTGATCACGATATCGATTTTAACGCGCGAAGCGGTTAACGAGAGAAAACAAATATTTCACCGATTTCCTATCTCGATCAAGCTCTCACCGTTTAATTTTCATCTCGTGGCCAATTAGCCAAGTCCCGTTCTCGCGAGTAATCATCGGGACACCTGACCGTCTCTAACGAGAAATCGTCCAGGGGACCACTTCAAAGCTGCTAATTACGCGACCCTCGTCACCTTGGAGCTATTCTCTTCGTTCTCGTCCTTTCCATTTCACTGGCAAGTGCTCGGTTTTCTGGCAGCGCGTGCACATCGAGCCAACCACGACGTTAACAATAAAGTTAACCAGCGTAGAGAAGAACAGAGAGGGGAGACGTTGGGATCCATTAAGCGGTCGAAAGGGTTGTGCCTGGATGCGTTCGTAAATTTCTGCCCTAGAGGGGCAGACACGTCCAGGGTCACGACGCGACGCGCAACATGTTCCGAGAGCACTCCCTTCAGAAGAGGCTCAGAAGAGTTTCGCGATTACTCGTTTTCTTCCATCGATTCGGTTTCGAGGAAGCATTTCCGATCCGTCATTACGTCCCCCTCGGATAATTATTTCGCTCGAACGACACTCAATCGTCTCTTAAAAACCCTAAAGAGCCAGTAACCTGGTTAGAATGCCGCGGAATAAGGTCGTGGACGATCTCGATATTAACAGCAGCCACTTTCGTCGCGAATATTAAAACGAAAACGAGACAGCGGACGCGTCAACTTTAACGCGGTTCAATTAAATTATGCTTTACGCTCGTTATCTGGCCACCACGCGGCGAGTTAATCTTTCGAATTATCGCGATAGAACAGGCGGACCGTTCTCACCGAGTTTCGGCCTCTTTTAACGCGTCTCTTACCCTCTTAGCCACCGGTTTAATCACCGGTTGTTCCGCAGATTTACGTTCCCTTGTGCCGCGTTTACGTGCATTAACGAGCATAAAACGCTCGAAAAATAGATTCTCGACGAGATCGCTGCCTGTATCGCGCACCGATTTATTTTTACAGGCTCGGTTCGATTTTACCGCTTTTTACCGCATCGTTTTACTATCGTCGAACATGTTCGACACGCAACTAAGAAGAAAAGAAAAATATTCACCGCCATGCCCTCGTCCAGATCGCCCGAAGAAATGAAACTTTTTGAAACGACGAACTTGACCGTGGACGAACATATCGTTGGTCTTCGGACAGAGATCGGATTTTCATCGTTTCGCCGAAAGAAACGACCTTGCCATGGACCCGAACGACCTCGTAACACCTATTACGCCTCGCGAAGTAGCTCAAGTTAGGTTACGCGTAAACGAGTTTAAGTCACGAGGCCAATGAAATCACTTTCACTGACCCCCGTCTGTTTGTTTCGTTCTTGTAAGCGAATTCCAAGGTTGAATCTTCCTCGAGGAAACCGGTACAGCTCTCTCTCTCTCTCTCTCTCCCTCTCTCACTCCTCTTTCTCTTCCTTATTCTCTGTTTCCCTCTATTTGTTTCCGCATCGAACGTAACCCAGAAGCGGAAGCTTCGGTTCTTCCGTTTGTACGAGAACTACATAGTATACTAACGTATGATTAATGTCAGGGGATAAAGCGACTCGGTATTTCCATTTATTGTTTCGTACTACTGCTATTATTGGCGGTAAACTTTCGCACAGTTACATTCACACCTTGTGAAGCGACTCGTTGTACTTTTAAACGTTCGACGGTTCATACATTGCGCTGTACCGATAGTGGTATTGTAACCAGTCACTTACCTGCGTTTTTCCGTCTCATTCGTAAAGCGTTAATCGCACTTTGCGATAGACGGGTTTAGTAGTTAGCGTGAATTAGCGTTTCGTTAGCGTATGACTAGTTAGTTGCAAAGGGCGAGGAGAACCGTTCACGATTATTCGTCGTTCGTTTAATCGTTCGCGAACGTTGCCGAGATTCGTTAGTGGCGATCGCGAGCAGAAACGACGAAAACTGAACAGATAGCTTTCTATTCTAATAGAATAGTCTATTTATTTCGATTAACGCGAAATAAATGTATAAACGAACGGTATTCGAGTATTTCGAAGGAAAAAGGGTTGTTGGGTAACAAATAAATAGCGTTTTATTCACAAGTTAGGTGCACATGTAACAGCGACAAGTGCTAGGGGTTAGTGTCACCCCGAAAGTTAATCTTCGTCTTTGGTGTTAAGAGCAAACTCGTTGACTTTGTTGCGTATCTTGTCTGAGAGAAGCGTGCACTCTTTTGCTTTGGCTCGTTTCGGCTCAGAATCCGATCGACGATTTACCTGGGTTGGGTGGCACGAATCCGTATCCGCTCGCGCCCACTATCACTCCGCTCGTGTCCGCGGTGTTCGGTGGCGGCCCCGGTGGAAATAACACTGGACCTGCGACACAAGTATTTAGAATCGATCGTTCGTTTCTCTTATCAAATTCCACCTTTCTATTAAACATTTAACGCTAGAAAAACCTAGTAAAATATAGGTAATTCGCGCAACGCGAATTTACCACTTTTACCACTTTTACCAGATTTTCCTGAATACCCCAATATTCTTATAGTTTATAGACTAGTTTACAGAAATGAAATATTTATAATTTATAATTTGCTACACTGTATTTTCTCGCGATCGCTCGATCGATACGTCAAGTCGTATCGTTAATCGGTTCAACTCTCCGCTGGAATTTTGATCAGGTAAAACGTTCATGAAAAATCGCGAACATATTTCGATCCGGGCTCGTTACCCGTTCGTCGAATCGAATCATCGTTACTTAAATGCACAGTGTATCAATTAAATATCTATGTAACTTTAAACTCGATTATTTGCGATTTTTATCGACTAGAATAATAGTACATCGAAAGAAATTATTCCGTAATCACGAAATTCTTTATGTAAGAATCGAGTTAACCTTCACGGTCGTTGATTAAACGCGATCGGGATCGATTATCGGTACGATTAGAAAAACATTTTACGATCGTTAACTCGTTCATATGGCTTGTTAGGTTTTTTCGAAGATGTTTGGCCAAGTTTCGTTCGGTCACGATCAATTCGAATCATTTCGATAGATTTTCTTTTTTACCGTGCAACGTGAATTTTTCTGCTCGACGACTATCGATGAAAGCAAGTTTCGCGAGTCGGCACTCGCAGAAAGGAAAATACGGCTTAGCTCGAACTGGACAATCTAGCCGTAAATCGCTTTTATACATATACGAGAATCTCGACTACCTGTCGATAATCTTAACAATTGTTTTTCAAGGTAAACAAGCTGGAAATCCTTTCTAATCAGGAAGTAATTTTACAGATTATCGATTACCGATTATTGATTGCACTAATGCTCGCGTAACGCTTCGTAATCGACGCGCAACAAAATCGGTACGACTGTTATCGTTGCACAGGAAGTACTTGCGAAATTCTACCGATGAATCACGAACAATCGATCGATTATTCCGGGCAATTAAGAAAGGTGAACGGCCACCATCAAATTATCTTTCGATCTTTACTTTTCAATCCACCTTCGAATCATGATCATGATCGTGATTTCAATTACGTAACGATGTCAAACTCGTATCGATCTCGCAACTGTCAGCGTCTCGTACAACCGAATATTCAGCGACATAAGGCTGTGATCGGTAAAAATCTGAATGGTACAAGCCATAGAAGCTCGATCGATAATAACAGCGCAAGTCAGCATTTCTTTAGCCAGTTACCGATATTTATTGCTAGAGGGTTTGAACTTGGCATCCGTCGAGGCTCGCGTATCCTGTTTACGCGTAGATCGACACGTGTATCGGTTAAATGTCAGATCCACGAGACGGCCTTGGATCAAAAGTGGAAGACAGGAAGTGTACTCGTTCTCGCATCTTTCGCGAGCACACCTAGCGGACCGATTATCAAGGAAAACTAGGACGCAAATAGAAAATGCTCGAAAATCGGTCTTCCGTATTTACTCATAGAAACTTTCCTTTTCTTTCCAGTCTATTATCCGGTAATGATCGGCAGCTGCCGGCAGATGCTAATCACGTGTTCGTAAACCTGTTCCGAGCAGAAGTATAGTTCGCAGGAAACCGATGCATATCTCGTACGACTCCTTCTTCCTCGTCGTTCGTTTCTACGGAGTTTAAAGACAATCTACTTTACAATCGCACCGTGGCTCGCCAACAACGTGGACAGAATTTAATTAGTAGGCGAACTCGCGAATCCATTCTCGTCACCGAGATTAGTTTTGACAGCGTTTAGATCGTAATCAGAGATTGCCGCGCGAAATAGCGAAGGTAAATGAAAAAGGACATTGTCGGGAGAGAATCGAAGGTTCCGAAGAACAATGGCGAACGCTGTTGCGCCGATATTTCTCCAAGTGATTCCGAATCGAGTTCATAACTTGCTTCTTAGAAAGGAAACTACTGACTTATTAATTGCACCGTTCTTCTTTATTATCCTCTGTCCGTTCGTCCGTCCGTTTGCGAGTTTTCAACTACTCGACCAATGGGAACGAGTTGTCTAGATATTCGCCGATACGATAACTTGCCCGAAGCTTACCTCTGTTCGATCTTGGATCTCTCATTGCCGAAGTTTCGCCTAGATACGGTCCGAATCCTGCGAAAAGTTGACTGTAGTCTTGCGACGAAGCCACTGCCAACACCGTTATCAGTAACGTCACCAGAATTGTCTGCAACATTAATTTCCTCTATTAGTCGATCGATCGTTAAACGTTCCTTTCTATTCATATTAATACACGGACGTTTTCGAATCGACCCAATTAAGTATCCTTGAAGCTAACTTTCGCCGCTCCTCGATTCGCGAACGAGAGGAACCGCGTTCGAATTCGAGGAAAATTGTGCGCTTAAAAAAAGGAAATATCTTTCGCGATCATAAATAATTTACTCGACAAATCGAAAGGTTTTCGATTATAATTTCAATTCCGCCTCTAGAGACAGCCTGCAACGTTTCGTTCGACTCGACTCGATTCGATTCCGTAGCAGCCGGAAACAAAGCGGCTATTAAGGTCGCAAAAAGACCGATTAATGCGAGTCGCTCGCTTCGTTGATCGTACTTTTCAAACTTCCATCGGATGATTGACGATCGGATCGAATCGCGTGTATTCGCCGTTCAAGTGTACCTACGTGACAATTTTTACGAGCGGTTCGTCGGTTAACAATCGCGGCGGAGAATTTATGGACCAATATATACTGCGAATAAAATCAGCAGCCGGGTTCCCGTTCGTTTAAAATGCCGTTACTTTTCGCCGACGTTTCTATTCGAACAGAAAGTTTGTTCGAGTTTCGCTACCATTCGGCTTCCTCGTTGAGCGTCGGCTTAATAAATTAGCCGAGGATGAATTACGACGGAGCGAGAGCAAAGTGTAATACTGTCTTGTTAACGCGTAGTAAACCGACCGAATACCACGTGGTAGGTCGTGCTGACAAATATACAATATATTTAATATGTATATTGGAATGATCGAATTTGAAATTTGCTAATTTACGCGTGGTCTTTAAAGAAGAACGACGAGGCGAATGCTTCTTTCTTCGACGGATCAGTCGTCGAATGAACTTACCCGGAAAGGGAAAGAGAGACGCGATATCCGAATGGATCGATGATGAATCTTGTCGCTTTTCATCGAACCGTTCGTTACGTAAAACCTGATGAAATCGTTACGAGACTTTACGATTCCATGGACACGGACATAACGAGCTTGAAAACGATTGCCGAGCCAACGAATAATTGCGTGCTCGGATCATGCTGATTATCGTTATTAAGTAAGCCGCGCCGCGTTTTCATTCTTCTATCGGTTTTCTCGCGCTGAAAGCAAGGTGAACAGAGACACGTAATCAGCTTGACACAATGTCAAGGAGTTTAATTGTTATTGGAACGTGTGAATCGTGGTAGTCGTCAACGATACACGGTAAATTCGAGACCTTAATTAACCACGTTTAATTGATCCGTGTGCTAGCTTCTTGCATGCTCGAGAGAATGGTGTAAGAACAATCGGTAGCTCGCTTCTTACGATGCTATCGCTATTTTCCTTCGAGCGATCTTCTGCGAAAAAAATGCAAAAACGATGCCAGGAAGTTGAATAGTTTTTCTTTTCGTCGATCGTTCAGAAGAATTTCTTGCCAGACACGAAAGTTGGAGAAACGCCTCGAAAGAAAAGAAGAAACTAAGAAAATCCTCGAGTCTGGTAAATTTCATAGGGGAATAACTGGTAGATAGGAAAGCAAGGTCGAGGTAACCGAGCGAATGCAAGGACAGTAAAGTATCGATAGTGTAGCGAGTCAACTGGAAGATCGAACGATCAACCGGTAGAATGCAGTCGATCGAGTCCCGTAATTATAAATACGAGAACATTTTATTTTCCTTTATGCAATCGTAAATAGACGTTAATCAAGGAAGAATATGAAATCGGTGCGTGACATAGGCCTTCGTCGGGACAATCAAGAAGTAATAAGAACGTAACGATACGTAATTCTGATGAGGGTCAGTTACCGAAACATTGAATTTCTTTCTCCCTCGAAAGCATCTGCCTCGTTATAAAGCAATTTTTCTTCCTTTTAAAATATTCATTTCTCAATAGGTTAGTAAAGAGTAATAAAAACGTTTGAGAAACCTGATCGTACACGTATTACCATAACTTTCTCCAACGATCATGAAACCGAGCGATAATCGTGTTTCCAGACTAGAACATCCCGCTCGAGGAAGCCTCGCTGTTACGACATATCGATTATTAGTTGTCGATCGATCGAAGACAGAAGGTCGCGAGGCACGTACGGTATCGAAAAGACGATAAAAGAAGAGAAGGATCGCGAAGAAAATGAAACTAGCGGCGATGGAAGAGTCACGAGGTGTTGGACTGTAAGGTACGAAGGCACGAGGTCGCCCACAAACCGCGGCACACATGTGCGTGCACCGTGACGCCGGATCACGCGGTAGTGATACCTAAGCCAACGCGCGTTGATAATCGCGAGGAGAATCGCGCGTACAACGCTTGCCGAGCAAACACCGAGTAATTTATACTTTGGGTTTCTTGCGAAATAAATCGTAAACGTTCAAATCCCGATAAATCGACGATATCTGAAAGACGCGTAATTTCGCATTGGCCAATTAACTACATTATTACTAGGTATTTTTCAAACTTCCACGGTCTGCTACTACTTTTTACATCTTCGTATGTTACTTGCAACGATTCTTACTAATGATTCGTTACAAAATGAATTTTATATCTTGCTCGATCAGCGAGGTCTATGCGTATTCTATACGTTACGAAGATCGGCCGCTTTAAAAGAGCAAGCAGCGTTGGTTCCGCTTTAAGGGAAACTCGGACGTAAGATTCTTGGAATTTTTTCCACGGTACGTCGAAGAGATTACGTGTTCCTTCAATGAATCAGAAGTTGAACCAGTTTTACTCGTAGCATAGTACGCGCACTAATGCCACTTTTTTCCAAGTACGAACAGTACTCGTAAGCAAGACTGAAATTATCATTGCCAAGCGGACTCAGAATTAGGAGGGCTGTGGCATACTTCCGAATCGCACGAATCATTTTTTATACTTCTTATACTTTGTATCATTCGATTAGTTTTCGAAGCAAAATACTTTTCTACCGTTTCCATGCGTTTCCTACATTCTATAGTTTCACGGTTACGTAACACCGGCCACGAAAAGCATAACTAATACGAAACGTTAAGTATTATTGGATTTTTTTGGATTTACGCGACAGAACGATCTCTCGATTGTTAAGAACAGAAACGAATCGCGTCTCGAGTTTCTCGACGCAAGATGCATCTTCGCGCGCATAACGCTCGATCGCACAGCGAAACATTAAGGTCGAGCACTCGAGACTCGAGTGCTTCCGCGTTTAACGTCGATGGAACAGTCTGTTCCTTCCCGTTTGTTCGAATCAACTTCTACGTCGTTAATAACGATCGTTGCGATTCAGTCGCATCTGGAAGCCGGATGCGTCGTTGCGTAACGGAGAAACGGCTACGATAAACGAAAGTACGATGACTTTTATCCGACGTCGTGCAAAAATATTCGCTCCATTAATTGGTCGTTACAGCTTGTTTCGTAAACGGTTCTAACAAATAATGCTATTCTTGATTCGGTGAGCAGCGAGCAAATTAGGCGTATCATGGTAATCCGTAACGCGATCGAAATATTATATGTTCGTTAACTTATTTGCCGGTATTCTCGCCGATGCCCACTGGCGAGACTCTTTCTCCGTTTATCGGTAAATCGGCATACGTTGTAGCAAAGCGTTATATCGCCGTGGGTCAGAGGACAGTATCCAACGAAGATTACGATTACGATATCGATAATTGCGAAGGAACGACAGGAAAGCGGCGACGTAGATCCAATAGCCAAGTCGTCCTACTTTCTAATCACGAACACGTTCATTTTCTAACACCTTTGGTCTCCCTTTCGCGCAATAACTGGCCCATCGCCAACAACGAAATCCCTCGCTACTATTGCGAGAATCGTGACGCGTTTAGGACGAGATCGCGATCGGCTCGAGTCCACTTTCGCTTCGGACGAAAATTTTTCTTACGTTTCGGCTCTGTCGATACAGGTGTGTGTGTGTGTGTGTGGATGGATTGGAAGTAGGCTTTTCGAATTACGCTTAGAGATTAGAGAATCGACAGGAAAATGACGAATCTTAGTACTCGCGAGATCCGTTTCGTCGCTCGGTCTACAAGTGTCTTCCAAGATCTCTCGACCGATGCCGTGTTCGGTCACGCCACAATGGCCTTTTGTTTCTGTGCAGGTATATTCTTGAAATATGTTCGCGAAATTGTTACACAGGCATTATACAATTTCCCCGGCTGGAAGTTCCCTACTCCTCCATTTTGCCATCGCTAACGAATTCCGTAACTTCAAATTAGGGGTTTCTCCTCGTTTCGCTGGAGAATTTTCAGTCAGAATTTTCTGAACGTTCAATCTTGATTATCCCGTTCGTTGCGCAATTGTACCGGCTATCGTCGAAAACGAGCCTCGGACCGAGTTTCACGGGAAATAAACCGACACGATTTCCTTCTTTCACGGCATCGCCGTGATGCAAACCATCGATCGAACATCTTTTATCGTAATGCGAATTACGCGGCAAAACTCGCTTTCGAATTTTCGCACGAACCAAACAAGTTGATCAAAATCGAGAAAGAAACGTTAATTAGCTGTTCTTTTAACCTAACCTAACGGCTTTGAAATTTTCACAGATACAGATTATTAAGTCGAAATCGAAACGCGAAACAAAAGAAGGTAGACGATTTTCAACCACAGGTTATGCAAACACGAATGCAACGGTGCAACGGTGCAACGGTGCAACGGTGCAACGGTGCAACGAATGCATCGCGTTCCCTTGTATGCATCGTGCATCGTTCTCGATGTGGAAATTAGACATTCGCATCGTAAATTCGGTTTGCAACACACGCCACGAAACTTGGAAAATCGTGAAAATCGTGAAAATCGTGAAAATCGTTAGGTTTTCGTTTTCGACAAGTCTCGACTAAATTACGCTTACACGTTTCTAATAGTTCCGAATAGATGATAAACTTCCGTGGTTGGGCGAGAAAAGGACGATCAGTTTAGGAGAGTTACTTAACGAATATCGTCATGCACAGCCAGCATGAAGCAAAAGTAAGAGTCGGTAACATTGTCTACGAGCAACATATGGGCGTGTTGCAACGATTCTGTTCCAAGTGTAATCTCGCGTGCTCGTAACGTATGTGCATTCCTTGTACGTTGCGCGACAAAAGACACGCGTGAAAATGAACTGTTTGACACGCGTAGTTGGCTGTCGCCGAGAAATGTTCGATTTGTTTTACGAGCTCGTCTAGAACGAAAGACTTTCGAAGAATTTCTTGCCGAGTATAATAAGTATAACGAAACGGCTGGCGGAACGATACGTCGCATCGACGTTAGCGACGTTACCTCCCGTCGAACTACCCTTTTTTTGAGCGAACCTTCAAAGGACATACAATCTTCCGTAACGAGTATTTATATCGATGTTTGAATAACTAGCAACCAACCCACGATGTCATTATGTACTATACATGTAACACTTATGACCCGTTTACCGTCAGACGTGTATACATTCTTCGTCATATAGTTCACGCGAGCTGACTTCCGTGAAAGCTATATTATCGTTCAAACACCGTATTCTACTCGAGACAAGCTTCGTATGAAATTGCTCGGAAAATAGAGGCAACAAGCGACAATGCCCGTATGTTTTGAAAACTTTCAAAAGTTCGAAAACCGCCAAATTATCTCGCTCGTTAAGATTTCTCCAATTTCACGAAGAACATCGAAAGTCGAACGGTTTAAAAGAGACGCTTGAAAAAAAAGCGAATAGAGCGGAAACGTGGATGCGCTGGATTAGCTATCCACCGAAGAAAGCCTACGTTGCGGTCGATCGGTCGATTACCGGCAATTAATTGGAACCTTGTCCAGATAGCAGTTACCGGATAGCATTACATCACCGGTAATCGAATCGACCCGCGAAAGGGGTGAACTAGTTTTCGAGAGGAACGTGAAAGGGAAAGATACTTCCGATCGCACGCGCCGACACGGTTCGACAACCGCGAGGAAAAGTCGCATGGAAACATTTCTCCGCGCTGGTTAACAACATAAATAACTGGTTAACTGAATAATCCGTTTGCCGTTCGTTTAACGCTTTTCGAAAAATCAGTCAGACATCGCGAGCAGGTCGTGTTCTTCTTTCCTTTCGAATTCTTTCGCGGTCCCGCGATCGCTTTCGCTCCGCGGAGAACAAGCTTAAAATTAACCGAAAGGTACACTGTTTCTGAAAGCAGTCATGAAATTGAATACATACCGTTTCCCGCATCGGTTACGCGGTTAATTACTAAATCGCCGCGGCGAGTACGAACTTTGGAAACTCGTCCGTTACGTGTTAGCCATTTCTCGCCCGTATCCGGTCATCGATGCTAAATAATATACAATATAACGACAGAAAATCGTTCGTGTTTAAACGTTCAAACGGTATTCGTAACGTTGAAATATCGCAAAGAACAATTTTTCTCCGGGAACAGATATAACAAAGGATATTTCTCTAAACGCGTCTGTACAGGTATCTATCTGCTCCTTTGTCGCGTTTTGCGCGAACAAGAAAAAGCAGCGACGAAGGGGAAATCGTTAAAACAATTGTCGCGCCCCATCGAATCATCGAGAGGTTGGCAAAATAGAAGAGCCTCTTCCCTCCGTGTACACGTAGCCGCGTGATTTACGGAGTAGGGCGCAGTTACCATTTGCCGACGAGGATAAAAAGAGAACAAAAGAATGATAAAACATCGATGAAATCGGCCTTTCAACGGTATGACTAATCGAGCTTGGCAACGCGAACGCCGGCTAAATACAATTTATGTAGACCGGGGTGAATCGTTGGGAATTTTCGTTTGGCAAAAGCACGAGAACGGCCGTCGATGCATTCGCGACGAGGAATGGCAGAAGGGCGAAGCACCAAAACCGCTGGTAAATACTCGACGGTGTCCGCGAACAAGAATTTACGCTCCCTTCGCGTAAAGGGAAGGCATCGCGTCGGTGGACATTTTAATTTCGAGTAGATACTTTAGTTCGATCGTGAATCGCCTTCGAAGATATTAAATCAAAATTTCGATAATGCTGGTATTCGGCGAACCTCTCGGTCGAAAAACGCGTCGTTTTTCAAACTTGTCAACTTCCGATGCGCCAAACTTGACAAATTTCGCGTGGAATATCGCAATAATTCGTTCGATTCCGTCGCGAGAAAAACCGCTGTTACACTAAAGAATTTATCAATTTGTTTCGTGCATAAAAACACTGTACCGTGAAACGCTTAAAATCGTTAAAGCAGAGAATCACGATCACGAGATTCGCGTGTCGTTCACGCACCAGATCTTTTTCTAATCGATCGAAAATATTCAAATCTGTTACCACGGTGCTTGTGTAATCGCTAGAAATCATAGACGGTTTTTTACCTCGATTTCAACCTAACGACTAGTTGGAAGCTGTTGAACGATTAATCGTTCTTCTCGATACGTTGCTGGTAGCACGAAACGTGACCAATTATCTCATTCGATTCCTTCGGGAGCGACACTTTCTCCGTCGATGATGTTCGATGAGTCATCCTTCAAATTCTAATTTCACTTCAAACTAGAAGATCGAACAAGTTGATTCTGCGTCTAATCGTTCGCATAGTTCGAAACTATTTCGCTTGGTACGCTCGAAATCGCGGCCCTCTTTCTGGAACCTCTCATTTCGCGTTGCAAAAGCGTTCTCTAATGCATTTTGCATAACAGGTCGTCGAATCCTTGGAAAATCTCGACGCACCACCGCTCGAAAGTTTTCCACGCCAGATCGTTGGAAGTTCCTGTCGACGATCATACCGAAACAGCGGACTAATATCCCGGCAATTATTTCGCAATACGCTATCGAATCTCAGCGATCGGATCGCGTGACCAGAACCGACTCGAAGCCTTTTTCGTTTTATACCTATCACGCTTTAATAGACCGCCTGACTCTTTGGACATGCCGGAATAAGTAAATCGAACAAATTAAACCCAGTCAGGTTTATTCGCACGAGTTTGTCGAAATTCTCCAACGGTCCCTCCGATCTTTCTCCATGATCACGAATTCTCCCTAAACTTTCGTTAGGTACGCGTCGACGCTGTTTGCCACAGGTTACGTTTCCGTACGTTCAAAGCTCTCGCTATTCGCGTCCTGTTCGACGGATACATTAAAATGGAACATTCCTAACACTTTCGAACGTAGAGAGGAGGATCGTCTACTCGATAAACTGGTTCGGTACACGTTACATAATTGTATCCTCGCAGACGCGTTAGTCGAACAGCAAATGCTACGATAGCCTGGGGCAAGGACGTGAACCTGTCTCGCCAACGGCTACGATATCGTGAATGAACCACGTCCACTTTACGGATTTCCTCTCTTCCTACCTGCGCGTCCGTTCAACTTCCTCTTCTACTCCCTTCCTTTGCATCTTCCTATTTCACGCCGCGTGTCTTCGCGGTACGCGCCGAGGAAACAAAACATTTTTCCACGTCGGTATTTCGATCGAATAACAAACGAATCACGAACGAAAGCCTATCGATAGACTACCGATCGATCGGTCGAGGTCTATCCACGTTACGGATGTCGCTATCGAACCCACGATATCGTTTTACTTGCTCGAACTCGTCGACCGATCTACGCGCGTATTCTCCTCTAAATATTCTGAAAATTTGCTTTTTCGTTTCAAAATTTTTGAAACGATTCGTTCGACCGACTTGCAAAATCGACATTGACTAACAATTAACATTGGTAGCCAGTTCGTAATTATTATCCATAGATTATAGACGATAGATACGTAGATATGAAAGATATCGAAAGGACGTTTCGTGATGTATGATTCCAGAAACGGGGATATAGAAAGTCTGAGCAGAACTCGCGAACTTGCTGTTTTTCACACTTTTACGACTAACAATAAGACGAGCGCGCTCTCCCTTTTCTATCGGACGATCTTATCCAAACTCCGCCGAGTGCAAACTCGAGTCGGAATTAAAATCGATGCCCCGGAAGCGAGAGAGCAAACTACGATTACAAATGTAACGGACGCAACCGATAATTCAAGATTAACGGACACAATCGTTAACGTAGAAAGTTAGCACAGCGTGAAAGGTTTCTAGGAGAACCGCTCCTAGCGAGCTAATTTATATAACCGTTTCAACGAAAAAAAGAAAGAAAAAAAGAAAATCTCGGTTTGCTAATGACAAGGCTTTTTCATTACCGAAAGAAAGTATCGCGAGGAACCATTACGAATTGGGCGATACGAACTTCGGCCGAATACGAAAACCGATCATATGTTTACTCCTTTTTCGACATGGTTTTATCAATTTTTCATTTTTCAACAGACAAACATTTCCGATGTTCCAGCGAAACCTGATGAAATCTGATTTTTCATCCGTATCTAATTTTTCTATCGAAAGCGATCTAACGCGACGTCGTTAAAGATCGAAAAGAATAAATGAACAAAAGTTGGATGTTCGGAAGCGATTAAACGATCGATGATCGATAAAGCTATTCTCACTCGTAAGAACGTCATACTGGTTTCCTGCGTCGATCCTCGAGCCTGGGTCCAACTACCGTCTCCGATCGTTTCGAACTGTACACCTCATTTCCCGCCGAACGGGCCGCGATTCTACTCGAAACGCGAGTTATCAGTTCGCGTGCAACTCGAACACGCGCCGTTTAACGTTTACGATCTTCCGCTTGCCCACGAGACGATAGACCGAACGGAACAGAGTCAGCAAGAGTCGAGTTCACTATAAAAGCGTGCGATCTACTCTCGGGAAAGTCTACCCCTCCAATCATCTAGTCGCCCCCTCCAATTAATTGTACGCTAACAGACGTTGACGAGCCGCGTCTCTGCTGACCCTGCACTACAAACAACCTGCATCCAACAATTTCGATTACTCTTGAACATGTAACGCGATAACACGATTCGAATGATCGAATCTTTCAAGAATTCTCCTGATATACTGTATAATATACAATATATCCCGCTTGGCACTATTTACATTTTCCAATTTTTCACGGCAAGTTTTTAGTCGACCTGCCATCGCTATTCGATAGGTAATCATTGAACCACGGGGTAGTATCGGTTTTTTATAATTTCACCTTTAAACCCTTTTCCTCGAAAATACAACGTTCCTGCTCCCGTCATCGGACCTTTCTTTATGGAAAGAAAAGAATGTCTGTTTTTCACTTACGGTCTTCATGACGTCGACAAGGCAGTTACCGAAGAATCGTAACGTTAGAAACGAATGGAACGAAACAGTGATAATCCTCGTTTCCTCGAACGCCGTAAGAATGGTGTTCCTCGGCAGGGTACGTTGTCGACGGTTGGCCTGGAAGGTCGAGCAGACGCGAGAATCGCGTGTAAAGTAAACGGTGACGATTAAGGTGGATCGTAGGTGTATGCACAAGCTACGTACTTGCCGTACTGGGAACGTTTGACGCTAGGTGGGGGCTGTTCCTGGGACTTATATGTCGTCGCTGGAGGCCAACGTGACTCTTTGTCCCTGCCCCTCTCGACTTGAGGTGGGTCCGAGCCCCTCTGGCATCGGAGCCCTTGACGATGGTCAAGGTGACCCCTGCCTCGCGGCTAGCACCACTTCGTCGAACGGTCCGAGAGATCGCTTCGGGGAAATCGTGACACGATGTGTCTTCGATCGCTGCACGCAAGGCTCGCCTCGATTCCGTTTTCGATCGATGCTGGTGCTGCCGTTGTTTTTGGACAACGAAGGTCGTCTTTTCGAGGATTTCTTCGTCGGGGAAGATATTGTCACCGAAACTTTTAGATCGGCCAACCTAACCTAACCGAACCTAACGTAAAAGTAACGCGTTATTTCGAAGCAACCTAACGAGTTAGGAAATAACTTGTTCTCTACGATCCGAGTTTGATTCGTAGAGGTAGAAGGAAGGCGATGTATTCGCGTGGATCGTAACGACGTTAGGAGGTAATGGTTAAAAAATCGCCACGTGAAAGTACATAATGGCTCTCGGTATAAAGTAGCTCGATGGTGTATCTCGAAAGTAATAGGGAAGAAAGTTATGGATCTGTAGCGCGATCGAAAGTACCGGTCAATTGAACATTGTTCGATATCGCTGGAAAATATCGCTATCGACTCGTAAGCCTTCTTTTTCTCGCTTTCTTTTCGTTATTGATTCGTACACGCATAAGTTTGTTGTACGTTGTTTGAAGATTCCACGTGCAGCACGGAACTGAAGAATCGAAGAAAAAAAGAGAACGATGCAAGATCGGAGGAACGCGATCACCGTTGCAAAATCGAATTAGCCACGCGATCTCTATTAAAGCGTCATTCGCGACATCCCGGTGACGCTTTCGAACGATTACAGCACCGCGATCACGATCGGAATCCGGATCTCCGAACGTGATTAACCGCGTCAGTCGAGATTCAAGACCGCGTCGCAACGTCTAATATTATCGGAATTCGGAGTTACGCCTAACTTAAACGCTATTGTGAGACGAAATCGTGGCAAAAACACGCGTAGTCTCGCGGCCTGACATTGTCTAGACGTCTGCTCGGTCTAGACATTCCCCTACAGCGATTTGTCCTGCTCGTCCGAGGAAAAAAGCGTGAATTCACGCTGACGCGACCGATCTTCCCGATAGAAGCAAAGAATAGAGACCTCTCGGACGGGATATTTGCCTGTTTTTTCTCCGTTTTTCTTTCGCGCCGACTAAACGGTCCGTGGAAAAAATTGTTTTCATCGACCGCAACAGCAATACGGGCATTATTAATATCAGCGGATATTATTATAGAGACGATCACATTCGATCACGTAACGTAAGGTAACGTTGTATTTATTTAGGCGCAACGATAGAAAGGTTAGCTCGTAAACCCGAAACGCGATCTACGTACATCGAAAACGCAGCAACGAGCTGCTATAGTACAACGATCCGATTAACGGGAGCGCCATTATCTTGTTGAGAGGTAAGCATTTACCGTCTGAAAGCATTGCAAAACTTCGCGCTAATGCTCGGTTATTAACGAGTTCAAGTTTTCCTAATAACCATTCGCTCTTTAATTGAAAGAACGGATCCTAACGATTATCTTCGGTTACATAACTGCTACTCGTAACATCTGAAGTGTTACAGTACCGTGAACGTACGTTGCCTTTTTGTCCCGATAGAAGGAGTACCTTATCAACCGTACCAATCTACGACCTTAACCCGATAATTATTACCGTGCTTTCATCCACGAAGCGGTTCAACGAGAAGATCAATGACTATCCGATATCGCGTCGAAGGTTAATCCTCGTATCCTTGAATCTTCGAACGATCGATCGACCCAGTGTTCCTGAATTTAATTCTGTCAACCGAAAGTTATTTCCCCTTCTCCTTCGAAAACCGAACTATTTTGTAAGAATGGACCTGTTGGAGAAAACGCGGCGAGCGAGGAGCCAACGCGAAAGAAACGACACTTGTTCCGATAAATCGACTACGCGAAGTTTATGCTAGCCGAAGGAATCTCATAAACCTCGGGAGGAAATTCTTTATTAAAACATTTATCTAGGAATTTAGATCAGTAGACAAGTCACGCGAGCGATTATCCGTGAAACCTGTTTGGAATAATAACTCGCATACCGTTCACCTTCTTTACGATGCACTTTGTCCGAAACAAAGTTTACATACGTTGCTCTTAACCCTTTCGCTACTAAGGGCGATTACAGCGGTTCGCCTTGAAACCACCGTGCGATATTACGCGCGTTCTACGGGAAGCGTGCTCGTTTCGATCTTCGGTATACGTATACGAATAGAACAATAGTATCGCCAGGCATTAGATCGCCATCAGTCGGGATTCGAAGGAAACTTGCTCAACAAGTTGCTCGTCGAGCGTAAAACGAAAATTTCGATTCGTTACTCGTTAGCGACGTCCGAATTGTTACGTGCGAAGCATTCTTGCGATACAGTCGAATTACCGGCCACACCGTTACGCGAGCCCAAATTAAAATTCGAAAGTACAAGAAATCACTCGTATAGTCGGCTCCGTAGAATCTTGATTCCGTTCGTAATAGATGAAACGCAGAGATCGAATAATCTGAATCGACTTTTTCTGCTGGCACAACCACGATACAATGTACTAGGTGCAATCGTACTAACAATAAGTATAATTTCATTATTTCAGCCGATCTCGAGCGTTCGAACCCATTGTCCTTCCACTTTCGATTCCTTAGGCCATTTCCTCGTTGAATTGTCGCGGTTAAGTGGAGCGAACAGGGAGAACGCAGGGACAAGAACGAAAAGACCGAAGGACGCGACGAACTGGTCTATTATCGCGATACGTGTACTCGTAAAATTGGAAAATTAATTGTGCGGATCGTCGATATGGATCGTTACGAAAGTCTAACGAAGGTTTAGTCATTGAGCGGAGTGGAAAATCGAATCGGAGCACGAGACAGGATTCCGTCACCTCGATTACCGATTCTCTACTTTTTTCGTTTTAATTGAAAGTTGTCAAACCATTGAAACGATTCTCGAGGATCGTGTATTTCCAACTGCGCGTATAATCGACTCGTTCCAAATCCGAATACGCGGTTGAATTAACGGCAAATGGAGCACGAGACCGTACATGCAAAATCATCGTGCAAGGTATTTCTGGTTGCCTTCTGGTGCGGCCTGGAAAACACGGACAAAATTCTTCCGCGTGACGGTTCGACGCGAATCACACCTTGATCCAATAAATCGTAACCGCTCGATAACCGATGCTTGTTTCTACGTTCTCTCCACCTGTTCGATCGTTTAATCCGAAAGAAGAAAAAACAAATATTCGATCGATGAAAGAACCTTTTAATTGAACCAGTCCATCGACGGTATCGTCTCGAGGATCGATCGTGGCATTGAAAAATACTTGATCGTGTACAGTCGCTATTTCGTTACGCGCGACGACGGAAAACCTGATCGATTCGATGGTTAGAATAATTCTGTTACTTTCTCGTATTTGACCAAATCGAAATTCGAAAAATGGAACGTTTCGCTGGAACGTATTTCTTCGTGAAAACGATATGCTCGTTACCGACTCGAAGCTCGGAGAACATCGAAAATTCGGCAAGAAAGCGTCGTCGATCGGTCCACGAGGAGTGACGACGACCGGCCTTGAACCGACCACGCATTCTGCCAGTCCTTGATACGCCGGAATCGTCTCGGTATAATTTATGAGAACATTCAGCAGCCTGTTCCGTTGCCGGAACCGTGATCCGTCACGTACAGGAGCCGCGTATCCGCGAAGTAAGCGGTTTCGACTCGCAAACTGAGTCATACAATCTGTCGCTATTTTTGCATGTCGTGAAACATCGCGTAGACACGTTTCGCGATGAATGAAACAGTTACATCCTTTTCCTGTTCGTTCCGTCGAGCAGCGATAAATCTGGTTCACGAAATTCGCCGAGAGTTCGCGTCACCACCGGAAGTGGACGTTCCTCGGGTTTCCGTTGCAGACGGATTCAGCTCATGGACGTTCGATGCGCGTGACGCGCCGAGTAAATTGCTGGTTTGTTACTCGGAAGGCGGTGCAAACCAGCGGACAAGCAATTAGAAATACGAATGCACCTTTTTATGAGGTCACCGCGTTGCCTTCGCGCGACAGGCTCGTTAGTCGATTTTTCCATTATCGATTCTCCTTCGTCGACGATTCATCACGATTACGCTCTCCTTCGTCAACTCGTGTGTCGAAGTTTTCTTTCGTAAAATCGGTTGTACCCGAATCGAGATTAAGTAAATTCGAGCGAACGACGCTCGCACGCGACACCGTCCGTTCATTTCCCATGAGTAAACAATTGCGAAAAATTGTAGAAAATCGTGAGAACCTATTGTCGAGACGCGAGAGAAATGCAAGGACGTGTAACGCGTTGACGCCTCGCATTGCAGAAATATCGTACATGGTTCGGTGAAATAATCTGCTCGAGAGAGCTGCTCGAGCCGTCTAAATTTGCGTAACAGTAAATTCCACGAGGTACGCGATCCAGCTCTTTGATCGAACGATTACGACATGCTCTCGTCAACAGTGTACGCTCGTTCTTCGAGAGTATACACGGCCAATCAAATCCCGTCAACGAAACTGGCAATTCCGCGTCAAAGTAAACGAACACTCTCTTACGACTGACAGTTTTATCATTTCGCCGTAGCGGTTCGAATTAGCGGCTCGCATGATTCGAATATAATCGAACAGTGCCGCGATCGAATACTGCACGATTTCAATTTGCCAGATTATAACTACATCGGTGGCAACCGTCGATAAATCGCCTAACTTCATTATCGTCGCTGTTTTTCCATTTACGATACGAAATACCAACATCGCATAAGCCAAGAAAATCAATATTTAAGACACTCGGTCAAAAACGGTACAAGTGGCGCCATCTCTCCGGCGAACAGGGTGAACTACACGCATCGGAAACACCTACATCGTTAGTTCGCGCCTCCTACCGCTAGATGGCGCCGCATGTGCCATTTTTTTAACTGGTCATTTTATATCTTATGGTTAACACAATTGATAACAATGTATATCATTTTCCTTTTACTAGTGACACTTTTATAACTTTCCAAAGGTGATAAGAACTGCCGTAGGAAATAATTTGATGCATAATACTACCAATTTTGCGAAAAAAATCAATATTAATTATACCTGGTGGAAAACGGTACAAGTGGCGCCATCTCTCCGGCGAACAGGGTGAACTACAGTCATTGGTAACACCTCCTTCGTTAGTTCGCGCCTCCTACCGCTAGATGGCACCATGCGTGTCATTTTTGAAACAGTTCATTTAATATTTCATACGATTGGCATAGTTAACTGTAATATAAATTAAATTACTTCGAAAACTAAGACTATTTAGCTCTGGAGCCTTCTAGAAGTGTCGATAACGAAAGTAACGTGATATATATTCTTGTCAATTTCGTCAACCATATGATATCGGAAGAACTGTTCCCTTAATGGCACGTGTGGCGCCATCTAGCGGCAGAATACACGAACTAACGAAGCAGGTGTTACCGATGACTGTAGTTCACCCCATTCGCCGGAGAGATGGCGCCACTGGTACCGTTTTCCACCCGGTGTAATTAATATTGATTTTTTTACAGAATTGGGAGTATTATGCATCAAATTATTTCGTAAGGCAGTTCTAATCAGCTTCGGAAAGTTATAAAAGTGTCACTGATCAGAGTAATGTGATATATATTGTTGCCAATTACGTCAACCATAAGACATTAAACGAACTGTTCCGATAACGGCTCAAGTGGCGCCATCTAGCGGTGGAGGATCGGAACTAACGAAGGCTGTGTTTCAGATGTGTGTAGTTCACCCTGTTCGCCGGAGAGATGGCGCCACTTGTACCGTTTAAAAAAAAAATCGATTTATATCGATATTTTTGATTACGTAGACGATAAAATGCGTCACATTGCATTTATTAATTATAAGTAATAAAGTAATTATCTTTGCGAGTTAAAAACGCGACGATGAATTTGCGTCTCGACGATATTATCGTTGCCACGAACGATAATTTTCTGCTGTCTACACGGGAATAGAGGCGCAAGGGAAGGTTGAACGTTACTCAATCGCGAGTACACGCGAGCTGACAATGAGTGCGTAATACGGAGAAAACTCGTGCCGAAAAGTCTCCAACACCGATGCGTTACTTGTTACACGGTAGCAACTATTGAAAAGACGTGTCGCGCACATCCTCTGCTTCCGGTTAACTCGACAACCTTCAGCTCTTCGGTTGATTACGAACTTCTGGAAAATTTCTTAAACAGTTCCCTCATATTCTTCGAATACAAGTTGCATACTATTGCAATTCCGTATCGTTAAATTACGTCGAAAGTTCGAAAGCGTCAGGTAGGAGAAACGGGATTTACTCGACGAAAAGTATAGTAGAAAGAAAGAAGCGTCCACGAAAGATCGGGCAACGATGTTTGTCAAGCGTCAACGAGGATCAAGTCGTTTAATTATCGTCTGTCTCGTATTACAATTTAAATTTAAAGAAACAACGAAATGTCCAGATCCCCTCTCGGTGCAGCGTTCGTCCACGGATAAGTGGCGCGCTGCTCGCTTGAATTTCAAATAGCGACGAAAATAAAAAGAGGAAAATCGCCTTGAAACTCGCGTGTCTCCGTACTCGCGGTCGGAGATTAAGAAAACGATTCATAATTCTACTCGCGATAACAAATATTTTTCCTCTTCCAAATTCCGTTTTACCGCGAGCATTCTTGAAAATCATCGTCGAGCTTCGATTCATGAAACCTAACGCATTTGATCGATCGAAACCACTCAGGTATTTAATCGAGCGATCTTATCGCAGACTAGTTCCATTTCGAATAATCGAGTTCGCGTAATACCGGTAACGAGTAATCAACGCTTTCCCACGTTTCATCGGCTGTCTCGTAATAACACTGACAATTGCTCACCTTCTGTCGTGCAACACGATGTAATCGGCATTTTTGCGACGAAGCTACGCACAGATTTCCGCGTACGGTGGCAGCTCGAAATTGAAATGTACTTTTATTACCATTAACTCTCGGGACTCGTTAATTTAAATTAGCGTTAGGTAATTGTACACCCGCGAGCTAAGTAGAGGAACAATCGTTCTTCGTCGCTTCTAACGCATCGGATCAGAATAATCTGTCGGTGGGCGTGCACAGTAAGATATGGTAAAATAAGAACGTTTCTGTCTTAATTCTTCCAATTAACTACTTCTATTCTCTTTTCGCTACATATTACCGCGCTCCGCGTTCTTTCGCCAACCTATGCAAATACTATATTAATTTTCTTAAGTCCTCGAACAAATTTTCATACGATTCTACCGCTTTTATAAGACCACGGAGAATTCTCTTTAATCGTCGAGTTCGTGAAACGAAATGAAATAAAAAGTTGCAACGATCGTTGCAAAGTAGGTCGACTAACAAATTTCGAACGCCTAACATTGTATTCCATAAACAGCGGTACTTCGTATCGTCAGTTTCGGGAACGAATATCGATGAAACGAGGAAGAACGATAAGTTCTTTTTCGTGTTCGTACCCGAAACGAGAAAGAGAAATAGAATAAGTAAAATAACTTGTTAATCTCGAAGGCGATTGACAAAAAAGTAAGAAGCAACGCACGGCTGCGTTCCGTAAACGTTCTCGTACTTGAACTCGGAATTGCGGCCAGGACGTGGGAGCTGTACCTCGTGTAGCCATTATCTCCAGATGGGATTAGCATTGTCGTGACTGTTCGCTGGGAGAATACGAAGCGCGTTTTCCAAGCGCTTCGATCGCGTACGATAGATCTGCTGAAGGCGGCATTGAAACCTGAATTCGTCGCGTCCTTCGCCTCGTTGCGCCGCACCGCGTTCATTCACTTTCCTTCGCGAACACCCTTCGCCAAAATTAACCGTCCGCGTACTTTTCGAGTTGACGCCAATTTTCCGATCAAATTATTAACTCGATGTAATATTAACTCGATGCGCGAATATCTCGAGACGCGCAACTCTCGCAGCTGTAAGAACGATCGGTCAAGGTTCGAACGATAGATACGGCGACTCGCGTTCCAGATCATCGTCAGACTATCCCAATGTACAGGGTGCGGTTGTTTACGGTTTTCTCGTCGATCGGTTTAGTCACCGACATACCGTGTACAAATTACGCGAAAACGAGTATACACGACTGACGATCGCCTTGAACGAGCGTATTCGTGAATATAAATCGAAGAGTTTACTCTGCATCCATTCCCACGGTTCGATATCGTCGTCTCTGAGAAATAGCGAATAAAATAATTCAGGCTCTCCGTGGTCCAGCGACAGGGAAGGCTACTGTGCACCATCGCGCCGACAAACAGGACCGTTCCACTAGCGACAAGTCGATTTCGACAAGTTTACAACAGATTCCTACATCTTGAAATTTCCGAACTTCTAGACCTCTCCCTATGCTCTTTGATATTCGATCATTTATTTATATGTTCGCAAAACACACGGTCGCATTATGCATGCTACCGATCTTTGTTCTCGCTGAAGAGGTACAAACTCTCTACGGGCGGAAGATCGCGATTAATCGCGTCGAACAATGAGTATTAACAGCGGCGTATAAATGTACAATTATATCGCGGCAACTTCCCACAGTCGTGGTATCGTTATTAAAACTTGCAAAATTGTGAATCACGGGTTGAATTAAAGGCTGATGCGACGGTGACACAATGGGCGCTTGAATTCTCAGGAAAGACAGGTAGGCCAGGCGAAGCAGGAAGCGACATCGATGAGATTACTTCTACGAGATAATTACATAATTATACCCGTGGATCTTGATGAATCATCTACCGTCCTATCGCGTATCGAATCATTCTGCTTCTTTTTTATCTTCATTTTCGTGGAATCAACGATCTATGTTTCATATGCAAAGTGGAACTCGCCTATTACGCACTCGTCGTCGAGTCTTTTTTATCTACGCGCCCGTATCCGAAAATTTTCGTCGCAACAAATTCAGAAACTCGGTAGATTTTCAGAGAGTATGAAGGATCGAAAACGTTTGGTTCCGATCAAATTGAACATCGGATTGTTGAACCGCCTCGGTAGGCGCGCGCGCGCTGGATTCGCGGACAATGGGACTCGTTGAGAGCCGTCGACGACTTTCGTAATCGGTAACCAGGATTCTCTTTCGCCCGTTCTTCTAAACGTTTGCTGATAATATCGTAAATACGGCATAACAATGTTGACGATCCATTCTGGTATAAACCTATCGATCGCATCCATCGATACTTAAACCGATGTTAAGTATTCGAAGTTTGTCGAGTAGACGAAATGAAAATCTCCGTGTTGCGGGTGAAAGTAGGCGAACGATTTTATCCTCGATAACCGACAGGTTGATGTCAGGTTCCTCCGATACCTGGAAAAATAGCTAGGACTCCCTTCCTATCCGACGCGATGTATCCTCCCTCGCGACGACAACGCGACGAGGTGTATTCGGATCCCCACCTTTTGCGACGGATGACCTCTCTCGTTCGAACTGCTTCACATGGATAAATGTACACTTGACGTCGCGTCGACCACGAGGCCTTTAACGACGCCAGAACGAAACAACCTCTCGTCGTTGGCATCGCGTTTAATCGTGTATCATCGCGATCGGCGTGTCCGTTGATTGATCGATCGATCGATCGAAGAGGAAGCCCTCGTTGCACCAAGGGCCGAGAGAGACGCGTAAGTCAGCCTCTTTGAATCGTCGATATCGATTTCTCGCGAAACTCGTGGTGCTTGTTCGTTGTTTGGTGATCTACTCGAAGGGAACTTTGACGAGGGTGAAACGGTTAACTGTTTGTTGGGAACTCGGTCACACTATTGGTTGAACAATCGCACGAGGGTGCAAGTACTCGGCATTTCGCCGATCGCTGAGATTTCTACGACAGCGAAACAACTCATGGGATTATCGCGTGTTTTCTTTCTTCGAGGGTCCAAGTAACTTCGAACTCGTAATTTTGCTAAATGGATCGATCGTTGCGAGCTCTGCAGGGAGACAATCTTTTTGAATAGTAATAATTAGTATTAACATTGTTTTCATACAAACGAGTGTTCAAATTTTTCTTATCGAATCGATTCTTTTCTAATTGTACGAAACAATTATTTTAGCGGTTTCGAGCGTAATCGCGTTAAACGTAGTAAATTATAAATTGTATAGTTCGAAGAGAAAGAGGTGACGAGGTATGCAGTATGTACCCTGAATATCGCGGTAGTTTCTCACGAGTCGATCTTATTAGCGTTAACACGAATACAATCGATTTGCGGCAAGTATCTAACGTTCAAGGACGGAGGATCTACGAGACGATCGCGGATGACCTACTGCTCTGCATGAACAGCCTAGAAATACTGGAAGGAAATACGTAACTCGAACACGTAACACGTGGCCGTGAAGTGAACAAATGAATTGCACGTAAACGTTTTCAGCTTCCAGTACCGTTGGTTGCATGATTTATGAAAACAATATAATATCTACCGCGCTATAACGATAGACCTGAAATTGGCCAATCTTATTCGTTACCGCTGATCGAACGCTGATGTAAGAAAACGAGTAAACGCGTAAGAAATTCGAACGAGATGTCTTTCGATCGAACAATTACGATTTTAATATCCGTTTTTCAGACGATGCCTGCTTGGATTCTTTTTACTTTGCTTCCTTACGTTGCTGCTCAATTGGATTTACCTCCGTCCAGAGAGAATTCTCGAGACAACTACGACAGACGACTCCCACCCACCGAAGCAGATTTAGAAGATATTTTGGCGAGATTGGACTTTTTAGGCACCGAAAGATGCAGCGCGAACGTTGGCTCGCAATGGGCCTACGAAACGGACGTGAACGAGTATACCCAGCTGCAAGCGGTAAATATTAATTGTTTGAAGCATCGTTCTCGAATTTTATCGAAATTCCATACGCACGCGTTGCGACAACGCGATCAACTTGACGAAATCGTGGCCGAAATACCCGCATGGGTTCGCTATCGCGCGACCAGAGAAATTTACGACTATCGGGGACTAGACAACCTTATCTCTGGAATTACTTTCACCGATTCCACTAAACGACTCTTCATCAATTTTCATCTCTTCGGACGTTGGACATTTCTCGATGACGACGAAACTTTATCGTTAGACCTCGACCTGTTCCACGAATCGGCACATGAGAGGCGATCCGGTGGGGAGGAATCGCGATTTCGCGTGCACACGAGAATTTCTCCGACGATGGGCGGTCTGTATTGTCCGCGAGAGGCCGAACACCTCCGCGGGAAATATTCCCAGCCATTGTGAAGATATACCGAAGAATTTCGCAACGAGCCATCAGCCAGAATGGTCTCCGACGAGAACGGAAAACGAGCGCTTCAGCCTTCAACGCGAAATCCGTCGGACGACTCGCGTGATACTAATGATAATCGTTGGCTAGTTCCTTCTTTTTTTCCTCGTTTTTCGCGAAAACGCTTGGAACGCGACAAATGACTATGATGCCATGCCGTCCAGCAACTCTCGATCCTTTACCGCAACTTTATCGTTGCGTCGCGTCGTTTAGTTTCTTCGGTGGTCCCTTACTTCGTTACTCGTTTTTCTTATCCAACGCAGTTTTTTCGCTGTAATCTCGGTAAGGATGCAGATAGCTCTATCGGTAACGGTAAACTCGTCGCTTCGAACCAGTTCTGCACGAACGATCGCCTTCGAATAGATTATCACCTTCTTGTCTACCTGAAGCTTTCGACTCGAGTATTTTTAACGCGTCGATCGTCATCGCGTTCGACGACTATTAGAAACGACAATATTTTCAAATTTTCCCTTACGAACGATTTCTAACGGAACTTTGATATTTTCAGTTGGAGTCGCAGAGGATATACGCGGATTTTCAGAATCAGGCATGGTTTCTGATATCGAAAATCGATAGGAACAATATTAGAGATCCCGTGATCAGAAGACGTCTCAGATATTTATCCGTAGTTGGACCGGCTGCGCTTCCTCCGGATCAATTAGACAGGGTAACTAACTTAACGCTTTTCGCGTTTTATATGCATCGGAGATTTTCATTCATTTCCTATTCCTTTTCACAGTACAATCGTGTGATCAACGACATGCTGGCAGTTTACAACGAAGCGAACATTTGCGCGTACAACGATCCCTTCCGATGCGGATTACGTTTATACCCAGGTAATTAGTCCTTTCAAAATAACGAGACAATCCGTAACAGAAAGATTTTTCCAGCAACGTCTCCTATTAGGAATTACAGGACACGATCGCATCCTTTTAAGAACGATTACGTACGCGTTTCTCTATGAGCGTGCGTTACGTGTTCGTTCGTTCTTGCAAACCGTACCGTTTGGTACATCGGTCGAGTAAATGAACCGTAAATGAACCGTAAATGAACCGTAAATGAACCGTAAAGCGAACAGAGCCGTTGAAAAGATAGTAAACTTTCGTGTTCGAGCCTCGGTTCCACGCTATGATTTACGCGCACATCTATGCTCGCGCACATCGGAAAAGCCATCTTCCAAATAGTTGTTTTATTTATTCCAGATATATCGCAGATCATGGCGAGGAGTCGTAATTGGGACGAATTGCAGTACGTGTGGACGGAATGGAGAAGACGAAGCGGAACGAGGATTAAGGATCTTTATCAGCAACTGGTGGTTTTGAATAACGAAGCGGCTCGATTGAACAGTATGCTGAATAACCGTTCATCTACCGACCAATCTTGCTCGAATAACAACCATTTACGCGTAACCGATGAAACTCCTCTATTTATCCAGATTTCACCGACGCAGCGGAATACTGGATGTTCCCTTACGAGTCTCCGAATCTACAGCAAGATATCGACGAAGTTTGGGAAATGATACGACCATTGTACGAAGAATTACACGCGTACGTTCGGAGGAAACTTCGAGATTTGTACGGACCCGAGAAAATCGCCGCTCATGCTCCTCTTCCGGCTCATATTCTTGGTACTGGCATACTCTTCGTTCGATCAAATACTCGGATATATTCGTTTATAACGGCAACGTAATTAACGTTAATAGGAAACATTTGGGCACAATCCTGGAGCAACATCATCGACGTTACTTTACCTTATCCAGGAAAAAATTACATAGACGTTACGCAGGAAATGCAAGCGCAGGTAACAACCACGTATTATGTAATCGTTGTCGGAGAAATGAATTTGGACGAGATAATGAATTCGGTCGGAGCACAGCTCATTGTTTCCGAGTAGAATCGAAAGTAAAACTGTTACGATTCGAAAGTAATAGTGAAGTAATCGAAAATTCGTAAAACCGTTACTTCGCTCCGTCCGTCTTCCTCGATATCCTTTATCGAACGATGTATTTATCGAACGCGACGCCAAACACCAAAATTTCTTATACTTTACGTCGACCTGGAAATGTCTCGTTGCTTATTTTAGGGGTACACGCCTATAGAGATGTTCCGAATCGCGGAAGAATTTTACCTGTCCATGAACTTGAGCGCCATGCCACCGGAATTCTGGGCCGGAAGCATAATAGCAGACCCAGGAGATCGACCATTGATTTGCCAAGCCTCTGCGTGGGACTTTTGCAACCGTTTAGATTACAGGTAATTCGCTGTGCGATCCACCGATAAACGCGATCCTTTACGTGTTTTTTACCTTCGATGCGATCAGGATCAAGATGTGTACCAAGGTTACCATGAAAGACTTGATCACGGTGCATCACGAGATGGCCCACATTCAATATTTCCTGCGATACAGTGGATTGCCACGGGAATTCCGGGACGGCGCTAACCCAGGTATCTTCGTTTTAGTAATAAATTATAAATAAATCAGTTGAATTCCTAATTGAACTTCCTCCGCTGTTAAACGATATGGCGTTAAGAATGTAATTTCGAAGAAAAATGACTAGAAATTCCGAGATTTCCGAGAATTCCGAGAGACGCGACATCGCGCGTCGCGTCGAAACGACACGCGATGCCACACGGTGGACGACGCGCGGTTCTTACGGTTCTTACGGTTCTTACGTAAGCGGTTCGCTCGATTTCCGGTAGGCAGTCCGCGCCAACTTTTACAGGTAATAGCGCGAAAGCGAGAGCGAGAGCGACACGCTCCAGCTAGATTCGCGCGTGACCGTCCGAGTACTCTCCACGCTCACCGCCGTACGCGAGATCGTTCGCATATTTTTATTACTAGCAGCTATAATCGCGCTTTCACCGTTCCATAAACTATAAACAAAGCTAATATACGAATCTTCAACGACCTTGCCTACACACACCCCTTTTCAGGATCTCGCTAACTATTCGTCGATTCTTCCTCTCCTTTCATCCATCGGTTAGAAATTTCGAATCTCCTCATAGCGAAACCCCTATTCTCTACGGCTCTACGAGTACCAATATCGAAATTCCAAGTCGAAACTCGCAGCCTTTCGCAAGCCTTATTTATCGATACCGAACGATTATTATTTTGCTCGATTCAGGATTCCACGAAGCTGTTGGCGAAGCTGTCGCGCTAAGCGTGGCAACTCCACGCCACCTTCAGACTCTAGGTTTAGCCAATAAGTACATCGACGAGGGAAGCGCGGACATCAACTACCTGTTCAGCTTGGCGATGGAGAAATTAGTGATGCTACCGTTCAGCATCGCCATGGACAGGTGGCGATGGGACGTATTTCGCGGTTACGTGACCAGGGAGGATTACAACTGTCATTGGCATCGACTAAAGGAACAATATTCCGGTATCAAGCCACCCGTATTGAGATCGGAAGACGACTTTGACCCTGGCGCTAAATATCACGTTCCAGCGAACATCCCTTACATACGGTGAGTCTTTTCGTCGATCGTCTCTTCGGGATCGTAAGCGGATTGCGATCGTTAAAATTTTCGGGCTAGCAGGAAGTAATCGAAAACGATTACGTATTAACGGTCTGGTTAATACGTAAACCAGATCGTATGAAAGTTTCCCTTTCCTCGACTCTGCTTCAAGTTCGACTAATCGCTCGACCGTTTTTGTTGCGTGTTAATTACCGGTCCGCTTCCGCGTTAACGGATTCGCGAGCTGGAGAAGGGAAACGATCGTGACCGGTCGTTTACTTTCAAACTTTTCCGGGAAACTGGCGCTCGTTACGAACGTAACGTTGCGTTACCGTGAATCGCGAAAGTCGAATCGAAGATGATATCGCGAGCGTGTTTATCCCTCTCTCTTTCATGGAAAACGGGAAAGAAACGTTACGAAACCGGCGCGGCGCGGCGCGGCGAGTGTATTCGCTGTTGGTGCCATCTGAAATCGAGAATCTCGAATCTAGAGTAGCAGCGCGTTAAGGAAATGAGGAGGAACGGGCTGCGGGAATTAAAACGGCGTCGATTTTGTTCTTTGGTTTTATTAGAAAGAAGCGAAAGACAGGGCTGCTCGCCGGACCAAATAAAGACCAATTAAAGATCGTTTACTCGGTCCTCGATAACCAAGAGAATTCTTTGTACAATACAACGTGTACGCGTACAATGTATTGTTAGGTACTCAAGTATAAAAGGGTACGAAAACACGCTACGATCTAAGCGAATGACGAGAACTCGTCGCATAGCTTAATGTCGATCCCGAGCGACGACATGCTCGAGGGATCGATTACAATAAATAGATTCGCGTCGGAAAGGAAAATCGATGCTCGGACGAGTCGAAGAAACGACGCGGTAGTCGATGGCGAGCGAATTCGTTCAATGCTCCCCGTAACTAGACTCGTAGCCTCCGTCGTAACCTCCTCCGCTATAACCTCCTCCGCTATAACCTCCTCCGCCATAGTGACCGTGCACCGATACGGGTACTGGTACCTTGACCGGGTAGGGTACGGGTTTAGCCACGGGCACAGGCACGTGTTTCTCGACCTGTACCGCTACCGGTCGTTCGTAGGGTACCTTTACAGGATAAGGTACCGCCTTCTCCACGGGAACAGGTACGTGCTTCTCGACGGGATACGGAGCCGGCACGGGCACCTTAACTTCCACGGGTACCGGCTTCTCCACCGGCACTCCTACCGGTCTATCCACGTGTACCTTCACAGGATAGGGCACCGACTTCTCCACGGGAACCGGAACGTGCTTCTCGACGGGCACCGGGTACGGTTTCGGAATATGGACAGGGTACGGTCGCTCGACGGGCACGTTCACCGGATAGGGTATGGGCTTCTCGACCGGGAACGGTTGAGGCACGTGTTCGATCACCTTGACGGTGTAAGGCACAGGCTTCTCGACCGGGTACGGTTGCGGTACTGGTACCTTTACGGGGTACGGGATCTTCTTCTCGACCGGGTACGGTTGCGGCACGTACACCTTGTGCGGCACCGGTCTTTCTACGGGCACATGGACCGGGTACGGTATCTTCTTCTCCACCGGATAAGGTTGGGGAATGTGTACGGGTACCTTCACCAGAACCTTCACCGGTACAGGTATCTTCTTCTCGACAGGGTACGGCTCGGGCACGGGAACTTTGACCGGGTACGGTATCTCCTTTTCCACCGGATAGTGAACTTTCTTCTCGACCGGATACGGTATCTTCACGCTCTTCTCGATCGTGATTACTTTTACTTTGCCACCCTCCTGGTAACCGTAACCACCTCCGTAATAACCACCTCCGTAACTTTCGTGACCGCCCCCGGACCCGCCGCCGTAATCGCCACCCTCTCCTCCACCCGATAGAGCGATTTCGTGTCCACCCCCGTAGTCGCCACCTTCCGCGCCTCCCTCGTAATGACTGAGCCCTCGTTTCTCCTGCTTCTTCTCCGCGGTCGACTCCGAAGACTCCTTCGCGGCCTCTTCGCAGACCGACGTGGCCACCAAGCCCACCAATATCGTGGTTACCTGAAATCGTAGTACACCCTGTTTCTCATTCTCTCCTACTAATTCTCTCTTTTAGTACGAGTCGAAACGACAAATTGTCGGATTTATAGCTCGTTCGCTGAATATCTCTGTCGTTATTCTGTTCAAACTTTGATTCCGCACTCCGTGTCGAGAGAAAAAAATAGAAAAAAAATAAATGTAATTCGCGTCTAACTCCGATACTAATGTTCGAAAAATTCCGGTTTAATTGACGCGTAATTTTCGCAGCTTGCGTTTACGATTAAGCTATACACACCCTGTACGAAAGAGATAGGACAGATGCACACGGTACTCACCAAAATGTTCATGTCTTACGGACACTTGAATATCTGGTCGATGTCCAGACTTTACTGGATACTTCCCCCCAAGATACCACCGACTTTATAGCCCGCTTTCCCCCGTACGTGGATCGGCAGCGAGCCCCTCTGTTCACGGAAAAGTGAAACACGACGGTTCGCGTCTGGCTCGCGACGTTATAGCATTTTTCTAAATCCTACCCAGACCGACACGCTGCTTCCATAACGGCGCTCACTGGCGTAGCAAATGCTGGATCCTCTTCCAGGGTGAAAGGAAACGTTCGAGCCTTTGCCGACCATCGCCTCTTGCCGTCTTCGACCAACTACCGATTTGTTTCTTCGCCGATCATACTGTACCCTATAGAAGTATCGATCGATTAACAATTTATGCAACTCGTAGAGGAAGAATCGAAACGCTCGAAGGAATTTTAAGCAAAGGGAACACAGTTTCGGTTTATTCGATCGATTTCGATGATTGAATAGCAACGTAATCGGTCAGTTTCTGGTAGCGGTAGATTGGAAATGTCGTAACGGTAGAAAGGATAAATCTCATTTACATTCACCGCGTTAACCAGACTCGTAAATCTAAGACTAATTCTCTTAGTCTTCTGCTCTTTCCTTGCTTTCTTAACGTCTTTATCTTATTATACACCTTTTATCTTATGTTATCCGTCGTTTCTAATTAAGGATTTCAATCAGCGACGGGTCTTACGAATATTACAGAATCGAAGAAGCAGTAAAAAAATAGAGAAAACAAGCTTTGGATTGTCTGATCTTCAATCGCTTAGGTCGATAGGAAAAATTTGTGGCGCCGCCACCGACAAATCGACACTTGTCGATATTATCGACGCGTGAACCGTCCAAGTATATTTAAACGAAGAAAAATGTTCTACGCCATTGATCGCGCAGATTCGCATTCAAAGTACTCGAATCTGTTCCGTCTTTCTTTCTCGAAGGTGTAACTCCTACCATATCTAAAAGTTTCACGGCGCGGCAGGCAGGAGTAGTGCCCCCTCCGTATCCGGTCCCCACGGAAGTACGATAGCGGCGCGTGGCTACGGCGCGGCGCTTCCAATCTCGGTCGAGTCCTCTGATCCGCGACGAGATCCTTTGGTCGAACGAAGAAAGCTACAGGAAGGAAGAGGACTCGGACTGGCGGGAGAGTAAGGGAAATGAAAAGTGAGGAGAGAGGGAGACGGTCGTTGGAGGGGGAGAGGGATATACGATCCGGATGGAACTACGATAGGCTCAGAGATCGATCGTGTAGATCCTAGTCGTTTCAACGCGTCGATGCACTTTAATTGCATTAAGGATCGGAGAAATTTTTCGCGAGTTTGAATAGAAACGCTTGGAACCGAGACAAAATGAACATTCGAGAAATATCTTTCGTATCTCTCCCTTTCGCGATTCTGCCCGATCGCTGACAGAGTATTTCATTATTAGTTCCGATGGAAATAATTTATTTCATACAATTGAATACTTAATCGAATACTACGATACGTATCGCAAACCCAATAAACGAACGTATCTTGTGCTAGTTGTATCTACGCCACAGGCAATACCCACTGTGTTTAATCGCGAGTTTAAGTATCAATTACGTTCTTATGAAAGTGAAACGGCGAGGAAGCATCGAGAAACGAGGTGGAGTCGGGTGAAACGTTGGCTGATTGTTTTGTAACGATGGAAGCGTTAAAAAATTAAAAAGAGAAAGAAAACAGTCTCGTGGGATAACTCGCCGGATTATTCGAGCGTAGAACGATCGGTCTGATATAATCACGTATCGATGCACGTTTGTTGTTGATCGATGAAAACCGCTTTACAAGACCGGAAGAAAGATATCTGGTAATAGGGGGGAATTTATAATTCCCGTCTATCGAACAATCTTTCCGCGAGGTTCGCGGCTATTCTCGCGATCAGCGAAAGGTGTACGAGCGGAATTTCCGCGAGTGCGATCGCTCTTATTCCGTATTCTATCGCGTACACGATAGAACGCGTGAAGAATTCCCGATGAAGACGTTAACGAGCGATTCAGCTTGCCGCCTGTCGATTCCATGCAATAACTTGCACTCTAACGGCGATTTTCTCTAGATATCGAATATACGTCCTTAGAGAGTGCCCTGTACTATATGTACTTCCCTATAAACGTCAACATTCCGTCCGTGCAATACTTACGCTTATTACCCCGTGCAGAGTACACGACTTTCTATCGAAGCAGCAAACAGGTTAATCGAATGATTCAACAGAGAGACCAAATTATTGTACATCGTGGAAAGGACAAGGATCAAAGCAATGTCGGCTTTTTATTTCTCCTTAGAAACTTATTTACTAAAATCTTACATACTCCTGAGTGAAAAGTATTCTTTTGTACACGAAGAATCCAGTCAAAATAAATAACAAAGTACTCGACGCGCTTCCTCGCGAACGCGTTTCTACGATCGGTATCTCGAGACGCTACGCGATCTTTCGGGCTGCCGTTTCTCGCTCGAATCTTCCCTGTCCTTGAAGCCAGTTTTCCAGCGAAGATCAACAGGTACCGGTACCTGTACCCAATAAGGAAACGGTTTCTCGAGCGGAACAGGCACCGGTTTCGTCACGTACACATCGTAAGGTCTGTCCACTGGCACCTTGACGGGCACAGGATAAGGCTTCTTCACTTCCACCTGAACAGGTTTCACGACGGCGTAGGGCTCGGGTGCAGGCACCTTTACCGGGACGGGTACCGGCCTCTCGATCGGTACCGAATACGGTGCGTCCACAGGAACCTTGATCGGTACACCGTACGGTTTATCGACCGGCACCGGATAGGGTTTCGCGATCTCCACCGGGTACGGTTTAGGCACCGGTAGAGAATATGGCCGGTCCACCAACACCTTTACCGGTACAGGTACCCTGCTCTCCACTTGGAAAGGCCGAGGAACTTTAACAGGCACTTTCACCTCGTACGGCACTGTTTTATCGACGGTATACGGTTGCGGCACAGGCACCTTCACCTCTACGGGTACCTTTTTCTCCACGGTATACGGTTGAGGCACAGCTACCTCCACGGTATACGGTACAGGTCGGTCCACCTTCACCTCGTAAGGTACTTTCTTCTCGACGGTGTACGGTTCAGGTACCTCGACGGGTACGTTGACGAACACTTTGACAGGGTACGGAACTCTCTTCTCGACGATGTACGGTTGCGGTACAGGCACCTTCACTTCGTACGGTACGTGTTGATACACCGGATACGGTACCTTCTTTTCGACGGTGACAGGTACCGGCACCTTCTTCTCCACGGTTACCACTCTCGGCCGCTGCCACGGCGAAATCTCTTGGGACGATTCGCTTCTCGGAAATCTTCTCCATTCGTCTTCGATTTTGCCCAACCATCCTCCCATTAGTCCATATCTCCACGAATCTACCGTATCGTCCTCTTGTTCACCTTCGTCCACTATCGACGACGAACGGCCCTCGAATTTCTCCTTGTACGAAGAATCCTCGCGGTACGGAGCCTTCCTGACCGTGGAGTACGATTCTCGTACGGTTTTCGTTTCCGTGCTGGAATTGCCGCTTTCCAGGGCCTTCTCGACTGCTCTCTCTGCTGCCCTCTCGGCTGCCTTCTCCACTGCCAACTCCGCAGCCCTCTCGAGATCCTCGCGACGAGTGGCTGAACAGGTCAGAACCATCGACAGGCACGCTAACGCCACGATACTTTGTCGCTGAACAGAATGCGATACATCGATTAGCAACTAACTCGCAATTTCGTTTTCTTTATCGATCGATCGTCACTTTTACGGATTAAAATTGTAAGCTAGCGAATTCTTAACGAACCTTCTAACCAACGAAACGAACACTTAGACATCCTGATATACATATATCGTATCGGAGTGATTTAGAATAGTATAGCGACGAGAATATTAAAACGTCGAAAATAAAATTGAACGTGACCGGACGACCCGGCATCCCGAGGAAGATACGGGACGTATGAAAAATAGTAGAAGGATACAAACCATGATAACACGTTTCCATTCACCACGATAGATTAAAGTATACTGAATTCGAAGCAATGCTGCACCAGTATTATTTATACACGGTGGACGACTTTCGCCGGTTCAACCAGCTGGACCTTTATAGACTTGCACTACCTTGTTCGTGACAATTATCCGCGGTTAAACGGTCATTGTCTCTCCTGGAAATTAGTTGGTCGAGAATCACGGAAACGCTGGGAAATCGGGCGACGCGTTTATTCTTTCGATCGTAAAATTCTTTCGTTTGCTACGAAGAAATTCCAAGTACGCGAATTATTGTCAGGGAAACGCTTCCACTATTTTGGTAACCAGAAGTAAAAACCAATTAACTAAAATAAATCGAAGGTTGAAAATTTCTACGATCGGTCGATCTCGCGGACGACGCGAGAAGGCGATTTACGTGTCGGCAGATGAAAGCGAACAGCCACTTTCTAGGGGACAATCGTAAAACCCTGATATGTACTTCGTTTCGGAACAAACGAACGCACGTTTCGGTTACGCGGAATTCGTGACGAACAAAATGCCAAACGACCATCTCTCGCTACGTTACTTGTTTTTCTTTTGCCAATGTCTTTTCAGCAGCCTGCGTAATTCCGTGGTCAATGATTTATTATTGTACATGTGTATGTAGAACGGCACCGTTCGTACAGTCCTATCACGTTCTTTAATTCTTTCCGGTTCTGTTCATCGATCACGCGGACCATCGAGTTTCTCGTTCAAGTTCAGTGAAACCGAAACCGGTATAAAAGTTCTCTTCAGGCTGCTTCGCCATTTTAAACGCGCCGCTTTCTTCTCCTGCTTCGGTCGTTGCCTAGAAACTTACGCGGTGCTAAAATCGAATATTAACGTTCATCGATACTCGCACCATATTGAAATATCGAAAAGCGAGAAATATTCGGTAGCATCGTTTCGAAATAACTTGAAATAAATGAAAAAATGCCTGTTCTCATTTCTTATGTTATCATTTTTATTCGTATGCTTGCATGGACACGATAGACAAATTCGATAGACTCGAATAGGGAAGGACGATCGATTATAGAAGCTTTCGTAGGTAAAATAGCGCTCGTATTTCGATTAAATCGTTTCGAATCGTTTTTAATTACCAATATCGCGATTCAAGATTCAATTATGTCGCAACCGGAAAAATGATGTGTTGCAATAGAATTGCACGAGGGGTGAAAGTAATGGTACCCGGAATAAAATTTTCTAATTTCTCAATGTTCACGGAGAAAAGTGAAAATCCTTAATTTGCCTGGATTCTTTAAGAAGGCAGTAACGACAAATTGGAAATTAGTTAGGACGGAAATTAGATGGAAATTAATTAGGGAAAAATTTGATCGTTGTTTCGAAAAATCCATTTATTTTCTCTACATTGTACAACCTCTCGCGGAACACGTACGCACTAAAAAGAAACGGTATCGTCGATACATGCTCGCAGTTTGCCAAAGGAATACGCGATTCGTCGTAAACCCGAGTCTGACAATCGGCGAGATGGCGTTACCTGTTCCTCTATAAACTTAACAAATTTCCGGTGTATCTTAATTTATCGTTTTAAAAAGAGGATCAAGTAAAGCTTAAACTACTTAAAAGGGGGTCGTACCGGTTGTATCTATTGGCGAAAACTGAGGTAGCCGTGAAATCGATTCAAATTAAATAACTACCTACTAGAAAGATTGTCGAGAAGAAATACAACACTCGTTTTCGGATATGCAATATCCATTTTTCGGAGAAATTCTTGTAAAAAAGTTTACATGCGAATTTCTCTGTGCCGCACACTCGTTATGTCGGCGTTCTGCCTAAGCGTCCTAAAGAATCTAGAGCATCGAGCTTTAATCGCGATTCATCGTTTCCAATCGTGATGCGCGAAGCCGTGTTCGAGGGTAGCCGTTTCACGGTGAGCCGGTACAGCGACCGGCACTTTAATAGGATAAGGAACCGGTTTCTGGACAGGATAGGGCACCGATTTTGTCACGTGAATAGGGACCGGTCGATCGACGGCCACCTTTACGGGTACAGGTACCGGTCTCTCGACAGTGTACGGTACCTCTTTCTCCACGGGATAAGGTACCGGTACAGGGATCTTTACCTTGACAGGTACCGGTTTGTCAACCGGCACAGGTACCGGCCTAGGAATCTCGACCTTGACAGGTACCGGCACTGGGTTCTCAACGGGATAAGGTACCGGCTTGGACACGGGTACCGGATAAGGCTTCGATACAGGTACCGGTATCGGTTGTTCCACCTCGATTCTTATAGGGTAATGGACCACCCTCTCGACCGGATAAGGTTGAGCTACGTGTACAGGTATCTTCACAGGTACCGGTATCTTGCGTTCGATAGGGAACGGTTCGGGCACGGGTACCTTAACTTCGTAAGGGACCTTCTTTTCTACCGGGAAAGGATCCGGTATGTAAACTTTCACCGGTACCGGACGATCGACCGGTACCTGAACCGGATACGGTACCTCTTTCACCACGGGCACCGGTTTAGGTACCTTGAACGGCATATTGACGAAAACCTTAACAGGATACGGTATCATCTTCTCGACCGCGTACGGTTGAAGTACAGGTACCTTCACTGGATACGGTATATTTTTCACGATCGGGTACCGGATCGTTTTTTCTACAGGGTAAGGTACGGCTACCTTCTTTACAACCGTCACCAATTTCTGCACGTCCTCGTGGATATCGTGCGCCAGAACCTGACCGTCGCGAGGCACACCGGCAGGAGGTTGCCCACCTCCGTCGAAATCGTGAAAGAACGCTCCTGCTTCTTCCGCACCGCCGTCGAAACCTAGATCATCCGAGAGGCTCGCTTCCAGCCGTTCGTTCCTCGACTGATCGTTGTACGCGTCATCTGCAATTAGTTTTCTTAACAGTTTCATCGGTACAAAAGATATTTCTTATAAATCGAGAATCCCGATTCACGGTTTTTCCATTCAACTTGACGTTCATTTCGACTATTTGCTTCTACCTATACGCACTAGCGTACACCCGTTGATCATACTCACAGCGTTTTTCGACAGATTCCGAGGAATTCGCTTCGCGATCCTTGTCTTCTGAACTGTCGTTCGATGGTATTTTCGAACGACCAAAACTTCTTTGTAATCTCATATACCCTGGTGTCCTCATTGTCGTGATTTTGTAAGTCTGTCCGGGAGATGGGTCCTCCTGCTTCTCCTCGGCAGGGGAGCCGAACGCTATAGCCAGCAACAGTATCGATAAGACCGCCACAATACTCTACGAAACAGATTAAAATGAACGCTGTGTATCGTTTGTAACGATTTTTCAACACTATATTTTGCATCGTAAACAATGGCTCGATTTGGTGTCGTTGTCCGATTACGCGACCAAGTACGACTCAATGATATAGATATAAAATATCCGTAACACGCGAACGATTCGTTCTAAATCCGAGGTAATAAAGCTTCTAAATTCACGCGTGCAACGTTCAGACATTCGCGAGACTTATCGGAAGCTGTCGATTTCGGATGGTTTGGAACCACCGTGTACGTAACACGATGTCAAATCGCTCGAACAACGTTCCGATCAAGATTCACTTTCATCGACGATGTACTCGAGGCTTCACTGTCGCGTCGAACCGATCGTATCGATCACTTGAACAGACTCTCCTTCTAAAACGTACCGTACGTCCCATCTCGAAGTCGAATCGATCTCCTTCGGGGTACGGATACGACGGTACAGAATCTGGATCAGACGTAAGTAAATCAGTCGCGTGGATTCGCTAGCTTTTATATACGAGTTTCTCGTTGTCGATCCATACGCTGCACACGCCGCATCGATGGGTTCACCAAAGAGGGAACTCGTTCACTTTCGCATCTCGTGTGTTCTCGAATAGAGTGAAACTCCTCGAGATATCGTAGCGAGAACGCGATGAATCCGTTGAAAGAACTCGATTTCCCATCAGTCCGGTCCATGTACGGAGAAAAAGAGCGACGCGACAACCCTAATTCCGACACGTTCTCGCCGATCCGTCGAGATTCCTGTATCCGTCGGATCTGCTTTTTCCTCTAACCGGCAACAAAGACCTTGCTAAGCGTTCCTTCGACAACCTCGATCGTCTTTGGATCCGAATGCGAATCACGCGCGAATCGAAAGCGAAAGATCCGTCGAAGATAGTCTCGTAGGATGACGAGAGGAGTCTCTTCTTCGTCGTTTCTACTCGAAAACGGAATCAAATCCACAAACGGACAACGTTAAATACGAAAAAGATCGTATTTTTTCGCATCGCAACGAAATATGCTCGATTTCCAACGAAATAGTTCGAATGGTAAAGAGAAGAATCGTTAACTAGCAACGTTTAAAACGAGCAAAGAGTTCAGGAGCAAATTGTATAGGGAACTTTCACACTGTGCCGTTATTGCCGGTTATTATACATATGTACAAAGTATAAAGAAGGTGGACAGTTCGCGAAGGTATACGTAATACGTAAAAAAGTCGAGCATCGGTTTTGCAGTGAAAACGACGATGATGTTCGATAGAAATCGTTTTACCGAGATTTCACGGCGTGCACGCGATCATTACGCGACCATGAACGCGTTTGATCCCGTTTACTTTCGGTATACTTCTTTCGATCGTAGCAGAGATACTCGAATGCTAAAACAATCATTATACATGCTACACGCGTAGTCGGAACGGTACAAGATCAAGAAGGGAGAGTAGCATCTCGAAGATTATCAAAATTTATCTCGTTCGTCTTTGTGTTTAGCCCGTTGTGTGCTTTATCTTTTGCATGTATAATCTTTTAATACAATACAAAAATAACATTATTTTCGTAAACAGTGCGTGATATTCCACACCGTCCTGTGGCCGGGTTCAATTACAATTTAATTACGAGCACTAATTTCGGCGTAACAATTGAGAAGAGTACAAGCAATATAAAACTCGCATTGCAATACTAATTATTGCTCCTTAGCAGCTTATCGACACGCGATGCGTTTCAGGCGGATAATCCGATAGCGAAACGGCGATCTCGATTTAAGGAATGCTGCATAATTACACGCTCCGCGCTTTTAGCATAGTTTTCCATTTTCGCTTTCGCAGCGTGCACTGTAATAGACTTTTTAAGAAAATTGCCTATCATTACCGAGAATCAATTGTTTAAACGGCGCTTCGAAAGCGATACCGCTAGCGCCATTTAACGGCAGATGAAGCCGTCGATTCCTCGGTACACCGCTACACGGCGCTACTGCTATCGTTTTAAACGAGCTTAACACCGAAGAAAAAGCTAATATTTGAGAAATATTTCGAATTTACTCGTACTTTACGTTACGTCGTTTCGCTACGGTAATATATCGAAAATACCTCACCGGGTCCATATTTATACCATTTACAGTAAACATCGCGTTGCCTCTTTATTGACCTCGTCGAAAGCGAAAGTTGACGAAACTCTCCGCAAGCGCGCGTATGCGCTGCGATCGTTGAAACGCGTAAAAACGATCCTTTCAAATATTTACAAAGAGTACATTTGGTTCGCTTCGTACAGAATTCGCAATAGTAACGTTGTATATTTCGATAAATTTCGCGGTATCTATATACGAAAACGATCTCTTCGAAATTCTGCATTTCAGCGGAGTTGCAAGAAAAAGGAATGGTTGAACACGGAGAAAAAGATCACAAAGACGAATGCTTTCGCCCTCGGTCGCGTGCGACTCGATTTCGTAACGATCGGAAGAGCACGTAAATCCACGGTTCGCGAGTCAAGTGGTCGGTCGGGCACGCTCCAAGTGGCTCGGAACTTAAACTTGCTACCACGATCTTCGACACGCTCCACCGCCTTTCCCCGAATGACCTACACCGCTTTGTGAAACCATCTTAATCGATCGTTCGAACGAATGCTGGCTCACGCGCACCATTTTCTTACTCGGTAATTAATTACATCGACTAGAGTCCCCTTTGTTCGCGGATCTTCGCGGATCTTCGCGAAGTAATCGGTAACCTGGAACCGGCTCGAGTAATCCACGGGGTTGCCTAACGAACTCATCCACGTAACGATGCTAATTGAACATTTCCGAAGCGTCGTTGCTAAAGTTTCCGGCTTACTCGTTTCAAAAGGGGGACTACGCTCCTACACTCTCTAATACTTGCTTTTCCTTTTATATTTACGCAGATTTTTATCTTCTTATCTCTTTACTTGTTATTTTCAAAATTCTATACTCTTAATAAAAGTAATTATATTTCACGTAAATGCAACGTATCCACTATGAAAGTTCACGCTCCGTCCGTCGATGGTTGGTTCTGTCGGAAAATAGAAACGGGTCGGAGAGGCAGGCTGATGTCGCATCGGTGGAAATTACGAGGACACGCGAACGATAAGAGAACGACGAAGAGCATCGATTCGGTAGGGGTGTTTTGGCAGCGAGCGAACTAGGTCGCGGCTACCACCGTCCGATTTCGTATATGACCGTCGAACGATCAAACGAATGTTGGCCTTAGAACTGACATGCATAGTCGGTCGATCGAGAAAAGTTCCGCGTGGAAAGCTTGTATTCGTTTCTGTCTATCGAATTAAAGAGAAAAAAATATATAGCATAATTAGTGGAAAGCGATCGTTCGATCGTGACGAGTTCACTATTAGCTCGCTTCCTCGAAAGAATCGCAAGGGTGGTATATCTAGAACGACGTAAACGAAACTGAAACCATTTAGAATTTAGAAGGTGGATCGAGTCGAGTGTAAGGAAAGTGAAAATTCAGCCCGTCGCGAAGTTCGATCGAAGGGGAACAATGAAATTCGTGAACAGAAGAGAAACAGAAAGAACACGATAAAATGTATACTTTACAATATTAATATTTATAGTTGGTACAAAAATACATGTATTCTGCTATATCGGTAAAAAAAAAAGATGAGATAAGCGAGCTGTTTCCGAGCGAAGGGCACTAAAGACAGCCTCCGAGTGTGGATCCATCCGGTCCTTTTCCTAATCCGTGAAACGCCAATCGGCGCGTCGCGTCGCGAGGACCGGATACGATCCGCCGTTAGCAAAAGCCCGTCCTTCGAAGCGACTCGGTTCGCCGTCGGAAGTCCTTCCTCGTCGCCCGATCCAGGTACAAGAAGAAGGCCGTTATGGACGTTGTCCTTCGACTCGTTCACATGTTTCTATCTCTTTATCTCTTTCTTCTTCCTCTTCTCACTCTCTCTTTCTCACTCTTCATTTTTCTCTCTATCTCTTTGTTCCCTGTGTTAGCTAAAGATGTCGACTGGCGGTTGGTCATTCGCTTGGTCCTGACCAAGCCAGCACGATTCCAATTTCGCGATTAATGATAACCATGGCTACCCGCCCAGTCGTGGCCGCTATCGTGATGGTGAACAGGAACAGCTACCGGTACTTTGACGGGATACGGTACAGGCTTCTCGACCGGATAAGGTACCGGTCGTTCGACGTGTACGGGGTACGGTCTGTCCACCGGAACCTTGACTTCGACGGGTACCGGTCTCTCCACCGGATAAGGTACAGGCCTCTCGACCGGGTACGGTTGCGGCACGGGTACCTTAACCGCGACAGGGTACGGCTTCTCGACGGGTACAGGATACGGTCTGTCGACGGGTACCCTGACGGCTACGGGCACTGGTTTCTCCACGGGGTACGGCACGGGTCTATCGATGTGCACGGGGTAGGGTTTAGGTACCGGCACGTGGACAGGACGATCGACGGGGACCTTGACGTGTACCAATCTTTCCACTGGATAGGGTATGTGGACCGGAACTTTGACGGGCACCGGGACGTGCTTCTCGACCGGGTACGGTTGAGGTACGGGGACCTTCACCGGGTACGGGATGTGCTTCTCGACCGGGTAAGGCTGAGGTACCAAAACTTTGACGGGATACGGACGGTCAACGGGCACATGGACCGGGTACGGAACCTTCTTCTCCACGGGATAAGGCTGCGGTACGTGCACCGGAACTTTCACCAGGACCTTCACCGGGTAGGGTTTGTCGACGGGATACGGCTGCGGAACCGGAACCTTCACTGGGTACGGTACCGGCTTTTCCACGGGATAAGGCACGTGTTTCTCCACAGGGTACGGAACGGCCACGTTCTTCACCACGGTCACGGTCTTCACGTGCTCGTGTCCCCCGTCCAGAATGTGTCCTCCATAACCTCCGGAGTATCCCAGGTGACCGTATCCTCCGCTCAGTTCCAGACCACCGTGTCCACCTGCGCCGATGTCGTAACCTCCGTCGTAGCTGTAGCCGTAACCGAGACCCAACAGACCACGTTTTTCTTGTTTCTTGGTTGCTTTCTCGTCCACCGATGCCTCCGCTTTCTCGCTCTTCTCCTCCGCCCATACGGACGAGACCAGCAGGCCGATCGCTGCCGCGTACACCTGCAAACCACCGTTCGAGACGTTAATATTTTGGACGTTGAACGAAAACGGTTCAACGACGGACTCTAATCGCAACGCGTCCGATCGTTCTCGATCGCGTCCAACACTCGACAGAGTTTACGTTCGAGTAGCCCACGTACAACGTGATCGGTTGTACAAGCGAGACAGCCAATATTTTTCTCCCCTAACTGCTTCCATGTTCATCCGCCTAATCGAACCCGTAATCGCGATACTACTTTCATATTTCCCAAAGTGCGAAGAAGCTTTTTCTCTATCCGACGATTTTCAAACGAGCCGATAAGCAAAATTTCGAGAAAATTTGAAATCTGATGGAAATCACTGCGTGACTCGAGAATTTGAAAATGATATTTCGATTAGCGTAATCGACTGGTTCGAAAGGAATGCTACGTCCCGTATCCCGAAAACAGTAGAACGGAGAACGAAACCGAGAGGCGCACACCCTTCGTAGAAATCGTTCACTGATCGACGCGACGGAACGCGTCCTATTCGCGTCACTTGATCCTCCTTCGATTTCGCGTTCGTTACGGGCACGTACCAGAAATCTCATTTTTGCTTCCGAGATATTCCAGGTGCGTCCAGAAGTGAACTGGATGCTGATTGCCGTCGGTTCGTCGCCTTATATACGCGGCATACTTTCGCCTTCGCCACCCGGGCCCAACTCGCCTACCCCCCACGTTACACCTCTTTGTTCGCGTAGAACGACCACGATCGGCTACCACTCCCCTTTGGGACACACGACTCTCCTCCCCACGCCTCTCGAAAACGTCCCTCTCCTTGGGCAACAGTTTCGTTTTCTTCTTCGTTCGCGGGATCCCCACCGTATGCCACCGTTATGCGGATACTCCGTTCGATACCCTCCGATACGTCTTTCGACCGTTAAACCGTCGATATATTTCAACTTTTAATATCTTTTTCCTTATTTTCGCCCGATCGGTGTCTATACGCTTTCGGCCGATTCATCGCACTCGTGGCTGAGCATTTCGCGCAAACACCTTTGCACGCGTTCAGCTGTTTCGTAGTCGATCTCGTCGACGCGACGCGACGAGAGGGCTAACTGCGCTAAAATCACGATTCCAGTTATTCGGAACGTTAGTTGCTATATTTGGATTCGAGCAGGGGTCTAACTGGATGTATTAGGAGGCTAACTTTCTTCAGTATTTAACGAGATTTATCGCCGAAAGTCTAGCGATCTTAGGTATCGAGTGGAACGACGCGACGTGTACGCAGATTAGGACGAAAGGTACGTTGCAGATGCAGGAGAAGAACCGCGACTTGCGAGATAATTAAACAGTGGAAAATACTTTTTCGATACTTTAAAGGTATCGTGCATTCGCTGTCCGGTGTCCGCCGTCTTTAGACGTCGCAACGCGTCGAACGTAGGAGTGTATGATTATTTTATTCGACGAGAATGCCTCGGTAATTGGAATCATCGTGTTCTCAACCTACTTTCGTCTATTCTGTCGCGTACCGAGTACGATCCAGAAATCGCTCGCTGAACCTTCGAGTCGCTGAAACCCTCGAACGATACTAAAATCATTTGGTCGACGTTTTCGGGAATCGTAATTCGTACAAGTATTTCCTGTACGTGACGCGGCAAAAGAGCAAAATCTCGCCGGGTCTCGTTGCATCGATCTTCCTTCGTCCTTCGTTCGCAGCTTCGACTTCCTGCTGCGCGTAGTTCGCGTTCCTACGCGTCGCTGTTTCAATTTTATCCTCTCGTAATTGCGATATTTGCCTGTCGGAGGCTATTTCTCTTCGTTCCGTCGAGTTCGTGGACCCTCGAGTCCTTTCGAAAGCGGTTCAATCTTGATCCATCGATCGAATTTTCGCAATTGGGTCGGTTGAAAATCATTTTTTTCGACGTATCCAAAAGCTGTTTCGCCCAGGGCGATATCCCGATACAATTGGATCGTTGCAACCAGTCGTCGCGTCGATTCGATGCTCTTCCCTTTCTCCGTTAGCCGTTCCGTTCTCGTCCTTCCTCTCGAGGCGACCTGGCTCGATTACGTGTACCGTGTACACGTTAACGTAAGGCTCTCTCTTTTCCCCTCTCTCTCGTTCCGATAGGATTTATCCGCTGCCAATCTCGTGGGTGCAACCATTACTCCCTTTCATGAGACACGCGGTCCTGCGTCACGATTCCCCTCTCCTTTTTTCCTCAACGACCCCGGTTCCGTTTTCTTCCATGTACGCCTACGAGAACACCGGCCTGGCAAGATGTTTTATTAGAATATTATCCGTCTTTCTGGCTATCCTGCCAGAGGATGACGTAACGTCAACTAACGCGTACAGAAACACGGTGCTTGCAAGCATACCGGTTGATCATATTAGAATTTATCGGTGTTTAGTGTACGGTGAGCACGAAACGAAACGAAACGAAACGAAACGGAACGAAACGGAACGAAAGGAAACAGTTTGAAGGAAACAAGCAGCATTCGATTGTAGGATCTCGTCGAAGCTGATCAAACGGTTACCTAATATCCAAGTCCGGAGAGTGCGATTTGTCCGTAAAAGTTTGCACGGTCGTCATTCGATGAATCACGAGATCCACGGAAAAGACTTCGCCTTGATTTCGTTTATCCTCGATGCCGTTTCGTTTTCCTCGCCTTGCATCGAGACGCGATTCGCAGAAAATTATCTTCTCCCTATCGTGGCTATCCACGTGGGTAGATTTTAAAGGTCGATCGATCAAATTTCCCTGCCACGCGCATTCTTCGCTACATAATCGTTCGCTACGCGTCTCTTCTTCGTCCGTTTCTCGAGTTTCATAAAATATATTATTTTATCGTTTAGCGGTATAAAAATAGCGTAGAAAAAGGTGACATGCATCCAAGTAGGAGTTACGCGAGATATTATGCCGTCGCGCAAGATGCGAGTAAAAGTTTCGAACGAAGCAACGATAGCGATCGGTAACGTTAATGGTGCACGATTAAACGATAAGTTCTTTAAGCGAAGCTGACGCGTTTTCGAGCCTCGTTACGTATAAAACGAACACGACGGTACGCCGTTTAAGTCCTTTCAAATCTCTCCTCGTTAAACGGAATTAATGTCCTGGTGGTGCAATCGCCATACCCGATACCGAACAATAACAAAACTTGCACGTTTTCCTTCATCGAAGAAGGAAGAAGGAAGACTCCCGTGTGTCCAGAGAAAAAAGAAGGAAAAAAAGGAGGGGAACAACGTTTTAATAAAAAAGCCAAAGAACATTTTGTTGGTTCGCGCGGGAATCGAGAAAAATTCCAACGGATAAAAACGTTCGGACTCGGCAATTAACGATCGTTATGAAACTGCCGATCATCCAGACGACATTCTTCGCTTTCGCGAATCGCGGTCGTAACAGTTTTCAAGACGGCCTGGCCCGTTCTCGATGGAAAGTAGACGAGCATGGAGGGACAGTCTCGCGTTTTATTACGTAAAGGTCGTCGTCGATGAAGAGTCCCGGTGAAATGGTAACCGGTCCTTTCGATTTCTGTCCTTCTCTTTCTCTTTCCCTTTCGCTTCCTCTTCTTTCCGACTCGCGAACACGGACCGAGAAACTGCGTTGCTCGGTATCTCGTTAAAACAAATCCTAAGCGACCTCGATGACACTGGCCTTGAGTAGACGTCGCGATTTCTTCAAGGTTCGCAAAAAGCGAGTGAAACGACGGTCATTAAACCCCTGGTTTAACCCCCGAACGAGGAAACCGAGTCTTTTTAAAGTTTCGCTGAAATTTCTTTTTCAAAATGTTCTCTCTTCGAAAATCTTGTTTTTCTCTAAAGTTATCTTGCCTCGCAGACACAAACGAAAATCGAATGAAATTTTTCTTTGTTCGCGTTCGATAGGAACTTCGTTGCCGGCGTTCTCCAGTTCCAACTGTATCGAGCACTTTGTCAAGCAGCCGGACAGAGGTACGTCGATGATCCTAGGAGACCACTGCACAGGTGCGACTTCTACAGGAGTCCGGAAGCTGGAAGGATCTTGGGGTAAGTGAAACTATATCGTTCATTTGTTTATAACAGCTTCTTCTCGTTATTTCATTTAGCATAGAAATCTACAGAGTAGATAACTAACATGTTAATGGAAAGTTGATTCGACGGAATAAACGATCAAATAAACGATAGAAAAGCGTAGATTTACGAAACGCGTACTTTCTAACGAATTCGAGAACGATTCGTCTTTCTCTCTTAAGAATCTTAAGAAAAAAATACTTTTCGAGTCGTTGTAACGAAAATGTCGGCTGCATTCTTGCATGTGATTTGTCGGTCGAGTTACTTTTTTAAACGTTTATGTAACGCATTCTTGTTCTTTTTTTCTGTCGCGTTGAAAAACAACATTTTTTCCCTCCAGAACCGCGGAACGGAAGATTTTTCGAACGCTTATTTATTCGTTTAACGAGCTCTGATCGGTGGCCGGTATCGTAAAAGAAACTCGTGGTTAAAAGCTTGTTCGCGAAAGTGTAATTGAACGAAAGGATTTACCAATAATTCGAATAAAGTGAAATCAACGATTTTTCATCGACGCGATCAATATTTATTTCTCCTCGATGCTGGATGCGCACGATCCATCAAGAGATTCGATGACGAAACAAGCTCGCCTCGATATTTCTGTGAACCTGAACGATCATTTGTAAAATGTCGAAAACTCGTATGTCATATAGATACACGCGTATACCGTGGAACACGTAAATCGTGCTCGAACGTCGAAATCGTGAAAAACATCGAGTGAAAAGTAAATTACGAAAGAAATAACTAAAGAGCAAAAGTAAAAAGAAGTAAAACCCAACCATCGGGTTCCTCCAAAAACGAGAAAGATACCGTCCTTCGGACTCGAAGGATTCTTCCGAATTCATCGATTCTTTGCGTCGTAAATATTTTCGGACGCGTTTATCGGACGTTTTTGCCAGATTAAATCACGCGGAAGGCATCCGACCGGATTTCTGCGCGAACAACGTCTTTCAAAGTTTTCGAAAGAAAGGGTTCTGACATTTCGACCTAGTTGAAATTCAAGGCTAATTCAGGTCCGTGAGAAACGTGGAAGCACCGTTCCTTTTGCAATATCGCTCTAAAAATAGGCCAGGAACTTTCGTCCTCGCGTCTTCATCCGAATAACACAGTTACGGTACAAGAACGTTCAGATATTCACCTACGAGAACCGCTTCTCGTTCGCCCTACACCGTTTACTTTTAACGACGATACAAGCAACATTCGGAAATATCTACTTAATCGTGTAACTAGACAATGTAATAATTCGAAATACTACTTTGAAAAGCTGTAGGCCAATTTCGAAAAATGCCAATATTAGGAAATTTCCAGCCGACAAGAAATTTCTTAAACGAAAATAACACGAGTAACCTTCGCCAAGACACTCCGTTCGTTCAAGTTCATCGGTCGCGGAGTAAATCTATCGAACAACCTGAACATATTTCGACACGAGTTTCTTTCATAATACGAGCAATCGTGTACGTTTACAAGATTCGTTCGTTCAATTAGTTCGAGCGTAGAAACTCGATTCCTTGCCAGCAGAGAATTTTAGATAACGAAAAGAGAATATCGCGATGTTGGCAAGATAAAAGACGCTAGAGTACAAAGACGAGCGATTTCGCAAGATGAGCCGGACTATTAAACAATCTCTGACATTATCGACTAATTCCTTCATTTTTCGCAATCGTTGCGACAAGATCATCCGAATATATCGTCGAAGATGTTGCAATCGGTGTCGCGTTAACCTTGAATAAGTATCAGCTTATAGATTTCGAAAAATTTCGAAGAAACCAAATAAGCGGAGACCGAACAGAAGGTACGAAAGAATCGAAACTGGACCCGTTCCATCTTCGTCGAATCCTCCTCTCTTCTTCTCTTCTTCTTTTTTTTTTTATCGTTAAATTATGGAAACAAGACTACAGAAATGTCTGATCGCATAGCAAAAATGGAATTTTCGATCTTGTGCCGTGAGAAGCTCGATTAAAAATTCCGAGTAGCCTGCCCTCGATTTATACGATCGGTAAACCGTCTTTTGTTTCTTTGAACCGTCGAGAAGCGTTACATTCGATCGAGATTCTACGGAAAATAATATTTAATTGTCCATTTTATTACAAGATCTATATTAACTTCGCGGTAAATAGAAACGAGGACAAAAATAAACATTGCTCTTGGTGCGTAATAGTTAAGCGGTTACGTCTATCTACGCTTTCACTCGTCGTCGGAATCGGTGACTCGCCGAAGTAATATGTATCGCGCGAAACCAGACGGCACTTTTATTAAACATCGACGAATATTTCCATCGGTATATCCACGGATGTATCTGTAGAGTGTTATGTAGAAGGAAAACGGGATTTACGTCGAAACTACAAGGCGTGCGACAGTTGTTCTTAGCGATCTTGATCGGCTAATTTTCAAATGGTAAGATTCGACTAAGGAAATATAGGAAATGTTCGAAAACAAAGGCTTAACGGTTGTATAGTATACGCGCGTGTATAGTCCAACGGAAATATCGTGAACGGGATAGAATCGAGAGTCGTATTATATCGATCCCTTGACAATCTAGCAAAACGTAATCTGGGTGAACGAGAGGGAAACCTTTTATTCGGTTCCGCAATTTCTTTGCCAATTTTCCGTCTCTCGATACTCGCTCGATTCGTCCGAAGCAACGATTCCAGGAATTCCATGAAAATCTGAAGAACCAGCGGTTCTTCAGAAATCGTGCCACGTGCCAAATGGCTCGATTCTCTTTCTTAGCGTCGCGTCGCGTCGCGTCGCGTCAGAAAGAATTAAGAAATGCCGAGCAATTAAAAGCGTGATACTGCTGTCAGGATAGCAAGTTCGCGATAATAAATCGCTTCTATCTCTTGGGAATATCTAACGTTAGCACCCGGAACATGTACCTGTTCACAATGTCGTATAAATGCGCGTTTACTACTACGATTATGAAATGTTGCTTGTAAAGTAATTACGTAATAGGCGGCATCGAAACGTCGTGCCTTTTCTTTTCTCGAAGGGTACAACGTTCGATCGAGTTTCGTAGGTTTTCAAACCGTTGCGGGCTAAGTTGCATAATGTGTTCGTTAACGCGTTAAATGTCACCGCGAAAACAGACGTGCCCGGTGTGCTGTCGTTTTAATTAGTCGCCAGTAGAATCGTTTGGTTCCCGAATCGAATTTATTCGCTCTACCATCCAGTTTATGTTACCAGACTTACATTTATAACCGATTATTATTGGTGTTCGTTCGTTAGTTCCGATTACAGTAATTTCTCTTCAATCTACATACATAAGTAGAGTTTTCGTGAATTTAACGAAAAGAAGAAAGTATTCGCTGTTCGCGTTCGAGCAGAGGATCGATAGATTCGGGCAATCGTTCGACCGGACTTCCGGTAATCGAAGGACGATCGACGGATCGGTGGTGGCGCGTTACGAAACCGATTGCGGCTCGCGCGTTCGTCGTTCGACCGCCTCGAGCTACGCCGCGTCGCGCCGCGTCGCGCCGCTTCTTGTCGCGAAGAAACGCGCGGCCTCGCGACTGTCTGGTTTGTTACGCGTTCTACTTCCGTTTTATGTGTAACTCTACTCGCGGAAAAGAAAAGAGAAGGAAAAAAAGCCGACGGTGAGATCGTATCCAGGGAAAGATTTCTCGGCGTCCCGCGTCGTATTCCAGCTTCCTGAAACGTTGACGAATATTACGCGAACAATATACATTTGAAATTAGCAGATCCAATTGTTTCGACGGTCGATGTCCGAGCGATTCGTAATTGGGAGATAATTCGATGACTAATCACCGTTCGAGTATTAAAGAGGAAATAAACGGGTAGCATAAGACGCGTGTGCTAAGCGAGCAAACACGTAGAGCGTGTAAACCAGAAATTTCAATCGGTATAGTCGTCGCTTAGTTGAAAGGGTTAATCGAGGTAATTACTGCAACGTACCAATAACGTCGAGTACACTGTGTTTTCAATAATCATCGCGGTAATGTCCGTAATCATCGAACAAATAAACCGTGACTGTAAGACGGTTTGCGCAGGGTAGCGCAAAAACAGCGTGTAATCGACTACGATGAAAAAGGAGGCGTGCAACTTTTCGAAGCAAGAAATGCTTGAATATTTCTGTCGATCGGGGGGATTCAAGGATCGCCAACGACTGATCGAGTCAATCGATATCGAATTGCTCGAGGTTCCATAATCGAGCAAGCTATCGATACTTAATCGCCGTGATTACTCAGAAATTAGTTGGGATTCATGGAAACGGAGAATCCGGCCTTGAACGGTGACGGATCGTCGCTGCCCGGCGCGACGCGACGCCAACAGACGCGACGGATGCGTTTCGAAAGCCTATGGCCTATAGCCTATGGGATCGAATTAAACCTCCCGATCCGATGGTTCGCGCGATCGACAGGAATTTCATTATAAGCAAGTCGACCTACCTCCTAAAATACTTGCTGCTTTCGATTACGAAATATTTGGAATTTCAGCGCGTTCGTTAGACGAAACAGGACCGTCCGGATATAATCCGTAAACACTTCCGTTTGATAAAAATTTCTAAAATCGATTATTTCTCGATCGTTTATCGAATGTATAGAAATGGTTGTATCGCGACATGCGGCAACCTCGAATCGGAAGGGTGTAGTAAGCAACCGCAACGATCGTAATAAAATACACACGGTGTATACTTTCCAATAATAACAGAAACAATTGCCACGCCGAACTATTTCGAACTATTTACCGTGTGTTACCGCGTTATAACCTCACTCTCGGTCCTAACGTGGACCAGTCAAGGTCTCGATCGAGCCATTGCCGCGCAAAACCGATCAACCAAATGACACGCGTTTCCCACAGAGCGGTGTCAAAGCGTAGAACGAACGATTCTAAAATCGTGACTCGATTTTACGTGTAATCGAATGTATGTAAATCGTTCGACGACTAGGACTAACTCGAAACCTCACAGTTTGGAAAGGACCGATCCACGAATTGACTAAGGTTAAGGTATCGTGAAATTTCGAGAACTCCAAGACCCTGGAATAACTACGATCCGTTGGCTAAATTTCGAACGATCAATATCGCTATGGTAACTCGAGAGCGAAGCTTCTCCTTTCGACCAATTGTTCGAACAATTCACCGCGACATAAATTGCTTCTTTTTTAATTACTATTTACTCGTGCAGCTAACGTTCGAGAATGAACGTAAAACGAAACGAATCGAATGGTATTAACGATCGCGAGAAAAGGCGCGACGAACCGAGAATCGATTTCGCGAACGAAGAATACGGACGATATTAAACGTGACATAAGGCTAGTTGTTTTTTCGAAAGCGATGCGAATGCAAGCTACCCGAGGACGTTCTCTTCCGGTTCCTTCGAGACGCTGCCACGCCTTCCGCATTTCGTGCTTCGTGGGAAACGGCCAGACGGCTAACAACATTTCGGTATATCCTCGATGCAATTTATATCGACAGTCCGCGCTGAATTTCCGGCAATCGCTGGCGAAATCGCCACTTTCCTGTTACGTGTTTCGCAACGCTGGATGCTGTCAATTCGATTCCGAGGACTTGGCGGAATTGATTAAGCTAACGTCTACCAGACATCGAGAGGAAATGCACGAAAAACACAACCGTAATGTACTATGTTCGCCTACGCGTTAACGCGCTGATCACGGTCAAACCATTTAGCTTTAGGTCGCACAATCGAACCTTTGGAATCTTTTCGTTTTCGAAAGCGAATCTTAACCGAGAGCGGTTTGAAAACTACTTAAAAGTACTTACGATTAGAAGGTAAATACTCGAGCGTAGAATTGTAGCGCACCGACGCGACACGACGTAAAAACGTGAAATCGAGAACGATAGAATTTTCAACCTTACCAGCAGTTTCAATTACACTGCAGTTGCCACATAACGATGACAATCATCGATAACCAACTACCTTCTTATGCAAGGTGTACGAGAGATACGGCTATACAATCGAAAGGTTTCGATCCTCTTTCCCTTAAACCTCGAGCAACGTCGACATAATGCTATTACACGAAAGAATAAGTCTCGGATCGAATTCGGTTTATGTAACCAGCAACATGAACATCGTATCAGAATTGCGAACGAGATATATCGCCTATCCCCAGAATCGGCAATGTATCTTTCACGGAAACAGGAAAACGGCCCCCTTTGTCGCGAACCTAAACCGAATCGCGCAATGAAACGCAACGTTTTATCATAGTTTACACGACATCGATTCCATCGTAAAATCTCGGCAAACAGGTTCGAGACAATTCGTTTGTCCGTTCCTGTCCGTACAACGGATCATTTTCGTTCGATAATATTTCACGCGCGTTACCAGTATAATTCGAACAATTTCGCGATAAAAATAGTAAGGGAACCTTGAAAAATAATCCGCCAGCAAAGATAGCTGACAGTTCGCGCAAGAACTTGAAGTGAAATTAAAGCCGGAAACGACGACGTTCGAAAGAAACAGAAAGAAGCAGAAAGAAACAGAAAGAAACAGAAAGAAACAGAAAGAAGAGTGCTATCTCGTAAGGCTGTAGATATCAATTGGAAAGAATAATCGAGCGGCGAGCGAGGAACTATGGGGGAGGTTATGTGGGATACGATCGGCGCTCGAACGCCTCTGGCACACGGCCGATTGCCAAAGATTTGCTAATTAAGATGAGCGCGGCGGGACGCTCGCAATCGGTCGTAAGAGGAGGCTCGTTACGAAGCCGTCTTTATTTTTCTCCCGTTCCAGTTCCCCGGCGATTTTCTTGCCTCGACATTTTTCATTGTACCTTCGGAACATGCTGTTGCAATGGCGCCAGGCGGCACAGCTAGAAAGCGTCGACCCGACGCGACGCGGCGCTGATCTCTTCGAAGGCAAACAACGCGTTCGCCGGTTACGATGTTCTAGTAATCACGTTCATCCTTCTCGATTTCTGAAAATGATTCTTCGATAAACCAGTTACTAGTTAATTCATTTCTCCATAATATGTTTTTTATTATTCCTGCTATGTTCGACAGAAAAATGATGGAAAGAGGCTCGTCGAGCCCGTGGCAAGAAACGCTCGAAGAAGCGATCGGCGAGGACAGATTGGACGCGTCCGCGCTCAGGGAGTACTTCAGGCCTCTCGAAGACTGGCTGAGAACGGAGAACTTGAGAACCGGAGACGTGGTGGGCTGGTCGTACGGTGAGAAAGCGATTTTTACTACCCTCTCGTGCCGTGTCTACCTCTAACTCTACTTTATATTCTATTAGATCCCTTTCGCTGCACGTGCAAATCCGTCTAACCTCGGCTTTCTTCTCTCTCTTCTCTACTCTTCTCTCGTGCGTCACGGTTAGGAAACTCGATTATCCAAACTAATTGGAGAGCGTGTTAACCCCGAACGAATCCGTTTCATCGCGAGAAATAATTACGCGCGATCTTACGTAATTCGAGAAATATCAAGAGCTTGGATGAGTTTGTTCGGTGGAAGTCGATCGTCGAAGGTATCGTTCGGTGAACGGTCGTTCGAAATCGAATTAATAATCGTTAGACGATCGAAGCTGGTTAGAGGATTCGATCGCCTTAATCGGTTCGAATGTTGCTCCATTTTCCGAGCATCTGAAAAATCTACATCTTTGTAAATTTCTACAAAGTTCTCTAAAGCTGTTATATCAGCGTGATTCGATTTACCTTGTTCGGTAGTTGGAAAGAAACAATGAACCGATTCACGGGACTCGACGCGACGCGATCTCTGCGAACGTAAGTAGGTATCACGGTACTCGCGCGATACCTTTCATCGTAACTCGTTACAAATTATGCAATTTCCTACCGTAACAGATTGAAGGTTGCAATTCCCACGTGCCAGTTACCGTCGAGCGCTACAAATATTCAACGTGTGACGACATTCGGCTGAATTACGATCCCCAGTGTACGGGGGAAATTATTAGAATTGGCCGTACCGTGTTACGGCTCTTCTCTTCGGCAACCAGATCTTGCCAAACTGGCCACCTAGATACGTTGCGTAAATTCTTGTAAACAGAGAAAAAGGAGCACTATCAGATGGACCAAATTACCACGAGGATTATCGAACGAATCCGTTGCGACTCTGATTGATCGTTCTGTTTTGTTTTCTTTTTCTTTTTCTTATCGGCGAAAAACTTGTTGCACTTGTAAAACGGCAATTTACGTCGATGAAAGTTTTCGTCAGCGTAACTCCGAGAAAGACTCGACGACGTAAACGTAACGACATTTGTCAGGAATATCTGTGAAATTCGCGCGAGTCTATGAAACATTAAACGAGACGATTTCTTGGCGAAATAGCAACTCGCGTTTACCGAACCACCGATTAAACTGACTTCACCCCATAAATATAGGTGCGATTGATCCGTAGGTGTTCGTACATCGACATATTGAGCGTGATTGTATCGAGCCAATCGATAAAGCGTAAATTCGATCGCGAACACCTGACACACGGAAAATGTTCACCCTCGTCACGTACAGCTGACGCAGGAAACGTCACTTTCATCGTGGTTTCCGTGATAAAATGCAAAGCCGCTTGTTCGATTCTGGCCCCGTGGGACCGTGTTTGCGAAATCGGAGAGCGAGAAAACAACGTGAACCTAAAGGTGCAAAACGACCGACGAAGTCAACCAAAGAGAAACAGAAGAGGAAAGAGAAAGAGAGAAGCGTAGACTCGTGAAGCACGTTCGACGACTCCGCTCTCGTTTCCATTGCACGTTGCACCTCGAAATCCGCCTCGAACTTGCGTTTAATCGGGAACGAATCGACTCGAACGTTATAAAATTAAGCGACTCGAGGGAAGAAGAGGAAAATTCTCGACTGGTGATTTCGAGTTTCCGGGAATCGATGTTGTGCGATGGAAAGCGTGAAATGTACGTGACTCGTACGTTACGATCCACGGCAAATCTTTAATTTCTCTGTCGGTCTGTACGTCCCTTTCCTTTATCGTTTCTCCGCTTCTTTCTTCCTCCTCCCGTCTTCTCCTTTCTTTCCTTCGAAACTGGACCGACCGATCGATCTCCGCGGTACGAGCATCCTTTTACTACTCGCCAGACCTTTTCACCACTTTTATGTCGACCTATACAATGTCAAAGAAGATACAGCAGATTTAAAAAAGCGAACGATATCGCTCTTAAACTCGAGCGGCGTGTTATCGTGACGATTAATCGTTCCGGTGTGAAAATACGTACGGGTGGAAAGCCGACGGAAGGACAATCTCTGTGGATTCTGGTAAGAAGCGTATTATAAAACGGTCCGTGTGGATTAGAAGAACTGTTCGAAACAGACGATAAAATCGTGTCGTCCTCGTTATGGAAGTAGATCGAATGGATTCACGGCGAAACAAACGTTCCATAGTTCCTTTCTTACTCTTTTGCTGTTTCCACCACCGCTAATCCTTTTTTATAACGAACTTGGTTGCACGGCACTTTCGATTTCGTAAAACGATCAATTTTTCAACGATCGAAAGAGTAAATTCGCAACTTGATAGGAAAATACTCATAATTCGTTTATACGTTCATTTCAGACGGCGACTACTGCAAGCGGAGCATCGAAACTGCTGGTCTACAAGTCTACGGAAGCGGATTTTACAACGCAGCCGTTACAACGCGGCCCACGACGATTCTCTCTGGAATCATCGCGATATTCTTAACGATTTCGACGCTTCGTTAAGAGAGAAATTTTTCCTAAATTTCCTTAATCGAACGCGAACGAACCACTTGGTTGTCTACAGCGTTTCGAAATACTTTCCCTTTTCTCGTCTCCCGTCTTCCGTCTCCTGTCTCTCGTCTCTCGTCTCACGTCCTTCGTCCCTCGTCTTTTGCCTTCAGGAGAAGATCGATATCCTTCGATCGTCTCGAACAAACCAAATAAATGACCAAACGTGCGCAGATATCCTGCGGGTGCGATAAAGTTGTTACGCAGCTGGAACGCAAATAAATTCGATTAATACTCGCATCGCGTATTGCTCTTCTAACTATTCCTTATTAATTTAACGGTTAACGAAGTAATTACACGGCCCGTAATTAAACAACTAGCTCGCGTGGCAGCGCGTGAATCGTTTTACGCCCTGCTGACAGATCGCTCGAGCATCGCGCCGAAGGAAAAGAAAGGGAAAGGAGGATGATCGTGAATCCAGATCTGTAATTAAAGTCGCTACCTTCCCACGAAACTTAGCTGACAAATTCATAGCAATTACCAATTATTACATTACGGATTATTACAAATATGCCAAGTTATTTTTGCTAAAAATACATTATAATAAATCGTTTTAAGTATTTTTACCAGAGGAAAGAAATGAAGAACGCAAGAAAGATGCGTTCGTGCGAGGCTCCGTATGCAGCGCGAACAGCACCTCGCGACATTTTCCAAGGATGCTACTGAGTCGTTGAAACTTTCCAACGGATCGACAGAGCGTGTCAGACTCGTGGAGTGTAGGATGACGACTTTCACGACAAGAGACGTTATTGTTCTTGCGTGGACAGCTTTGTTCGGGCATAATTACACAAAGGTGGTCTGTCCAGAAACTGGTTCACCCACTTGCGTAACGCGAAGATGCGGAAACCAAGCGCGAAAGACGGTCATTGCATCATCGAACGTGCCACGATGCTTTTATTGGACCCACCTCTCGAACGTGTTCTCCTACCGCTCTCGCTCCCGATACCGATACCGATACCGATACCGATACCGATACCGATCCCGATCTTATTTTTCTTGCCGTTCGCTCGCGATGCGTCCCGAATATCATCATCAGCACGATCGCCATTCACCGACTTAACGTTACAGCTCGAAACGATGCGACTCGTATAGCCTTCCCTTCCACTTTTACAAGGTCGAATATCGAAAGTTCAAATTTTTTCGGAAATTTCTACATTTTCAAATCCTCACAGTGACAAGTTTCGAGTAGCAACTACCGACACGGCACGGCGCGGCGTTGCATTTACACGACGAGAAGGTCTCTGTTTCGTTTCTCGAATCACGAAAAGGGTCGAGAAGTCACGCCTCGCTCGTCAATCTCGATTGCCAGGCCGGTTTTCGTGGCCTCGGGCCACGACAGGTTAAAGGGTAATTTTTTTTTTCTTTTCGTTTTCTCTCGGCTTTTATTCCCTTTTTCTCGCTTGCGTGAAAGGCGCCCCTTTCGCTTTCGATTTCGATTTCGAGCAGCTTCGTGCGGACGGCCGAAAACTGGTCCGTCCAGTTGCATAATCGGAAGACCGGGAAGTCCTGTATTTCCGCGAAACGTCTGCACAACGATTCGACGAATGCCTCTCGTCCACTTTCACCGTCCACGCACGAACACACGCCCTCGAAGAACGCGCTTGCGTGCACGCGACAGAAACTCGCTCGAGGAAATGCGGGCTAAATAGCCTGAAGGAGATCGGCTCGGAGGAGATCGTTTCCGGTTCGATCGTAATTCTTTTCGAACGGAATCCCCGATCGCGATCGTTCAAACTTTCGTCGGTAACGACTCTATTGCATCGCCGCGATCTGCGTTCCTCTATCTTTCGTTATCGAACAGAAGAACGTCAAGGCCACGCTATTGCCGAATATAAAATAACGTACAGTTAGCGAGATACGACGGAGCGTCCGCGTCGCGCAAAGATATTCGACCTTTTAACGACTATTTATGTATATTCAATTAATGACGCCGAGCAGTCGGCTCATTAATATTCGCATGGCTAAATTTCGAGTCCACGGTTTCGCGATTTCAAGGTTATATTTCGTTGCAGAATATGTTATAACGATACGACTGTTCGCTAACGAAAATGATTAGCATTTCAGCGTAATCAGTGTGCAACGTCGTTGACCGACGGAATTTCTAGCGAATATTTTCAAGAACGAATCGTACAACGCCGGACCGACTTACTACAATCTTGGACAATTCGATTCGAAAGGTAGGTATCGGAGAGTGCCCGTAAAGTTCGATAAACGATGGACGCCAAATGATAGCCGTCGATATGGACTTTTATAAAAGACTCCGGCAAAAGAAAGAAGAAAGTTGGAATTACGTATTCCGCAAACACGAGCGAATTTATGAGGCGGAAACAGAGGATTCGAGCAAAGCAGAAGACATAGACATTCCGCTTTCGCGGCCAAAAACATTCGGCACGAGCCACCTAACTTTGTCGATCTAGATTACCTGTTTGCCCGTTCGTTCTACGAACAAACGGATAGTTACGTTTGATTTACGATCGCAAAGAAAAGCTGGAACATGTTCGCTCGCTTCGAAAGCGAGTTTCCGATTCTGAAAATGTCCAAAGCTTTTTTCAGGGTTACACGCGAACGGTGCCGAATTTATGCAACGCGTTCACTTTCTATTCCCTTATGTCCAAATCGTACAAAGCCGTGTCACGACGTCACAACGTCACGACGCGGGACATTAATTGAACGTTTCCCGAGCCGATGTTCACGGGGACGGTAAAGAACGACAATGTACTTAGGTAGATTGGCGCAATCGTTACGTAATGTCTGCTACTTCCACGTTCCGTTGATTCTTGGCTCATAATCGCGCGATCCAGTCGGATTACGCGAAGTTTGCGTCATTTTCGGAAAAAATAGCGAGTTCACCTGCGACGCAGGTCCTGCACATTCATCCCACGACGCTGATTTTCAATCGCTGATTTTCTACGTCGTGGTCAACGAGATATCGTCTAGAGAATTCCTAGATACCTGTATCCTTGTATCCTTGCATCCTTGAACGAGACGAATGGTACGAAGGAAACTGGATATCTGGATCGGAACTAGCTAAAACAACTATTCAGAGCAACCTTGCTCGCGGCGTAAACCTACGATGTCTCGTAGGTTGCAATACTAATATCACCTAATTGTCCGTGTCCATTGATCCCAATTATTACCGTCATAATTATCGGTGTAGCTAAGAGACGTTGAAAACGTGTTCGTTTCGAGAAACGAGAACGAAACGATCGACCCTAAGCGTATCGATTAATGCTTACCTCGGCATAACCAACCTCTTTGCCAGACGAGAACAATAGACCGTGAACGAGTGGCTTGTACGAGCTAATAACGTCGCACAACGTTTGTTCGTGTGCTCTTTCTTGTCCCGTGTTCCTCGTAAAACCGCCACCTCGGGAAATTCTATTTCGTGACAAACGAGTCGACCGAATGATCGAAAATACGGTGGTGAAGGCTAATGAAATTTCCTACCAGATAAGAACATTCTTTTCTCTGGTATTAGCCATTAAAACATAGAAAGTAAACCCGTCAATAATATCCGCGCACGGTGACTCCATAATCGATGATCGACGCGAGTAGTTTTTAAAGGAAGTGGCAAAAGTAGATCGCGATCGTGTTTCTATTATTCGCGTTATCGTTGCATTTCTACCACGCGTCGATCCGAACTGGAAATACTTTTCTTCGAATTCCCGCGTTCTTCTACTCTGTTTATCGAAAGAAGCAATCGACGACTCGTTGATTACCACTCGAGATGCACTGTCGTTACAAGCTAATTAACGCGTCGACGTTACACGCGCGGTTGCTTACAGGTTACGATTCGTTCAACGCGTTTCGAATAATTCCGGAACAGAGTGACCAGAACGTAAAATCGTTTCTAACGAACAGTCGACGGAAGACGCGATCAATGACACCCGTTTCTCCCTCCTGTCGTGCAATCGTTAATTACTCGATTTCGTCGGATGTTGTTCGTCACGAGTCACGGGATTAAATGCTCGACCGGTCGAGGAGAACAAGAGGGAACGCCATCAATTGCCCTTCCAATCATCCCATTACGTTTGCATCTGGTTGCATCGTCGCATCGGCCCACGGAATTCAGGCTTTTCGTTCTTCTTCTAGCGTAACTCCGTTACCGGTATCAGTTCGCTCGACAATCTTTAATCGCGCCTTGTCCAGCGAACAAATAAATCGCTGAAACGTAGAACGCGTGGCAAGCAACATAATCCGTATACCGTCCTTACGATTAGCCCCGTTGACCGTTGACACGCGTAAAGCTTTATTTAACCCAGACCTTCTTCGAGCAGCCGTTAAAAGGACATAGGTGCAGAACGCGCAGGATATCCTCGATGTTTCCAACCTTCGAACTGTACATCGATGTTCTCTCGCTCTCCGCGAGGTTCGGGGATCCAGATACCCCCTATGGGAATCCTCCATGCCCCACCTTCGACAGCGTTCTACTTGCCGTTGTCGTCGTTGTCGTTGTCGTTGTCGTTGTCGTTGTCGTTGTCGTTGTCGTTGTCGTTGTCGTTGTCGTTGTCGTTGTCGTTGTCGTTGTCGTTGTCGTTGTCGTTGCCGTTGCCGTTGCCGTTGCCGTTGCTGTTGACGTTGCCGTTGCGTGCTCGACTGCTAGGGTCGGAGTTCATTGTGCCACAAGTGCATTCCGAGTGACGGCGACGCCAATTGCTCGTTACGGTTTTGCTATCCAGTTGCGAATCGGTCCGCGAAAGAGTCGCTGACATCCCCTTTGCTAGCCGGCCCGTCCAGGATCGCGTATCCTTAAATAGCGATATATACGGTGTTTCTCGCGCGATTTTTCGTGTTTCGCGTGCATCCTTTGTGATCGAACAGAAAGAACGAGAAGAAGAAGAAAGTGCTTGTTCGTTTCCGAATGTTGAGCTGTTCTAGGGTAAGGCTCAAAAAAAATCCTTGGTGCGGTCGAATCGTCGCGTATTCTTAATTCTGGTAACCGGAAAGCTACGCTGCTCGAACTAATTATACGAGATCGCGATAAATTCGAGTTTACCGCGAAATCGCGTATGTTCCCATCTCGCGATAATTAAGGGTTCCACGAAGACTATCATCCAGTAACGATTAAACAACCGTAACAATCGTTATTCTCTCGTCACGCGTACACGAGGAGCCGTGCGAACAGAGTCGAGTATCGTTTGACTCGACCTTCCATTCTTGCTAACCCTGCAACTCGAACAAAAGATCATGAAATTATCGCCGACAATGGGAATTCTTTCGATTCGTCGAACGCGAGATTGCTCGTCTCCGCGAATCGCGCGTGTTCGATCTAGGACAACGCGTTCGATAGATCAGGATCGCGTAATCGCCTGCGCGTTTACGCTCGTTGAACAGAAACAAGAAATAACTGCCGATTACTTGGACCAATTTGCACCACGTGGCAAATTTCTATTCCGCCGTAACAAGTCGGAGATTTCCCTAACCTAGAACCGACCTATCGAAAGTGAAATGAGAGAAATTGAGAAGTTCAAGTTACGGACTTGTGGCCTATAATATCGATTACGAGTCGATGATTCTATTATATTGTAGATACTCGAATCCATATTTTGTTGTTTATCCAACAACCATATAGGAGGGATACTTTTACCGTCACTCGTCGAAAAATCGACCTTATTCGCCGAAAAATACGAGTTAACAAATTTTATCTTCCGAAATCGAAAAATCCATAGTTCCAACGAAGAATAAATTTCTCGCGACGTTGCCAGCCGCGTGGACGTTCTGAAATTATTTCTGCTGATCTTTTCATCGTGCTCGCGTCGCCCGCGGGAAGAAAAAAGGGACCGGAGATTGAATTATAAACCACATGTGGCATTACTCGAGCCAGAAATATAGAGCATTAGTCCGTGACTTAAAGCGGTGTGGCGTTGTATTAGTTCCATTATCGATTTCGCGATACGTTCGAACGAAAACGAAGTAACATTTGCAACGATATTTGTATCGTGTCGCAAAAGTATCTACGCGGCCCGGCGGTGAGTATCTTCGTAGACGAACTGGATCATTCTTTCGATCGATAGCTCGCTGAATTAGTCCGATATTCGCGCATCCTGTCGGCGAATCGTTATTTACAGTCGCGGTTACACACCTATGTCGATAAAACACTGCGTCGGGTCGCGTCGAGTCGTTCGTGTATCACGTAGCGAATCAGCCAAGTCAATTGGAGCAACTTAACGTTTCCTGTCGCGAAGAACGTCCTTTGAAAGGGACCGTCTGTCCCTCTTACATCGAATATCGGCTACGCAATTTCCGGCAGGAACGTCTGAGCACACGGTACACGTTCTTCCTTTCTCCCTGTTGCGAAACGGTAATTAACGCATAATAAAATACAAATATCACGCGCGATGGTTTTCTTGCGAAAAAAATCGCTCACCGTTTTTTCGACAAGCATCGTCGTTGCATCGAATCATGACGGTATTCTTTTCCTTTTTCGATATCGTGATCGCGCGTAAAATTGTACCATGAACAGTGATCATTTCGCGAGGTAAATAGTATAGGTACCGAAAATAAAAGTTGAACGACGAAAGTCGAAACGTTTAAACTATTGGTCAACGGCGATAAATGTCGCATCATATTCGATATATATTCGATTCGTCTCGTATCTCGTGTTACCGACAGTAACGGAAGACTTTTACGTTTAGAGGCGGCAACAGCTGATATTTCCGTTCTTTTCTGGCAAAAGGACGACACCCGAAACGATCGCGATGGAAGCATCGCATTTGTTCGTTCGACGCCGCCGACTACTCGGTTCGTTTACGAACGCATCCTTCTAAAATAATTCGACCTCGGCCGTACAACGCTCCATCGAAGTAAGTATCGTGTGGTTCGTTACAGATTTTTCTTCTCGCATTCTGCTTCGATCAACGACGTTTCACCCTGTTTGCAGATAACAGGAATTCGTACAGTCTATGTTACGAATCAACTATACAGAAAGTTGAAATGTGTGTCGCGATCACTTGCCAGTTGCTCGTGTTGCTGATAATATCTTCTTCGAAGGTATTTTCAGCGGACAACCTATGTTCCAGAACGGAAAAGTGAGTAATTATTTGTACCTACGTAGCTTCCCTTTAACTAACGGGGTAGATTTGTCGAGAATCGCAAAAGATTCTAGAGAAAGCACCAAGGGAAACTTACGAGAATCCTAGAATCGAGACCTTAGGAATTCGAAAGATAGAATCCGTCGAGACAGATTAAACCCCAAGGGGATCCTGAAGGCCCCGGCGCCAGCAAAATTTCCAATTCTGTTCGAACTACCAACGGATCGGAAATCAGATTTTTCGAACGTTTCGTCTGAACGAGTTTAATGTTTCGTAAATCTGTGTTATAATCGAAAGCGTGTATTGAGCTCGAGAAGAAGCGACCGATCGAGAGAACCGATGCTCCAAGGGAATCGTAGCTATAACCTAATCGTAAGACGGTCTTCGAGGAGAAATATGTTGGGTCTCTTTCATAAAAGAGTTCCACAAGCTCGAAAAATACTCGAGACGAGAGATCGTTTCGTCGAGAACATACGAAAGAGTTTCGCGAACGAACCTTGACAATAACCCAGACTCGTTAGTTTATTACGCGTGGGTTCGCGGCCGATAAGGATATCGCGAGAGAAACGGATAGTTAATCGATCAAACGGTTACAGTTACACGGTCACGTCGATGGAAACGTATACGGAGCCGGTTGTCGTGAATACGTTCACCTGGTGTCTGCAAATTCCACCCAGATGCCCGAAGACTCGGACAGAAACGAGGCAACGATATCGCGTAAAGGTGAGCACCCTTTACTCTTTTTCAAAGTATTCTTTACCCTTTCGAGCCATAATCTTCGACATGTTTCGAATATAGGGGAAAGGCAATACGAAATACCGGGCATCCGAAACGGGCGAAATTACGACAGTTCGATTGCAGAACGATCAAAAGCTTTTCTATTTTTTATCTTCCGTTTTATCTTTCTAATTGAACATACTCGCGATTAAAGAAAATTTCTAACGCCATTTTATCTCGCGATCTCGCGAAAAGGATATCATTTTGCTGGTTTTCCCGGCAAAAATTGCAACAATTATTCGAATAACAGGCCTAGGAATTTTCAAGCAACTATGAAAAGACTAATTAACGGAAGTTAAGCGCGAAGCGTTACGGTTCGATACGATTTAGAACGGGTAACGAGTATTCGCTTACAATCGAAAAGAACGTTGCGCACGCTTTACAAACAAATCTTACATTACTATGATTAATTTAGAATTTACAACAACTCGAGTTACGTCGATCGGTTAATTACCATTCAGCCAAGATAAATCTTAAATCGTAAACAGGAATCTATGTTCCTGTTTCCCGATATATCTGCCGATCGGTCGCGATCGTTACCACGATTTCGGTAGTCGTTTAATTTACGCGATCTACTTAACCGTTATAAAAGAAGAACTTACGTAACCCGATCGATCTACGTTCGCGCGTCGAGCAATCAATTGCTACCGGAAGATAGCGGATAGATACTGTGTTCCATGCAAGTGTGCTGACTAAGCGAAAAGGGCTGTACAGAGAAACTCTACGTATACATATACAGTGTTCGCTAAGTTCTTGCTCGCAAGCTTACGTTCTTCTCGTTTCCGAATTTCCTCTAATTTAGGTTGTCAGCTAATTATCTCCCTCGACCCTTAAACCTCGAGAAAGGTACGGCTACCGAGTATAGCATGCGTGTACAATCTACGCTCAAGAGATAATTAGGTAGAAAGATTGGACGTTCTTTGATCACTTTGATCGTTCTTAAAGTTAAGCGAACATGACACCTCCGAAAGATGTAGTAACAAAGTACGACTTCTCGATCAGATCAACGAGTAGCGGTGCGGTTTCGAAGTCTACTCGTGTGTCAACATGGCATGTAAATGCACGCCGGAAGAGAAAAGAGGCCTAAACGCACCGTTTCGCAACCTGCTACGCGAACACAGCAACGACTAAACTGAAAAACTCCTTCTACTTAACATAATAGTTCTTTATTACCCTATCAAATACAATACATTGTACATGTTTAGTTTTTAATGTTAGCTTAATTTATAACGAACAATCAGATTTCGCGTGTTTCGAATTCTCGAATCGGGAATTTTTCAAATATTAGGCCGCGGTCCATCGATAACGAGAGTATATTTCTACGAGAACATATCGCAACCGCAGTAGTTACATCGAACGCGCACCGTCTACATATCGCACGTTGCCCGAGACTCTCACGGTTGGGGTAGACTTAATATTTATTGCGTAGGAAGATCGCGCTGTATTTTACTCGGCATTACACCGCTGCCGGTTACATAATAGGAACGTGTATCACCATCGAATGGACTTTCGAGCGGCCATTAGCAACCTTTTCGCTGATCGAAATGTTTGATCGTTCGACCAAACGCTCTTCGAACGTTCACGGTTCTATCGTCTTTGACTAGATATTATTATAACACTAACAATGAATACGGACCTAAGGAAATATTTACCGAATATTACTGTTACTATTATACTAAAATTTAACATCGGGATAAACGGATAGCAACGCAAGTTAGCCAACACTGGAGATAGTAATCGAAGTATATACCGAGACAATGGGAACAGTCCTTGAACGAATTACAAAGCAGAGTTATCGTACCTTTAAAGCGCGCAAAGTGTAGTCAGCGAAGCGACGACCGGAATGACGTGTACGAATGTATCACACGATAGCAAGGAACGAAACGGCACGTGTTGTTCGAAAGGTATTATAGAATATCGTAGAAAATGGAACGATCCGAAGGATCGACTGTGAAAATGAGACGAGATCGTGGCGTGGCGTGGCGTGGCGTGGCGTGGCGTGGCGTGACGCGGAGTGCCGTGGCGTGGGTTGGGAAACCGACCGAGACAGAAATAGGATAAAGAATCGATGTTTCGAGGCCGTACGATGTTTTCTACGGATAGAAAACGTCGGCATTACACAATTTTTTAGGCAATTACGCGTTTACAGAGATATTCGATATCCGACGCTGTAACTAACGAACGGACTACTCGATCGACTTCGAGTATAGGAACAATTACTCGAAAGCCATTATTTCGTTGGAATCGAAAAAATGAAGTAACCTACTTTCATAGTAGGTTATATAAATAAATATCATCGTAATTAATAATCTGTGAGCGATCGCGTAACGCGGTTAACGAGAATATTTTCAAGTTATCGGTAAAAAGTTGCTGGCTCATTGGTCGCGTAAGTAGGTAAACGTATGTAGGTACACGTATAGAAGAGGGAAAATCGAAAGTTACAACGAATCAGAGTACGAATAGTAACCGAATGATCGAAAAATAAACGAACGGCTCGGTGCGTAACTTGTAAGATAAAAATGTTTTTGCGAGGAGTCCTGTGCGAGGATCGATCGCGAGAAAACGTTTTATTTGATGGTAATAGTCGGCCGGTTCGACCGGTTTTCAGCAAACGTCAACACAATTCCTACACCGATAAATCAACTTTTTTCTTACTTAATTGACCGATCATTCGGTCGCGTCGCGTCGCGTTGCATTACTAATTACAAACAATGGGTCGTTCGACAGATACTCTTGCGCGTACAATGGCCAGTAACCGTTCCTGTCGCGTTCCTTCCGGGAATAAATTCGCTTGTTTCTCTCCGTTTGCCAGATCTTTCAAGCGATAAAGTCGATGAACGTTATCAGGTGACGCTATCGATCACTGACCAGGCTCGATTCTTGCTATGCAATTAACGTTTGTGTCTTTCATTTTCATCGTGCGGAGGAGGAATTCGTTATGCAAGTAAATTACCTGCGAATTAATCACCGGTCACTTATTACGCACGCAACGCGATCGACCATCGAGTTGAAAGGATATACCAGAAGCGTTAGGGAAAAAATAAACTATTCGAACACGATTCGATCGTGGAATTAGAGAAAGGAGATCTCGCGGGTTTCTCTGTTGTACGATAAATCATCGATATCTTCCCTTATTTCTAGCGGCGAAACTGTCGAAACAGCTATTCGACCGAATTACTTAGCTTTCACGCAGCCTTCGTGAAAAATGCGTCATTCGACGAATCCTGCAAAACAGCGTCGAGCTTGAAAACAACGTGAACGATATATCGACTGGATTTAATCGATTCCTTTTGTCGTCGAATACTTGTCTTCGTACATCATTTTCTTGTACTCGATCGTGTAGCTCTTTCTTCGAAGTCTTATTTTCTATTCCCTTGGCAAAACCTTTTACAGGACAGCGACTCGCTTAACTTTCTATCTTATGAGAGTCGATTATGAGAGTTATGAGAGTCGATTCTCGTTTCATACGGGGAAACTCTTAATTAATCCAACAGGGAAAGGGATTTTTTCGTATATCGTATCGTACGACCACGATTTCGACTATCTACGTTGTTAACACTGCACACCAATTAACTCTGCGTATTCCCTCTTTTCCGCTTACGTTTCCCACGTGGGCTCTATCTCGACAGACCACTTTTACCCATGATAATTCGCCTCGTTTCGTCGCGATCATTCGTAATTTACCGTTCAAACGAGTTATCGCGGTTAGTACGAGCCAAGCAATGCCGTGGTATTTTCTTTAACGGTAAATTGGAGTAAATTAGAATTGACGAGAAAATTCGATATTATCTATGTAATATCCCGATCGCAGTCGCGAATGATAGCTACCGAGAAAGTAGAGCACATGTTCGGTGCGGAATATGGTTCTGTGATGTGAACTCGATACGCTAAACGTACGCTATATGTATACTAGATAAAGAGGTTTCTTTCGTTTACTCTGTTTCGGGTACACGATCGCTCGTATACATTTCGAAGAGTAAGAGTAAATCGGAACTTTCCAACCAAAACACATATACACGTATACAGCTCGATGCCGATGATGAAACAATCGAACATTACTTTGGACAAAATACGTGACACGAGGAGACAGAGAGGCACGGATAGATTACGTAGTTACGGCGAGATTTCCTCTCGCGTATTCGCTTACAACGGATTGCTAACGAACCCGTTACACGTTACTCTCGGTTTCGTTTCTCCACCGATCCACAAGCACACTTTCGTTCTTACGCGAGAATCTCGACGATTAGTACTACTCGCTTCGAACTCGGAAAAGTCGAATCTTTTTCAACGATCCGCTACGCTGCCAGAAGTCGGTTTTGCTCGATGGCTCGCCTGGCCTAATTTCGGCTCGTTAATCGTTTTCCTAATCACCGTGCATCAACTCCTACTCGAAATTCTCACGAGCTGTGTACCGTGCGAATAACCGTATCACACCGCTCGTAACGTTAATGCAGATGCAGTTCAACTACAACTTAAATTTCAGTTAATAAATGGAGTAATTGTAATGGCATTCGACGTAAGCGTTAGGAAAAATGCGAATCGTAAAAGCGCATCGAAATAATGTTGTTCCGCGTTCTTGTAGACAGAGTCGAAGACCAGGAGAGTGATCGAGTGCTGCGAAGGCTACAAAATGATCACGACCAGTGAGAGTACGACAGCCATCAGATGTTTCCCGCTTTGCGATAAATGTCTCTCGGGAATTTGCGTCTCTCCGAATCGATGCCATTGTAATCCTGGCTATCACGGAGATAACTGTACAATCGGTAAGTTTGGCAATTTTCCTTCCGCTACGATCCGTTCGATGAGAAGAAATCGATTATTTCCGTATAAATTTGGCCGTGATCGTGATCGGACGCGGAGAAAACACGAAATTCCGTAACGGAGAGGATAAATTTTACGCTCGAGGAAACAGACCGACCTTCCAGCGCGGCAGCGTCGCGACGTAAGAACGCGAGCAGATTATTTTCGCTTTTTCTAAATCGATCCTTCGTGCACGCCTCTTTCCTTCCTTCACCGACTATCTTTCCAGCTGTCGTCAAGAACGTACAGGTATTATAACGAACGAAACCTATACATATAGAATCAGGGACTTTCCGTGATTGCGACATCTGTCAGAAACGTTTGCATTGGACTTGCCGCATAAAAATTGACAATAGCGCCGTCCTCGTGTTACAGAGTGTCCGAGAGGCACGTGGGGCTTGCTGTGCAAAGAGAAATGCAACTGCATCGAGGACGTACCTTGCAATCCCGTAAATGGACACTGTGCGTGTCCGCCAGGATTACGTGGACGAACGTAAGCATTCGAATTTGCGTCCGCGGCTGCCTCCGTTTCTATAACGCGCAGCAGATTCCCTTTCTATTATCCAGAGAACCGTTGAAAGTCCAAGACTGACGTGTTCGGATTAAATCTGGGTCGAAAGAACGATCTCGCTTAATTGAATAATAATTACCGCAACTGCAATTGTTATTACTCGATGTTGCAACGGTCGACATCGTTTAAACATTACGCGAGTTTCGAACGAAAAATATCTGACGAATTATTAACTTTGTTATTTACACGAATGTAGGAATTTTGAAATATAAATTGTGCCTGAAAACTTAACCGCGCAGAATTCTAAGAAAAATCTTGTCATCTTGAAAGAAACGGATCAACTTTTTTGGTTAACTCGAGCCGTGTTCCACCACCGACCGACTTAGTCGATACATATTGCATAAATAGCCGATACCGGCGACGCGTATTCGTCGAAAGAATCTAATAGACGGTTCTCGTACGATTAAGTATAATTACTATTCCTCACGACAGGTGTAACGAATCGTGTCCAAACGATCGTTATGGTCCTGCATGCGCGTTTTCATGCGAATGCAAGAATTCAGCGGACGGCTGTCACCCCGTAACGGGTCGGTGCATCGAGGACGATGCTTTCACGGTGAACGCCGATTACACGGACGAATCGCCGAACTCGCTGATCGCGGATAACCAGAGGGAATCTTGGGGAATTTCGCGTACGACGAAAACTCGGACAGAAGGTAGTATGTCGGAAGATTTTGTTCGAGAACCGAGTAATATGTATAGTAAGAAAACTTTTGTTCGGTCATTATCGAAGACGCGGACGGTTACCGGACACTCGCCACCACCGATAATCCTGGCAAAACGACCAGCCCGGAAGTATCCAGCAACCTCTCGAGTTCGGGTCGGATGAAAATTAGGACACGCGAAGAGGGCAACTCGAGCACCGCCAGGCCCGTGATCGTTTTAGTTTCCGTTCCAGAACGGAGAAGGAACATCGGGAAAGACAGAGGAACGAACGATCCGTTCTTGGCTCGGGTTCGCGACAACGTTGATCCGCACGACGTTGTTCCGCCGAAAACGGACTACGTGAAGAACGTTCATAAAGGTAAGCGTATCGCGAAATTACTTTTCGATCGATAATATAATTAACGCGAAGCTATTAATCCGCAGCAAGCGACGTCCAAGCAGCTCCGATACCTCTGGACATAGCCCTGATCGTGATAGCTTCGATCGTATCGTTGGGCTTGACCTCGGTAGCCGTAGTAATGGTTCTCCACATGCGTTCCAAGCTGCTCGAGGCAGCCAGAATGTCGATTTACGACGAAGCTAAAACCAAGAACCAAGAGAATCCAAGCTCGACTAGGATCTCGTCGATAGCGATGACTGCTCTTCCTCGTGAGTACCGTAACTTTCGGTTTTTCGCCTTAATCCTGTCTCTCGTCCACCATCTTCGGCTATCGCGATCGAGTCGAGGACTACTAGCTATTTAGGAATAGTAGCACTACTACTATTTCGATCGTGCGCGTTACCGAATTTACAGAGACTCCGAACGCGAGTCCGTTGTGCGCCTCCGCTTCGGAGCTCGGAACGATATTCCCGGTGCACGGTATCGATCCTTCGAGCAACTACGCCAACGGAACTGCCACGATCGGCTTCCGGGCTTCCACGGACCTACGCGGTGAGTTTTGCTTCTCTTTCTACCTACTGCGCTGGTAAAAATGATTTTCTTATTTTTTTCACGCTTTACACTCGTCGATCGTTTTATTTTAGATTTTCTGCAAGACTGTCATTACGACCGACCACCGTCCACGCGAATTCGTCTTCAAAACGATTTCGAAACGAACACGGAACACGTTTACGACGAAATTCCATTGCAATCGAGCCCTTTGCATGCTCGTAAGAACGCGTGAACTAAATCGAGTGCTCTCGCAGCGTTGCGGAATCGCGCAGAATTTCAAAATTGACTCCAACTACGATTCTACGCTACATAAACTTCGCTGCGTTAACGATTATTTATCACGATTCAACGATTATCGATCCCACTTTCCTATTTAAACGATTTTTTTAACGTATCGATAGGTTCATTTATAAAAGGTATGAAAAGTTGATGAAGAATGTTTAATAAGACCGCGGAAGGTAGACAGAAAAATATAATGTACATATACTTTGATCCTTGATCATAAGCGATATTTTATTTCGACGTGTTAACGAAATGTTAACGAAATGTTAACGAAATGTTAACGAAATGTTAACGACAGTTGCGAACGACTGATCGAACAACCTGTATTCTCGTGTTTTCCTTCTTCGCCGAATAGTATCGCCGTTAACCCGCATGATGTCACGGACAAGTCCAGTACCATTCATCGAGATGACCTGACCGGGTCAACGCGTACAATTTCACCGACGAAAGCGAGTTCGAGGTTATCGCGATCGAACAAGGTTCACGCGGTATTGTTCTTCGTCGAGCTCACGTGCAATTCCGGAGGCGGATGCGATACACTCGGTTAGTCTAGGAGTTTCAAGAAAAATCCAACTGGACTGGTTTTGCGAGCTTGCGCGGGTAAGCTCGGCGATCGCCTCTGTCCCGTCGCGTCGCTTCTTAGAAAAACGGCCATGGATTAACGGCCTCGATTATTCGATCGATTCGTCGATTATTTTATCACCGGGAAACAACTTTTCCTTCTCGGTCTCGTTTACGTTTGCATCGATCGCGTACGCGTCTGATTTTCCATCGATTTTTTACATTATCAGCCATAAGTAGTAAAGCCACCGATCCGGCTAGAACCGATCGACGCGCGATAAAACGACGAATCAGTCGTTCGGTAGATTACCTATTGTCCAACTCGGGGTTGTGTTCTTAATAGAAAATACAATAAATAAGTAAATAAACCGGTTATAGAAACGTAGGAACGAAGCAAGTTCATAGACTATTCGACTAATATTCGAATAATAATAAACGGTGTTGCGCGCCGTTTTATTCGATTTTCGTTTAATCCTTATTAGGTAATTAATCATTTCGAACGGTATCGTGGATGACTGAGAATAGACGTATGACAATAAATTTCATCGTTTAATTGTTTTCAACGATTAAGCTGTCCACTAATTGTAAGTATTAAAGTGGGTTCTTGTTAATGTAAATAAAAAGTATGCGCAGCAAAGAATTTTCATTCCATACACAGTAGATTTAAACGTTACGACGATATAATTCATAAGACTTGGACTTAATATTCGTTTCGTATCGTCGAACAGCGATAAGCGAATCGTGTTTTGATTACACTTGAAACTGCACTTACGAAGCGTCGACATCATCGATAATAATAAGTTCATCACGAATTTGTGTCAGGCAAACTACGCGTTCTCTCGTTATGACGTACGAGAAGCACATACCAGGAAAAAAAAAGAGAGAAAAATTGATAGCTCGTAATTGGAATAACTGAAAGATAATCTCGACCCGACTGTACCACGATGAATTATACTCCGATATCGTCGTATATGGGAGTTTTGGAATTTTCAAATTGTCGATAATGTATAATACGTAGACAGAATGCGCGATGGTCGCTGCGGTGCAGTGGATAATACACGAATTATTCGTAAAACATTGATCCTATCGAACCTTTCAGTCTTTCATATTTTTCGTTGTTCAAATATGGAAGAACGAAGCGTGCCAAGCGGTCGACGGACTCTCGATCGACTCGTTTTTATCGTCGAGTGCGTGCTGCATCCTTTCCAAATAAAAGAGACCATATCGAGCTGGATTACATAAACCAGCGGTAAAGCAAACTTTCGTAATCGTTTCCGTCGTTCGAATAAAACTTGGAAACGCGTCTTCTCCACCCGAGATACGCCTATCGAGTTTTCGCTAGTTGCCTTTGAACTTCGAGGCACGTTCGATTCCGTTGCGAAAAGGCGAACCGATCATCGATGGAAGACCGTTCCGTCGAAGCTCGGAGTGACCCTGGCTTCGTAGCCGATGATATCTGCATAATAAACGGTTATAAGAATTATTTAAACGTTCGTTTGGGACGGACTTTTCCGGTTCCCCGATCTGATAGATCTCCTAGAAGCTAGATATTTTGTTGTTTCGATTAAAAAAAGGAAAAAAAGGAAAAAAAGGAAAAAAAGGAAAAATGAAAAAACCGTATCGAAACGATTTCTCTGAACTAGTCGAATTCCGAGTTGTTCGGACGCAAATGCGCCTGAACGGCGCGAAAATGCGACGACGATGCGGCAATTCATAAACATTTCTGCGAACAACTACGCAGTCTGATGGAACACGATGGTAACTGATGTGACCCCGACACGTCAATGTTATCGGGGATGATATGATCGCGCGCCTACCCAAAATAAGAATCCAGTTGTTCGTTCGTGCTCGTTGACTCAACATGCGTGGATCGGTGATCGTTGTCTGCCTCGTTTTAACGGTTTTCGCCATAGACACTTTGGCGATCGAAGGCGTGAAAGGTGGCCATCGTCCTCATCGACCTCATCAACCTGCTGGCTTCAACAGCACTGTTCAGGCAGGACTTTGTTACAAAAGGATACCGTGAGTAGTTATAAATGCTCGATCGAGCAATCTTTGCCCTGGATACCGCGACGAATTTCCTCCTTGAAATTTTTCAGTTACGCGGATGCACTAGCGCTCAACTCCACCGGACAGTTCCCTCACAATACTCTTCCCTCTACCAGCGAGGATGAACCGGTAAGTGCACCTACACGTTTTCCACGATCCTACCCCGCTGTTACAGGGATATAAAATATTGTAAAAAATTGTAAAAATCCACTGTGATTAGACGAACGGATGGATCACGATTTTGGATTGCTGCGACGGCTACGAGCGCAATTTCACTTCCGGAGGCTGCGAACCTCGTTGCATTCAAGGATGTTTAGGTGGAAGATGCACCGCGCCGAACGTTTGCAGCTGCGCACCGGGTTGGTTCCCACAGGAAGGTGTTTGCATGCCCTACTGCGAGAGACCGTGTCAAAGAGACGCTTACTGTTTCTCGCCGAACGTGTGCGCCTGTAAACTAGGCTACGACGAAGTAGGCGGCGAGTGCAAGCCGATTTGTCCAGGCGGTTGCAGAAACGGCGACTGTGTGGCACCCCGCGTGTGCAAGTGCAAGACGGGATACGTTCTTCGGGCGTCCCCTGAAAGCACCGGAATCGAGTCGAAAGAGTGTGTACCTGTCTGCGAGAACGGTTGCCGTAACGGGCAGTGTACTGCTCCTGGTATATGCACTTGCAACGAAGGGTAAGGTTCGCGCTGTTCGTTCATTCGTGTACGATATCGATAAAGAGATCGTAGCTAACCGATCTGTCCGACAGGTACGGTAATCCTCCGGACGACAGGGAAGCCTGCGTTCCAACGTGTCCAGCAGGATGCATCGATGGCGAATGCGTGGCTCCGGGTGTCTGCAAGTGTAAACCAGGCTTCAGCCTCGGCTCGAACAACAGATGCAATCCAGAATGTCCGAAAGGTTGCGCGAACGGGGAGTGCGTGTTCCCAGGTGTTTGCAAATGCAAACCAGGCTACACCACCGACTCTGCCAACAACTGCGTTCCAGAGTGTCGTCAAGGTTGCATCAACGGTCAATGCATCGGTCCAGGCATCTGCAATTGTAATCCGGGTTACGCTTTAGACGCGAGCAACAGGTGCAGCCCGGATTGTCCCGAAGGATGCGAGAACGGCGAATGCGTCGCTCCAGGAGTGTGCAACTGCAAGTTGGGCTTCTCTCGCGACTCGAACGGCAAATGCGCCCCTCTGACTGGCCTATCCAGCACTTCGTCCCAATGTAGGTTCGGTTGCGGAACCAACGGTACTTGCGTAGGTCCTAATCGATGCGTTTGCGATCTGGGCTACCGCGTCGACCCGGACACCGGCAAATGCATCCCGGCGCCTATGTCGTTCCAGTGCAGAAACGGCTGCGGTTCCCACGGCGTTTGCGTCGGTCCCGATTTCTGCATCTGCGATTACGGGATGAGCCCCGATCCGACCACCGGAAGGTGCCCCGAACTACCGGGCCAACCTCAGCCGTCGGCCCGCTGCGAATTCGATTGCGGACCAAACAGCAGATGCGTGGGACCGAATCGGTGCGCCTGTAATCCTGGATACGTCGCGGAACCGGCTAGCGGTACCTGCGTTCCGCGGATCACCTCGCAAATCGGCGAATCCGTCTGCGAGATGCCCTGCATCAACGGAGAGTGCGTCGCGCCGAATCGGTGCAGCTGCAAACGCGGCTACGCGATGGATCCTAACGACGTCACGCGATCCAGGTGCCTACCCGTGTGCATCGGCGGCTGCCTGAACGGAGTCTGTTCCGGACCGAACTTGTGCATCTGCAATCTTGGATACAGAAAGGAAACAGGCGTTAAGGGCAGACAAAGATGCGTTCCGATTTAACACCGATCCCTATATTACGCTATATTACGCTATATTACGCTATATTACGCTATATTACGCTATGCACGAATAAATCCGTGTCTGCTCTGTCGAATACTATTTCATCGTCCGCGCGAATCACTTATAAACTTATAAACTTATAAACTTATAAACTTATAAACTTGTAAACTCCGCTCAGGTTTCCCTAGAAAAAATTGTCTTGGAAATTATTTTCGATATCGTTGTTCGACTTGTGTAATTGTCGAGAAATAAAGCGACGAACGATCGGCGGAGAAACGATGCTCGTTTGAAAAAGTCTATATCACCCGAGAAATGGTATCACCTAACATCCTGTTGCATTTCCGATGACAAAGGACACGATTACGTAGAAGGGGAGTAAGGGGAAATAGGCGCCGGTTAACGTGTAATCGTCTCGCCGGATGGTTTAGTCGCATTTCTATCGTCTGTTCGATACGTTACGAGAAACGAGAGAAAACGAAAGAGTCGAGGATGAAACTTCTGCTCGTTGTTCTTTTCGCGTTGTCCGTCGCGCGGCTGATCGGATCATCGAGCTGGCGCTACGAATCGGGAACGTGCGAAAAATTGGTCAGGTAAGTCGGCAACGCGACCTAAGAACGCGATCGATCAGAAATTCCATTTCTCTTCGAGCTCGAAGCTAATCGAACATTCTCAGTTACACGGCTAGCCGTTACGTTCCATACCAAGAGACGTACCGGGTTAGCAAATGGGGCATATTTTACCAGACAAAAGTACGATGGAATTACAAGAGAGAGGTAAATATATTCGACTATCGAGCTATCTCGCGTATGCTTATTCCGTGCCTACCATCTACCATCTACGATCACGATATCTCGATCGAGCACCGATGCCGTTCGGATCGACATTTTTATTATTAGAGGGATTAGAGGGATTAGAGGGTAACGAAAAGACGATTAACGACCGTTTCAGTATTATACCGCCTATGGCAAGAAGATGGTCTGTTGCGCGAACTACCGAATGACCGATATGGGCGATTGCGAACCTATTTGCGATCCCGATTGCGTCAACGGCGAATGCATCGAACCCGACACGTGCCGATGTTTCGCCGATTATGCACGTTCCGAGACACAAGATCACGTTTGCGAACCGATTTGTACCAACTGCGTTCACGGAACCTGCAAAGAACCGAACGTTTGCGTTTGCGACGATGGATACGAGATGAACGAGAACGGGACTATCTGCGAGCCGATTTGCAAAGTCGACTGCGAAAAGGGACACGCGTATTGCTCGGCTCCACGAGTCTGCACCTGTCACAGCGGTTACACCCCTGTCTCTGAATATGTATTATCGGAGGACGAAGTGCGTATTCATTAATTCGTAGAAAGCGAAACTACGATATCCTGCTTTTCTTCTTTCTTCAAAATTCTTACATTTACGAACGTAGTTGTATACGTTGATCATATCTCTATCGTAGTAGGATATCGTAGCGGATGCGGTGGAAATCGAACGAACACGCAAACCGTTCCTTTCTTGTTTCCAAAGATATGCAAACCCGTCTGCGACTTGGAGTGCGCGAACGGTGACTGCGTCGAGCCAAACGTTTGCGCCTGTCACGACGGCTACGAACCGAATCTTGGCGACAAATTCTCTTGCAAGCCTCGATGCGAGAACGGTTGTTTGTTCGGTACTTGTACGGCGCCGGACATCTGTATCTGCGAGCCGGGTTACCGTTTGGACGACCGATCAGGGGTGAACGTCTGCGAACCGATCTGCAGCGAACCTTGTACGATGGGTACATGCGTGGCACCCGAGACATGCAGTTGCATCGACGGTTACGGTCTACTTGGCCAATCGAAGTACGCGTGCGAGCCAATTTGCGAGAAAGCTTGCGTCAACGGAACCTGTACAGCTCCCGAAGTTTGCACGTGCCACGAGGGTTACCGATCCACCGGAGACGAGGAGACTAAACACGTCTGTGAACCTTACTGTCACACCCCCTGTGAACCGTACGGATGGTGCACGGCACCCGACACCTGTACCTGCTTCCACGGCTACCGACTCGCGCGCGACCAACTCGATTCGCAGATACAGCAGCAAGTAAGTCATCTCCGTTCCCCTTTTCTTCTCTTCGAACGAACAGACTATTAGTAGTATACTATTATGTTATATACATATAATAATATCGCGAACGCGAACGATTCTGGATCGGAACGAGATCGGAAACGAGATCGAAATTGACAGTAGTAAATATTTCGAATCGATCATAACGAATTAAAGAATGAAATCCTTTAATAAGAGATTAGCACGTATTATTTTGTCGACAAGTTCCGTTACTTCGCTTCGACGTCAGCCTGCGAACCGATCTGCGAGCAAACCTGCGTGCACGGTTATTGCAGCGAACCAGGGGCCTGTACTTGCCTGCCAGGTTATACGGTAACCGAGAATGACCCGAACGTTTGCGAACCCGTCTGCGAACAAAACTGCTTGAACGGCTACTGCAGCGATCCAAACGTATGCACTTGCAACCCAGGTTATCGAGCAGCTCTGAACGAAAGTTCGAACCATTGTGTACCCGTTTGCGAAATTCCTTGCGGGAATGGTATTTGCGACGCACCTAACCATTGCACCTGCAACGCGGGCTACCAACTCGATTCGGACAATATTTCTCTCGACTACGATCACTCGCTGGACACGACTCTTGCCTGCAGACCCGTTTGCGAGAAACCTTGCGTGAACGGTTATTGCGCTGCTCCGAATATTTGCAGATGCAACCCGGGTTACTTATCCACCGCCGACTGGAATATCTGTCAGCCGAACTGCGAGCTACCTTGCGTCAACGGTTACTGTACCAGGCCGAACGAATGCGAATGCATGCCAGGGTACGGATCGTCGAACAACGATTCCACCGTCTGCGAACCGATCTGCGAGCACACTTGCATAAACGCGTTCTGCACTGCACCGAACGAGTGCACCTGCAACGAAGGCTACGGTTTATCGTCCATTCGGCCAGTCTGCGATACGATGATCGAGGAAGACTGCGCTAACGCGACTTTAAGCGTGTTCGCGTGTGCGGCCATCTGCGACTTTCACTGCGGAAACGGTAGCTGCACCTCTCCGAACACGTGTACCTGTTACGAGGGTTACGAAAACGATGACAATGGTAGTTGCGTACCTTCCTGCACTGGCTGCGACAACGGAAGCTGCGTTGCACCCGAAAGCTGCGAGTGCAACCAAGGTTACGTGCTAACGAGCATAGGGAATCGAAGCGTCTGCGAACCGTTCTGCGAACGGTGTTCGAACGGGATATGCGTGGCACCGGCCGACTGCCGTTGCGAGCCCGGTTTTCTCAAAGAAATCGTCGTTAATACGGTGGAAAACGATGCCGACGAGGAGTGCGTCGCCGCTTGCGCGACAAACTGTTCCGGACACGGATCTTGCTTAGTTGCCAACAGAACTTGCGATTGTTATTACGGCTGGCACGGTACGGACTGCGAGGAACCGCTTTTCTGTATTCTACGAGTCGATCGCGGAATCGACCACTCGAACGCGTGAGTATCAATCTCATACGGCAATCGTATAAAATATTATTACATATTCTTTCTCGTAGCTCGAATATCCTCTACCATGCTAACGAAACGATCGATTACGTGGTTGCGAACAGCCCGCTATGCAGCTACAGTTGTTTCGACGAAATCGGTAACGAGAGTTCGTGTTATAGAACATACAGCGAGGATAATGCGGGAAACGACACGATCACGTGTTTGATCAGCACAGGTAACTATTCCCTATGTAACTCGAACGTAACGGTGCGATATCTTAAGACGCGATCGTTCTTTTCGCAGGTTTCAATTGTCGTACGGTACCCGCGGAATATACGAGGAAAAGAAATTATATTATTACCATCGGAACAGCAGGAATAATAACCATTACGACGGCCAGCGTTGCAGCGATTTATTTGCTGATACGAAAACGCAGCAAACGAAGATTTTCACTGCGTGATTAGCCTAATCGGTATCGCGGATCTAAGCGTAATTATAGCGTATCAACGTATGAAAAATATTATCTATATGTATGCAACATATTCTTTTTGAACGAATCATTTGTTTCGCATCGAAGTAGACATACGCGAAAAGTGGTCTGTAAACTTTTCAGAATAGTCTGCCGTACTCTTACCGTTTATCAAATATCAATGCTACGTAAATGAACCAGGTAAAAAGCAATTACATACGTACATACGTATGTAAGAAAAAAGTATGTATATAAAAATAATGTAATTAAATGAAATTATTATTTGAAATATTTTTTTATTATTATTATTATTATTATTATTAATATATTATTATTCACTGACATTTATTCGGAGCCCCGGATAATATTACCGCGTAGACGAAAACTCGCGTGTAAAGAATGTAATTGCGTACGGGGTAGACGAAACACTCTAATCGTGCACTACGAATTAACCACGTAATCGCAAAACACCGTATACCATAAACCGGAAACCGAAAACCGAAAACCGAAAACCGAAAACCGAAAACCGAAAATCAGATACCTAGTATACATCGTTCAATGCGCAAATAAATAAGTGACGTACGCGCGTGTGCGCGTAATACGTCGTTGACGAGGTAACACGAATCCCCAGGAAAGATGCTTGATATTTTCATGATATCGAACATCCTGTCTCGATTGGATAACGCGAAACGCAGAACTGGCGGGGTCAGATATCTAAACAGAACGATGCGCCTAATTCAGTCATCGCTCGAAACGTTCCGGAGCAAACAACACCATCGTCCGAGCGCGAAAACCCAGAAAGAGAACGCGACCATGAGATCGATCGTTGGTTGCATCGTTTTTCTAAACGGAATTCTTTCGACGATAACGTTGGACATTAGCGAACAGTCGAACTGCGATACGTATATCAGGTAACGATCATCTCTTCTTATATCTTTTCTTACGTAATCAGCTACTCTTGGTGGATTTTCACTTTCCTTTCTAGCTATTTTTCGCTATTTGATAGAAGTCGGGATTAATTCGAACACTCGTTTTATTTTCAGTCAACTGGAACAAAGATACGTACCCTACACGGAAACCTACAGGACTCGAAAGTGGGGAATCTTCTATACGATTAGGACTCGGCAAAACTATAAGATCGTAGTAAGACACGTATTATGAACCACTCGAAACCGTTTCATAGACACTGACCTTCGATTTAGGTCAATGCAAAATGACAATTTGTTATTCGTAAAATTCATGAAATTCGTAAAATTCGTAAAATTCGTAAAATTCGTAAAATTCGTAAAATTCGTAAAATTCGGCTTCGCGTTACAAAGTGTTCGAAGTGGTCGAAGCCACGTGCCCGGTAGAGCGATTCACCGATTCTTTATCGATCCGCCTGTATCGAATACGAGAGAATTTCGCGTCCGCGAATTCGTTAGAGTTCGAAAGATTGCTCGTAACCGCTTAGACGACTCGGACGATGATGCACAGACGTTTCGATGCGTCGATGTCGATGAAACGGATATAAACGTTTTCAAGCGTAAAGGATTTTCCCGGTGTATAAACCGGCCGAATTTTCAGTATACCCCCACCTGGCGAACGATAAAACGTTGCTGCGACGGTTACGAAGAAACGGTGGACCACTCCTGTTCACCTATATGCTCGACGAACTGCACGCACGGTTATTGCAAAGCACCCGATAAGTGCAGCTGCAACGACGGATATCGAGCAACCCACGACAATTTGTACTGCGAGCCGATCTGCCACGAGCTGTGCACGGAAAGTAACCACGCGCACTGCGAGTCGCCGAATAGATGCGTCTGCGATTCGGGTTACCAGTCGGCAACGGACATAACATTCCCCGACTCTCTTTGCAAACCGATCTGCGAGACGGACTGCGCGAACGGCGAATGCATCGCGCCGAACGTTTGCGTCTGCGACGACGGCTACGAGAACGTCGGCCTACAAGCCTGTACCTGCAAGCCTGGTTATCGAACGAACGAACGGAACGTCTGCGAACCGATCTGCTCGGAACCCTGTCAAATGGGCGAATGCGTCGCGCCCGAAAGTTGCAGTTGCAACGACGGTTACGGCCTACTGAACTCCTCCAAGTACGTGTGCGAACCGATCTGCGAGAAAGCTTGCGTGAACGGCACGTGCACGGCTCCGGGGATCTGCCTTTGCAACCAGGGGTACTGGTTTAACGGTTCGGAAGAGGAGAAACACGTTTGCAAACCTTTTTGCGTCACTCCCTGCGAACCTTACGGAACGTGTGTCGCGCCAAACACTTGCGCTTGTTTCGACGGGTATCGACCGATCGAGTCAACCCCCGGCGACAATCAGGTGAGCAGAATAATATACTCTCATCTACAACGTAGACTCTGATCGATTAATATTAAGCGAATATTGTTAGAATATTGTTGCTCGTTGTTAGATACCTGACAACGCCACGAAGAAATACGTGTCGGGCTGCGAACCGATCTGCAATCAGGATTGCATCAACGGGATATGCATCGAGCCAGACGTTTGTCGGTGCAAGCCAGGTTATCAGCCATCGAAGAACAACGATTGGAACGTATGCGAACCTGTCTGCGACACATCCTGCGGACCGAACAGCACTTGTACCGGGGCCAACGTTTGCACCTGTGATCCAGGTTACCGACCAACGGAGAACTACGTTGCGTACAATTGCCAAGAAATTTGCGAGACCGATTGCGCTCCGAACAGTAGCTGCGCCGCCCGCGATCTCTGCACTTGCAACGAAGGCTACCCGCAACGCGCGGAACTTGTTTGCCAACCGGTCTGCTCGTCCTGCTACAACGGTAGCTGCATCGAGCCGAACGTGTGCCGATGTTTCGAAGGTTACATTTTGACGAACGACAGCGTTTGCGTGCCGCGATGCGAACACGGTTGCGAAAACGGAGATTGTCTCGGACCGAACGAGTGTCGATGTCACGATGGATTCTATATGTCTCGCGATAACGGCAGCTGCGCGAAATCGTGCACCCGCGATTGCAACGGTCACGGCGTTTGCGAGGACGATGCTTGTCGATGTTCCTACGGTTGGACAGGATCGAACTGCGATCAGCCTACAGTTTGTCTCGAAATGTTCGATTCCAACGACGCGAGCTTAGATCGGTGAGTATCGCGAATCGATTCTACGCTGGATGACGATGCGAAACGCTTCAGGCGCAAACTTGATATCGTGTCGTTCCCAGATTTATCGTTTACAACGAAACGAACGATACACTGACAGACGCTCGACGGCATGCACCGTACTGTCGTCGGTGCAACGGAGCAATAGGTAACAGAAGTTTCTGCTTCGTCGTCCCCACCGACAATGGTACCTCGCCGATCGGTTGCTTCGTCGAAATAGGTACGTAGACAGCTATATCAGGCGAGCATGTTAGAAGACTCGAACGATTCAAAGTATTCACGGATCTCGGAAAATTCGAAAAGAAACGCAGAAAGTAACTTGTCCCCGCAGAAAGCGTTCATAATTACATAATTTTTCTTCGTTTCAAGAATCACCGTGTCATCCGGTGTACGAAAGTAGCAGCAACTCGGTCTCCAGGATAGGTGGCACAGTAGCTGGGATCACGATGCTAATCGTGATCGGTGCAACAGCCTTGGTGTACTTTCTGATTCGCAGCCGCGCAAAGAAAAGAGTGCGAGAAGGTACGATTTCACAGCGTGACGAGCGCCTTACATTTTTCGCGAAAAATGTAGCCGAGGAAAAGGCGGGGCGAACTGTGGAGAACTATAGCCAAGATAAACGTGGCGCCTCGCTTCCTCTTTCCGCTTTCCGCTGCGACGCGAATACCAAAAGCTCACACGGAACGATAAGCCGAACAATTTCCTCGTTTAATTTTCCACAAAGATTGTAACGAACGAGCGCACGTCTCCGATATCCGTATTTTCCTCGTAACAATGCCGAAACGATAGTTAACATACGGAAAATAACGGTAGAAAATTTGTTTTTTCAGTCGTTGCCCAGAGTCAAGTTTTCCGAGGATCTATTTCTAACCAACCTTTACTGCCCGACGAGAACTCTTCTGCCCCCTGAATCTTACACGCCACTTCGAAACTGGGAGAAAGCACACAGCGAGAAGAGCGAATTTTGTTCGAGTGCCGAGTATGTACATAATAAACGCCTATCGGAGGCCTATCGGAGGCCTATCGGAGGCCTATCGGAGGCCTATCGGAGGCCTATCGGAGGCCTATCGGAGGCCTATCGGAGGAATAACGTAAGCTCGGAGCGAATTGGAAACGATAACTATGCACTGCTGGACAAATATATTCTAGAGCGTGTATACCTTCTACATATGTATATTCTAGAAAACAGAGATCGTATATTCTCTAACGATAAGTAAGTATTTCAAGTGTCGAAGTCGTAACGAAATATCTCTCGTCTATTCCGATGTCGATACTCGTTTCCTATAGCAACGTCTAACGAAGCCAAATGACTTTTTCCAATACGATACGCAAACCTCCATTACCCCTTTTATCTCTACGATAGAGAATCGTTGCGATTTTTTGAAAAGACCTTCGCGTTAACGGAAAATCTTTTCTTCTCGCAAAACTTCACCTCTGAAAGTTTAAATAGATCGTTATTTATGAATAAAAAGAAACGTTTCGTTTTAATCTTTCCCACCCTTATCAGCAAAATACTCGAGTATTCGTGTGTAACGTTTCTTACTTTCTTCGAAATTCCGGTATAATTCTGGATTAATTCTGGTTTAATCGTTCGAAAAAATCTAAATCGTTCACAGCGTTGTTATGTTATCAGAAAAATTCCAAGTTGTTTATCCTGTAAACATATCCTGTACGTATACGAACGAAGTATCCGAAACTCTGTTTCCCCAAGAATCCACATCTAGTAACTTACTCGTTGAAGTTAGAAGGTCGATAAAAGACGCGAGCCCGAAACGCTTCCGAATCTCTTTTCCAGCGGTCCACTTATGTACCAATCCGCTCCTCGAAACTAGAGTAGTAGACTACACTACGGTAGACTGCCACTGGACTGCCTCTTCCGAAACAAGAACATGTTCGCGTCAACGAATTACCGATTCACCTAATCTAACCTGACCCTCCGATTAAAAGCACGATTCGAAAGAGAATTTGGAGAATCCTTTCGCTGCTAGCGAACCAGCCGCTGGTCAAAACGGTGTCGGTGGCTCGTAGAATCGCGCAATCGGGCACGAGTCTCGATCGTTTGTAACCGAGAATCCAGAAAGGTAAGAAAGAATGTAATCGTCGAAATAAACCGCGAGCGAATAAAGTGCGAATATGGCTGATCCGAATCGACGATACTGGAGCATACTGGACGATAGTGGACGGGACTCGTCGGGACTAGGTCCCGGGAGGAAGGGCGGACGGTAGGAAGGTAGGAAGGAAGGAAGGAAGGAAGGAAGGATGGATGGATGGGTGGGTGGAAAGGGGTGGAAGGGGCGAACGGTTGTCATCGCGCAGCTGCAACGACGGTGGTCGACCGGCTAACGGAAGAAAGGCGTCAGTGAACGGGGTAGCACTGGTCCGTGGAGCAGCAGGAGATTCTCGCGACGCGCGACGCGCGACGGTCAGAGTATCTGGCTAGGTTGTCCGCGTCGCGTCGAGTCGCGTCGAGTCGCGTCGAGGCGAAATCGTCGCACAGCCTCGCGGCGCGTCGCGTCGCGTCGCGTCGTGGTAAACTGTGCGCCGAGAGTGCGTGGAAACGATCGTGCCGAGATCGAGACGAGGCCAGCGCGAGCGAAGAAACGGCGAATCGGCGATCTTGCGAATCCGGCGAGTTCCGCGGGGACAGGTTGCGCGCGATATAAGGCGTTTATCGGCTATCGGCGAGAAGAGGGCGTGCAGCGGTGCCGTACGGGGTACCGGGGGCTGGGAGCGGGACGGGCAGGGAGCGGGGGAGGGGGTGGGGGGAGGGCAGGCGACGGAAAAGGATGTCGATGCGCCGCCGGTGGTCGGTTTCGGGGGTTGACTCGCGCCGCGGGGGCGATGAGAGCACTTCCCTCCGCCCTGAGACTGACCTGCTGCCGTTCCTGGCTACTCTTGCCGATCTACCTGCTCTTCTTGGTATCCGGCTGCAGCTGCGACGCGCGACCGGGTCGCCTCACCCGCGGACTACTGCCAGGTGATGACCTGCACGCTGCCAACTACCTCAGCGACGACGACGTCGATCTCTATGACGACGAGGAGGACTATCCCGAGGAGAATATCACCGCGGGTGAGTGTCGTACGCGTTTCGTCCTTCGCTTTACGCCAAACTTCCATCGAGACAAATTATCCTATAATTCGAATTTTACTCTCGATCGAAAGGCTATCTCGATATCGCCGACATAACCGATTAACGCCGACTATTCCGAAGAGATCGTCCGACTACCTGTTATGCACAGCCCGAAGGGTGTTCAGCGTCTACCGATCGATCGTAGAACGGATCGGTGAGAATTTTCGACGAAACATGACGCGCGTCGAAAAGAGGCTGGCCAAGAAATGGCTGGACCCGGTAGTCGCCGACCTAAATTCCACACCAGGGACACTCGTACGTGTCTGGCCGGCGACACCCCTTAACAATTTCCAACGATCGCGATCATTTTTACGGAAGATTATTATTCTTATTCCGATATCCACCGATAGTTCGACGCGTCGGACGTCGACGTTAACGTGCTTTCGCGATCGGGGACGCGCGTGCAACTTTAATATTTCGAATTCGATAAAAGCGTTCGAGAACCAACGAAGAAATTGAAGCGTCTTTCCGAGATACGCTTTCGGAAGATTACAAGGAATCGTTCGAGGATGCTCGAGCGACGATTAGACATCGAGGCTCTTTACGAAAGTACGTTATCTCGTTTTCTCGTTTTCTCGTTTTCTCGTTTTCTCGAGAAACAGGGACGATCGAACGATCGCGTATTCGCGTGTTCGCGTGCGCGTGTATACCTCGAACAACTTGCCTTGCCTTTTTCGCGCCTGCTCGATACGCGAACGTGCAAACACCTTGCTCCAGAAGGTTCGCCCTAACGATAAACGGTTTGTTCTTTGTCGATCGACGTGTCAAAACGACGTTACAAATTTTCCAACCAATACGTTCCCCGAAAACGAATTATATCCGAAATTATCCGCTCGGAAATTTCACGCGTAAATTTATCGACGCGACGTTCCGGCCCAGATTCAGGCCCATGTCGTCAGAATTTCTCATTTACTAATAATGATAAGGCAACAATTAAGCTTTAGTTTATTCGACTCGCTGTGAACGAACTAAATAATTGGGGCGGTAAAGGCTCGAGGAAAATCCGAAGTAAAATGTCCGTTTTCGCTCGCACTTGGAAGGTTTTATTTCGGGTTGAAAAGACGGAAGAAACAAGATCGGAATTGAACGAACCGAAGAAAGCAAAATAAAAAGAAGAGAGAGAAGAAGGAATGAAATATTGCAGTCAAGGTTTGACGGGTGCGCTTGCGCCACCGAGTCATGGAAGAGAAACTGGTCCTTCTCGATTTTCGCGCCAACCACGCTGCCGGTATTGATTTTAATGGATGCTGCAAGCTCTTCGGAGTCCGCATGTGGGAGTTTGCACACCGCCTGCAGCTGCGTGAGATTCAAAGAGATTTCTCTTTCTCTCTCTCCAAAGGCTCTGCGCTACTAAACCAGCAGGGAAAACGAGAACGAGAGGAGAAACAAGGTTAAAGAAGCGAATCTCGTGCGTCATTCATCCCGGTTCTCGTGCCGATTCATTCACTGTAGAAATCTCTGTAGAAAGAAATGGTATCGCCATGTTCGTGCCAATGCCAGATATCCGGCATTGTAGGCCACGGGGGTCTATGGACATCGCCACGGTTAGATCGATACGCGTTGTACGGCCACGCGTTCTTCTACTGACAGCTACCGATTCCAAGCACCTTCCGCTCGTACACCCTCGACCGTGCCAATTTAACCAGAGTATATCGTATTTTTCGCATCGGGTAAACCGGCGCGGCGTGGAGCGGCGTGGAGCGGCGTGGAGCGGTGCGGAGCGGAGCGGCGCGCCGATCGTATACCGCAGTTTCACGGATATCGATCGATCCGAACAACCCATTCTGCCAGAGACTCGATGGCAGAAGGCAATTCGTGGACAAAATTACTATTGTACAATAATGTACGAAGCTTAACCTCGCGGAACCTTAATTGGGCTACACGCGAGAACGATACGCTTCTGTACGTTTGCCAAGAAAGTTAATCGTTGTTACGAACCCTCCTTGAATGCGGGCTCACGCCACGGAACATTTAATAAATGATACGACGCGATTAGCGAGAGGAATATCTGGCACAGTGCCTAATTCGAGAACAGTTGCAATTAATTTAAACAATAAGTTGATCGAGTGCCAAGGAATCGTTTCTACGAGACAAGTCGCGAAACAAGAAATCGAACGAGGACGACTTTTAAGTAGCCGTTCGTAGAAAACGGACGAAGGAATATCTTTTCGACGCTTGGAAGCGAAGCTTGAATAGAATGCACGACAATAGGTTCTTTGGTTCGTTAATCGTTCAGACTGTACGCGCATTCATAGCAGGACAAACGAACGCCTACGACAACGGACAGTAGCTGCACGTAAAACGGCAACAAAGACTCGTATCGCGCCACGGAATAATGCTTCGAAAGAGGCTGACACCTCTATCCAACTACATATTATACAAACGCGATCGATCGAAAACGTTCGAAAAAGATCGAAAACATTCGATTTTTCCAACTAACTTTAAAACGCTAATCTTAAAACGAGCTTCGAATTTTTACCTTCGATCGTATATCGAATCGACGAGGTGCGTATATTTTTCCGAATAGGAATAGAATAGAATAGAATAGAATAGAATAGAATAGAATAGAATAGAATAACTAATAGCGGCGAATCGATATTTAAGGAACAGCCTACGAGAGTCCCGGTATCGTTAGATGTTTCTACATAATCTAGTCCAGCGAAAGCTATCGATTTATCCTGGTTTTCGTTTTAGCGAAAGGGCAGTACCTGGGTTCGCCGTGCGACGTCTCGTGTAATCCGGAACTGCAGCATGTGTTCTGCGACACGGTCACTGGTCACTGCGAGTGCGAGAAATTCTATCCGGTTCGTCTTGGGCCTAGCAAAGGATGTGCCAAACGTACGTACAACCATTATGCACGATCCTCATTCTACCTTTAACTAGGTTAATTCCGATATGAAAACTCTCGTGAGCCGGATCGGTGCAGGAATACAAACGTCGACGGCCACCAATTGTTTCCTCGTCAATGGACGTTTCGCGTTTTACCCATGTCTGTCGATTCTTTACGAGTCGAGACTCGATTAGACTCGATTCGTTCGTTATTTCGAACTTGTTTCTCCGTTCGAATCCAATTTGTCGAATCCGTAAAAACGTAACGGTTCAAATAAACAAATTATTCTTATTTAAGTAACTTTCTAATCGTTGTTCAGACGTTCAGCAACGATGTCGCAAAAAGGCAACGAAAGAGTGAATGCTCGTTCGATTTTCTAGCTAAAAGACTCGGAGAGCAATGCTTCTATCGCGCGACTTGCACTTTTGCGGATCAACACTCGACCTGCACCCAAGTTCAACACAATGCTGTGTGCGACTGCGAAGAGGGTTATCACAGGGTCGCTTTGTCCAGGCCTAACAAGAAGGTGTTCTGCGCCGAAGGTACACCGTGCCAAATCCTTCTCGAACTGACCGAAACGAAACTCGTATTTAACTCGTAATTTTCATTCTACGATACATATAATACTATTTCATACTATACTTATCACTATTTTAACGACGCGACGCGACGCGACGCGACGTTAATTCCGATTGACTAGATCGCGATTTTCCGCGTACTCGCTGAAATATTATCGTTCTACTTCGTGTCTACTACGGTAAAATACTTGTATTTCGATTTAACTTAGAGAGAGAGAGAGAGAGAGAGAGAGAGAGAGAGAGAGAAACTAGTTGGTTCGACATTTTCTGGGAGAAACTAATAGCAGTAGGTACAAACAGTTTTATCTGAAGTTTCTAAACCGATGATTTTTTGACAGATCTGGTGCTGATAACAACGGATATTCCAACGTTACTCTGCATAGCGTCCGGAATAGCGGTATTCACGGGAATGATATGTTTCGTGCTGAAATTATTCAGTCGTGCAAGATATTCGAGGCCACGACACTATGCCAACGCTAATCACGCACCGCCCATGCTGTTCTCCAGCGATACAGGTGAGTAACGTCGTGCAACGACGATTCATCCAGTCGACCAACGAACAATCTTGTACGCGTTCGTCGCTCCATATCGTTATAATTCACTGGCTGATACTTGCAATCGCCGACAGAAGAAACTGGGCTCGCGTTATATCCCATTAAAGGAGTCACCCTCTTCGTTGTAAAATCAATAACGGCAAGTATCGACGAACAACTACGTTCTCCTCGAAGACTTCTATTTTCGTTTCGCCCTATTTCGCTTGGACGAACCTTGAAGGGAATCTCGGACCTTGCACGGCCCTGATCGACGCGACGAGCCGCGCCCCGCCACGACCCGCCTCGCAACATCTTCCGTTTGCCGATCAGAACCTCTTACATTACACGGACACTTATTATCTTTTTTAGTCCGGATCACGGATTCCACATTTTGCGTGCATAGTCATCTAATCGTTTCGGATTGGACAAAGTCCAGCCATACCCGACCGAAGATCGTGAAAGATTCTCGTTCTACGATGATATTATTAGAGTCGTTAAATGAACGCTAACCCTTCAATTTAACCAACGCAACGCCACGATAGAAATCTTAGAAGTGTATTGGGCATTAGTGTGTTTAGACACTAACGGTATTAATTGTATCGACTGCATCGATCGAATGATCGTCGATCGGTTCGGAAGATACTATTATAAGAATTGCTAATAAAAACTGTTCCATTAAGCGGTGGACTCCTGTTATACTGCCACGCCGATAACTGCTAGTCGACCGGTTGCTAATGCCATTTTCCCGTCGTTTAAACCAACTTGGACGAAACGTACAGGCAAACCGGACGATATTTGGAAATTTGGATGTTAGGGCGATCTCGGCGATGGCCGTAGCGATATAACGGGAGTCTACCGTAACCCAGACTCGATCCAGATGTCGAAGAAGGTATAAGAACCTTCGTAGAAGAAAGAATAAGAACTTTGAGAGAGACAAACGACCGAAGAGAGCGAATTATCCGCGTAAACAGCGTGACTCGACTGGAAGAAAAGGGACGTAATCGAAACGATCCAACAGGTATCCCGTTGACGCTTCACGGCGGCCGACCATCCTCGCGTTCCAGTCAAAGAAGCAGCACCGGAGGACCGTTGACGTACGCGTTCACCAGGAGGCCAAGCAGCGGTGGTAGCCGTGGTCCTCTGGTACCAGCGTCGAGAGCAGGTGCGGCACGTGCCGCCGCCATCTTGCTTATATCGTGTCACCTGCAGGCGACCAAAGGCGGGAACAAGCATCGACGTACCCTTAGCGACGTTGCTGAGGGATCGTCCGACGGCCTCGGTAGACGATCAACGATCTCTTTCTAAAAAAAGCTTTCCTTCTCTGTCTTCTTTTCTCTCTATATCACTCTCTTTGCATCTCTCTCTCTCTCTCTTTCTGTGTCTCTTCTTTTCACTCTCCTTTTCTATCTCTTTGTCTCTCCCTGACCCGATCTATCCCTCGTATACATGCATACACAAACACACACACTCTATTTACACCAAAACTTGTGTGTCCGTTTCCCTACTCCTCATCTTTTTCCTCTCCTTCCCTTTTCTCTTCTTCTTCTTCTTCTTCTTCTTCTTCTTCTTCTTCTTCTTCTTCTTCTTCTTTTTCTTTCGAATCTCGTTCGAATGATTTGTCCAAACAATCGCGTTCCATCTTTTTCTTCTTTCGTCGTTCATCCACCATACGAAGATGATTCTATGCGTTCAATTCCCACATGGGTATTCGCACGGTTCAATTTCTACACGCGTTACATTAAACACTCTCCAGATGATTAATTTTATTAGGTTTTTTTTCTTTTCCGTAAGCTCCTTGTCGCGTATTCTCTTTCCTATTTGGCTGTTATTTATCTTTCTGGCCGACATCGGTGACGAAGAAGAAGATGGTGTTTATTAATATTTTAAGTAGTTGTTGTTTATTAATATTTTAACAGTCAGTTCTAAACACTCGATCAGTTTTTGTTTCTTGATTTTACTTTACTCTACTTTACTCGTCCTTCACCCGACCATCGTCTATGATCACGATCGATACCGAATCGGTTCGTTCGAGAGTGAAACAGATAAAGGAAACTGTACACATCCAAGTTCGATCTATCATCCTAACCGGACACGAATAGCCCTCCCTTCTTTCTCTCCGCGAAGACATCGTTATAGCATGTCGTTCCTTCCTTCGACGGTTGTCAACATTTTCTCCGACGACGGCCATAAACGGTGCTACCCAAAAACAATCCCAGTAATGTCGAAGAGAAAAGTATATGTCTCGATCACGCCTGTCGATCGTATGTCTCACACATTCCTCTTAAATATGTATAAAAATAAAATGAACACGTACACATACGTGTGGCTTGTCGAGAATCGAACACAAAATGCTATTATACATTGTCACGTGAAACGATTCTAATGTGTAACCTAACAACATATATATATATATATATATATATATATATATATATATATATTATTAGTCGCATAAATATATATATATAAAGTGCTGCACGAGTGTGTTACGAGATAGCAAGATGGCAGCGGCCGATTTCGTTGCTCGTTAACGAACAAACGTTCTCTGGTAAGACGTAGAGAGACACGAAATCTTTACGCACTAGCTAGCTCGCTGCACACGCACGAAAAATCAAGTAAAAAAGAGAAACCGATTAAGAAGAAAGCGTCAGTTCGCATGCGAGAGCGGCAAGCTTTTCGGGTGCTAAATAACGTATGTCGAATGTATGTATATGTTTTTGTATGTCGATTTTTAATGAGACGCGTCAGCTTGAAGGCCTTAAACCGGCACTTGAAACTTCCAATTAAGCTTACTTCCTTTTCAGCTGGCTTTATTCGCTAGCTGCTCGGTTAAATATCGCTCTGCGAACCAGCAGCGAATAAAAAGATGACAGAAAATCTGTATACGTAGTAATTTTGCTTGATCGTTGTTGCTTCGTATCTGGAGAGCTTACGAGAATCGACGCTTGATCCAAGGGATTATTTGAACCTCGCTTTGCCTGGCTAATGATACTAGAAAGAAATTCGTGTATTCGCACGTCGAACGAACGATTTCGAAATATCGCCAGTCTGACACGATTCGATTCTCCGTCTTTCATTCTATCTCGTTAACGAATTTTAATACGCGAGCAAATTTACCGAGCAGAAAATCTGTTGCAAAATAAGTTGCAAAATCGCGCTAGACTTTTCATATTTTGAATTCGATAACTCGACGTGCAACGATCCAATGACAATACTGCCCTTCTTACTTCAAATATTCTGCCTGCCCTTCGTTTATTTTTCCGCATTCTATGCGCTTTATATGTATGTATGTACGTAGAGTTCCGGGAACTATCGTTGTTTTCGAAATAACAATTGGAAAGTTTGATGGCGCTGCATACGAGCGTGAGCCATGTTCGGCAAAAAAAGAAAATGTTGCTCGAATAACGGTACTTACCGACGTTTTCATCGATACTCGAACGTTCGAAAGACCGAGATAAGGAGGACAGAATAGTCATGTACGAAACACCTCGAAGAGATACACCAACTCGATCCGCTATAGATGTGCTTGCTGAAAATCGAACAACAAATATACATACACGCCTCGATGATGCTTCTTTGCTTTTCGCGTAAACTATCCTCTTTTTTTCTCTACTGTGTATGCAACCTAACCTAACCACGATGCACGCGCGTCTATCGTCGCTCTGTCTCTGTCTGAACGCGTTTTACGTTCGCTTTTCGTCTATCGATAGACAATCGATAGACAATCGATAGACAAGCCTTAACGAGCTCCCTGAATTCTGTATACCGAGAACGCGTACACCCGCGAGTGTTTGCACCTCCGACAACACACCGGTAACGCGTCCAACTGCAACGCCTCGATTATTCCCATCCCCCGTATGGAATTTCGCGAATCCCCGCGTTCGGGATAATTACTTTTCTTCGGATCAACCCCTCACTACGCTCGCTCGAATTCGAGACGAGATTTTTATTAATATCACGCTCGAACACGTGTCCTTTGTCGCGAGTTTTTTCGATCAACTACCAAAGGAATCGTTCTATTCGTTCGAAACACAAAACGAAGCTTTCGTGTATGTGTGTGTGTGTGTGTGTGTGTGTGTGTGTGTGTGTGCACTTGTTGCACGCTGAAGAAATCGCATCCGACGCGCACTTAACACGACACAGTTTCTTTACACGATAACAATTTGCACAACCACTCGAACACGATACACAGCGTTCCTTTTTCTTCGATCGCTACGAACACGTTATTTTGCACTCCCGATTCCCTTCGATTCTCCAACCCTCTCGAACTCCGCTCGTCTCGCGTTTCGAATATTCCACGATCGGTGTCGATCGCGACCCGTTATCCAACTATACGAACAAATTGCGATCGTCGAGCTTGCCTTATCGTTTATACTTATTACGAATTTAAGTAGTTACCGAACAAACAGTCGAACATGGCCTCTTCAAGCAGAGAGAATCGAATTATTCGGTGTATATTCGAATGCCGCTTGAATTCGGATTTCAATTTCGAGTAACTGAATTATTCGAATAATCCGACTCGGAGATGAGCGAAAAATTCCAATTGGTTCGAAAGGATAGAAATTCGAACGATTGAATTGCTCGAAATTGGCGTATAAACAGCCGTATATAAAGGTTGACCGGAGTAGTACCTTGTCGTTAACCGATAGCCGTCGAATAATAGACAGATGAAAAATATCCACGCTGGCATTAGTCGAGCAGACGCAATTAGATCCCGTATTTTCGATCGAATTCGGAGCCTAGCTAACCGAGCCGTAGCATAGCGAAAGAGAGTAAAGGGAGGAGCGATTCTATCTATTCTACGAGATCGAACTGAAAGTGATCCTTGTTTTCACTAGGTTCTCGTCGGCCTAGCTTAACTTCGGTTCACAGTTCGACATCGTCGGCGCGTAGTTACAGCGCGAGGAGGCTCGAAAAAGAGAGGAACGAGAAGGAACAGCGACAAGCTCTTCAAGAACTGAGGCTAGCCAAACAAAGGGAGCAACAACAGCAACAGCAACAACAAATTGCGCCTACACCTAGTCCTAGGACACCTCATTCCACCGACGAACTGTTGCCCTCCGTGGAGGAAGGGAAAGAAGTATTTTATAACGAGGTATCTCCAACAAGTTCTTCTCTATCTAAAATTCTTCCGAACGTTGCATCGTGTCGCGTCGCGTCGAACAGGTATAGAACAGGTATAGAACAGGTATAGAGAACAGGTGGAACTGGCAGGGCTAGAAGAATATTTCGAAAATAAATAAATTATATCGAAATAAATATCGCGGACAAACGAAACGATACGAAACTGCGAATTCAAATAAAAATGTTCTTTCAAATTAGCAGGTACCGACAACATCGGACACGAGCGAAGAAACAGCCGCGAAAACGAAAGCGACAGCGACAGCGATAACGAGCACGAACGTGAACAGATTCGGTGAAATGGTGCCGATTACAACCTCGACGACGTCCATCTTCGATACAAACATCGCACCGCGCGCGACCGGTGACATTTTTCAAGTGTAGTTGACAACTATAACGATAGGAAAAGAACTCGTCGATCCAGGTAACTGGAATCGAGGCGAAACGAAATATCGCCAGCAAAGAAGACGATACGGTTAGTAGGGAAATAAATGGCTGAGAACGAGAAGGTCGCTCGCCTAACGAACTGTTCGGCTTAAATACGCGAAATGCTCTGTCGCGAACGCGTTTCGACGCTGGAAACAACAGCTATAGATAAAACGGGTACGAGAAGAGATCGTTGTTTGCTTGTGCCACGCGCGATGGCCTACAATTTATTCTAAAATATATGTTTTTGTTACCTAGTCAGCTTTCAGCGACAAGAATAACGATAATAGGTCGAACGGACAACGTTTGGCTCGTTGAATACGTTACGTTGAAGAGTACACCTGTTACACCTACTACACCTCGCGAGGTATAGGTGGAGATATTCCAAGTTGTACCTGAATATGCTTGCCGCGTTCGTTTCACAAGGTATTGCCACCAGCGACACATTCCTTGTCGCGACGCTTCGAGTCGCGTTTTCGAACGCGATACGTTCGAATTTTGATCGTTCGCCAAACAAATAAGCATGTTGCGAGTCGCTTTACGGACAAGGAAAGGTACGGTAACCGATTTTTTACGGCTTAACCTTTTTAAGCGTTTCGGACCGGCTTCGGACCGATTTCGGACTCGACGATGTCAACTTGTTTCTTTTATTTTACACTTTAGAGACGGAGAGCCGTTTTTCCGAAAGCTCCAAGAGCACGACGTTCGGTTCAAGGATTCCGCGTTTACCCTTTAATTACATATCAACTTACATCGAAGAAATATCAATTTTTTCTTCTTCTTTCTTCGACGAGTGTTCTCTCTCGTCTAACGCTATATCCTTTTTAAACTCGCCAATTTTTCGACCATGTTTTTCTCCTCGCTCTTTGTCGATCAACAACTTTTTATCGTACAGCATGATCACATATCAATCGAAACGATTGAAATTGTCCGAGAAATCTGCAAAGAAGAATCGAGAAACAATAGGTTCGATCGAACGCGATACGATGTCAAAAGCGAAACGTGAAAAGTCGCTTATTTAACGCTTTGACGGCTGAAAAATTATACCGACACGATTACGTTCGAAAGTTTATTCGTGCTTTATCCGATTCAATCGAAAACTGACTAACTGGAGAAATTCGATAAACGAACGATAGGTTACGTAAAAGTGCACCGAAGCACGATGTCGTAAACAACTGGTTGACGAAACGTTACGAACGCGTCGGTCATCAAAGAGTTAAATACGATCAAACGGAGAATGTATAGTAGAAAAGTGAATCGTTCGGAATCGTTCGGAATCGTTCGATAACGACGGAGAAGATACATATGTACATAAGTACGTTTAATAAGTACGTTTTGTTAGGCTCGAACGGAACTTTTTGCGATAGAAAAAGCAATTGGCAGGGCATTCTCGAGTGGGTCGAGGCTAAATATACCTCTAATCTTAGATAAATTGTTAAAAAGAATAGACGGGCAAAAAGAGATAGAGAAGCTGGTGCTTGCCACGTGTCGCAACGAAACGAAACGAAACGAAACGAAACGAAACGAAACGAAACGAAGCGTCTGGCACCAGGACATCGAGAAGATCGTGCAACCTCGATAATTCTTACCGACTCGCTTACCTGCGATCCGATCGAAACTGCGTCGAATACCACGTCGACTTTCAGCCCTTTCCGTCGCTTTTCACGATAAACTGTCTTCAAATTGGAAACTTGAAACGTTTGCGACCAACAGAATCCAGCCGAAACGCACTCGCTAAAACGAGAAATAAACGAGTACATATTCCTATTTATTTCGCAAGCAACCAACGACGATTATTTATTTAATAACGGTTGAATTTTTAACCCAACCTACTCGTTTCAGATTCAACGACTAAATTACGCGATTAATTATTTTTCGTTTCGTCGTTGATTTTATGCCATACGGTCACGATACGTCGCGTATCGACCTTCGAATTACCTATTATTCTCAATTACAACGAGTACATCCGTTAATAATAGAAAGTCGTGGAACGAAATGTTTCGTCGAAATGAAATATTTCAACCCCTTGCCTTGTAACTTGTCGAGACTATCACCGGTGAAATCTTATCTGACGGAATAAGTGGAATAATTTTCATCTTTTCATCAAAATTACACTCTAATTACACAGATAACAGTTACTTTATTGGCATAGAATATCTTTCTACGATAATCCGTTAATCGAGGGAACACTTGGTCTACAAGCGTGATCGGTTTTCTTTGTCCGCCAGGGCATTTGATTTTCAAAAACTTTCGAACGATCGAACTAATCGAAAGGTAAGGGGTTAAAGTTACGACAAAACAGACTAACGCGTCAACGGCCTGGAATACAGTATATGTATAGATTATTTTCTTGAAATCTCGCAATACGTTTCGCGTAAACGCGAATCGAAATCGTTCGGTGCGATTTATTCCCCCTTCGAGTGGCTCGACTCGCCAAATGTAAATTCTAGTAACGAACAAGAGAAAGAGAAGGAGAAATCGTTGAAAGCAAATTATATATATATTCTATATACATATACATATTCTAATATTATACGTGTATATACATATGTACGTAAGAAGCCGATCATGCACGAGGGGCTGTGTCGTGTCGCGTTTCGCGGCGAACAAACGAAACGAAAAAACAAACGTGTATCGACGTCTCGTGTTCGAATAATTACGCTGCCTTTCCCGATCAAATAAATAATAATTAACGAAATAAATTGAAAGAAACCCCACTATCCCACCACCCCTCTCCGTAATTAAAACGACGAAATAAAGCGGCAAACAGAGCGAAAAAGGGACAAGCAAACAAAAGTAAAGGAAAAGTGTCGGAAACATTCAGCCGATTCTACGTTGTTACGTAGGTATTATAGTCGAGTCTAGTCCGTGTCTACATAAAAATTCCTTGTCGATACTCCGTTTCGTCTTTACCGTTACTGTTTCTAATTCATAGAAAAAGTAACATTGCTAACGAAATAAATGAATTACTTCTATTATTCGTAATAGAATAACGTAATAAGAAAAGCAACTTTAATTTGATACGACAAGTTATCGATATAAATTAAACAACAACCTTCGAACATGGGATTATCGCACAATTCGACCGCATTCGCTCTCGTACGGTTTTTCGAAAAAACCTTTCTCTACACTCCTACCGAATCTCTACTAACCCTTCGATTATATAGAAAACTTGTATCTTTCACGATGTGCGATATACATGTATGTATGTTGGATACCCTCTAGATTTTCGAGGGAAAGACAAGCAGAGCTTTCGATATGCTCGCACGATAACTACCTATCATCTATGTATGTAGACGCGGACGAGGCTTCGAGCGATCGTCGTTCTACAAAAAAAAGTCAAGCACGTTTAATAAAAAAATTGCACGTCCGATTTAACGAATCGCTCACGTTCGAACGACCTCTGTTCGTTGTTCACAGAAAAGAAATCGCGTCGTCGAACGATTATATCCTCGGCCAAAAACCTCATCGTTATTATCGTCACGGTGCCATGTTCATCGTTATCGTTCTTACCATTTATTATTGTTATTATGGATCACGATTGATTTTCTGGTGCGCGGCCAGTAAAAAAACCAAGCAAAAAGTAAGATTTTCGCGAAAAAACCGTATAACGATTGTATGTCTCTAACGGTAAATGTTCATTCTTTTACCTAAGATCCGGTAACGGTATACGTGAATATGAAAAATTGTCCGCCCACCAAAAAATTACATCGAAACAATATCACATTCGACTCGTCATGCCGCGCCGCTTCATTTCTAAAGAGAGAAGCCAATGAAATAACGATGCTCGATGTTTCAAACGTTATCGTTTTATCCCATTTTAAATGTTTACTGTATGATAAAATTGTAATATAGTCGTTGGGCAAATAAAGCTCTTTTTCGATATACATACATAGACACACGCGCGCGACTCTCGCAACTTTTCCGACCCTTCGCACGAATGTTATTCGAACGACGCTAGCTTTCCATTTTTTACTATGCCTTTTAACGAATAATACCTTTGAACTTTTAACGAATCTTTTAACTGTTCGAAGCTATTAAAGGCTTTGATGACCTCGATCGTATCCTTATCAAATACATCGAGCAATATGAAAATTGCTTTCGACGGTATAAATTTCTAACGTTTCCATCCATTCTGTATGAGCTACTATCGTATATGATCTCGATCAAGATCCACCGCGAAACAGATTGTTCCAGCTGTTTTCCCCAGACGTCGACGACACCTCGTTTCGGAAAATGGAAGAAGAAATAACCGTTCGAATGGAAGAGACCGCGTCGAAACCTGAACACAAATTGAGTCCGATAACGTACGTCTCTTGGTTACTCGGTGTCGGAGTCGCTCGGCCACATAATTCTCCGAAATCGGTTACGTTCATCCTTCGTTTCATCCATTTTGGTGTATGTTCGGTGATCGTCGCTTTCAGCGCGATGGATTTCGTCAATTTTGGCAAAGTATTCACCAGTAAGCTGTTCGAGATCATGTACTGGATTAACGAGACAGTATGTCACATAGCGTCGTATTATTACGTCTGTCACGTGATACATCATTACGATAAATGGCCTGAATTGATGAAGAAACTCGAATCGTTGGATCTGCACATCGGCAAAGAAATATCGATCGATGACGGATCGGTGATGATCAGACAAATTCTAGCTATTCTGACGGTCTGCCTTTTCGGTCCTGTCTCGCTGATCGTTCATCTCCTTTATTATTACTTCACCGCACCGGATCAGATCTTCGCTTCGGATTTGTTGCTTTATTACACGATCGCGCAGACCCTGGTCAACAGTTTCGTGTTCGACGTTATCGTCTACATGATTTGTCTCAGATTCAGAGCGATCAATCGAATGATAGAGAAATTGGACGAAGGAGATGCCGCGCATTGGACCGCGTTCAAGATAAGGAGAATCAGGCGACTGCACAACGGTGCGTACTTAATCATACAATTTCTATCTTTTCCTTTTCGCGTACACTCCGAACCTTCCAATTTCTCAACTTACTCCGCGTAACTATTCTTTCGAACTTTTCGACGCCTACCGTACTCGCTGCTACTCTACCGTCATTAATTTATTATTCGACATTTTTTCAACGTTTACACGCTTTTCCAGAAATATGTTCCGTAACAATGTCCGTAAACGAGATTTACGGCATAGATCTGCTGATATGTTCGACAAATTCCTTCATAATGGTCGTTGCAAAGTTATTTAGAATTTATATGAGTGCCGCGGAACACAAGGACGGTTTCATATTCATAAATAACGTCATCTGGATGATCTACGGAGGCCAATTCAGTATAATGTGCTGGGTGTGCACATTGACTCACAGAGAAATAAATAAAATTGGCTTATCTATAAGCCAATTTACTTTGAATGTTCGACGCTCGGCGAAATTCGATAGACTTACATTTTATCAGAATTTTCGTAGCAGAGAATCGGAACAATTAGAAATCTGTGGAGATAACGCCGCGTTAAATTTAAACGGTTTCGGAATCGAGAACCTACTGAGAACAAATTTTGAACGCGAATGCGTCAGAAACGAAATCAACGACTTCTCCTTGCAATTACAACAATATCGTATCGCATTTACGGCCTCCGATTTCTTCGAAATGGACAACTCGTTGCTTACAAGAGTAAGTGTTGGTTGCTCTCTCTCTCTCTCTCTCTCTCTCTCTCTCTCTCTCTCTCTCTCTCTCTCTCTCTCTCTCTCTCTCTCTCTCTCTCTCTCTCTCTCTCTCACACACACGGAGAATATACTTGAAAGCGATATTAATTTCGCCTAAATTATTTCTTCAGTTTATCAGCGTTATCACTACGTACTTGATTATTCTCGTCCAGTTCTACAAACCCGAGCATTTTTGAAGCATCGACGAACAAATATTTAGAAAATTACAACACCAAAGAATAGAAAATACGAATACAGTTTAAAAATATTTCAAAATAGGAACACTGCTGCGGAACACGGAAATGCTGCCATGGGGAACGACGAAGAAACTAGTCGCTAACTTTTCTTTTGTGTAACAAATTGTATTTAATTTTAATTAAGTTAAAATATTATTACGGAATTACAGAATTACAGGAAAAAGTCTGTTCTCAAAACGATTGTATGTTACACGGTACTTGAAGAAAGCGTAGAAATATCGGTGATCATGACTGTACAAAAATATATATTTATATGTATATGCGTGTTAAACAACTAAACGGAAATGATGAGGAGAAATGAGAAATGAGAAACGAAATACGATGGTTTCGGTGCTATGGACGACGATGACAATTTAATCTACTTCTTCGATGGTGGGTCCGCCGCCTGCGCCTCCTCCAGGAGCAGATCCTGGGAATCCACCGCCTGGAGCGCCTGGGAATCCACCTGGTGCACCACCGCCAGCTCCCTGATACAATTTCGTCACTATAGGATTGCAGACGGACTCTAACTCCTTTTGTTTATCCACGAACTCTTCCTTCTCGGCCAATTGATTTCTATCCAACCACGAAATCACTTCGTTGCATTTGTTCAGAACCTTGTCTTTGTCGGATGGATCGATCTTATCTTTCACCTTCTCATCCTCCATTGTGCTCTTCATGTTGAAACAGTAGGCTTCCAAAGCGTTCTTGGCGGATATTCTCTCCCGTTGTTGTTCGTCCTCGTTGCGATACCTCTCCGCTTCGTTCACCATCCTTTCGATATCTTCTTTCGACAATCTACCCTTATCGTTCGTGATCGTGATCTTGTTCTCTTTTCCAGTCGACTTCTCAACGGCAGAAACGTTTAAGATACCTGAGAACAAATGCAACAATTCACATTTAGTACAGTGACCGTGTACACGAAAATTAAAGCTGTTAGCCGATTTGGTAGCGAATAATCGCGAGCAAACATCGAAGAAAAAATTTAGAAGAGAGAATACATCGCGGACGAGCTTTCTTCGGGACTTTGGAATTTAGATAACCTCCTACTCGAGAAAGTCTAAAGCGAATATTATTGCTCACGGTTTGTCTATCGTCACAAATTCCCAAGTTCTAGTACCCGCGTTTAAAAAACAAATATGGAAATCAAATAATTACGTACCGTTCGAATCGATATCGAAAGTGACTTCGATCTGAGGAACTCCTCTAGGCGCAGGTGGAATACCGGTAAGCTCGAATTTTCCAAGAATGTTATTGTCTTTGGTCATGGCTCTTTCCCCTTCGTATACTTGAATCAAGACACCGGGTTGATTATCCGAATAGGTGGTGAAGGTTTGCGTTTGTTTTGTCGGTATGGTTGTGTTCCTCTTGATCAAAGTAGTCATTACACCGCCAGCTGTTTCGATACCCAGAGACAATGGCGTGACATCCAGTAACAGCAAATCTTGTACCGCCTCGGACTTGTCGCCGTGCAAAATGGCAGCTTGCACAGCGGCTCCATAGGCTACAGCTTCGTCCGGATTGATGGATTTGTTCAGCTCTTTGCCGTTGAAAAAGTCTTGCAGTAATTTTTGAATCTTTGGTATTCTGGTCGATCCACCGACTAGTACGATACTATGAACTTGAGACTTATCCATCTTAGCATCCCTCAAAGCCTTCTCCACAGGTTCTAGCGTACTCCTGAACAGGTCCGCGCAAAGTTCTTCGAATCGAGCCCTGGTGATGGAAGTATAGAAATCGATACCCTCGAACAGAGAATCGATCTCGATGCTCGCTTGCGTGGACGAGCTCAGGGTTCTCTTGGCTCTCTCGCAGGCTGTTCTCAGTCGCCTGAGTGCTCTCTTGTTCGTGCTCATCTCCTTCTTGTATTTCCTCTTGAATTCCTGCACGAAGTGATTCACCATACGATTGTCAAAGTCCTCTCCTCCAAGGTGAGTGTCTCCTGCCGTCGATTTCACCTCGAAGATGCCATCCTCGATGGTCAGGATCGACACATCGAAGGTACCACCTCCCAGGTCAAAGATCAAAACGTTCTTTTCGCCCGACGTCCTTTTATCCAAGCCATAAGCGATCGCTGCCGCGGTCGGTTCGTTGATGATTCTTAAAACGTTCAGGCCAGCAATCGCTCCCGCGTCTTTCGTGGCTTGTCTCTGCGAATCGTTGAAGTACGCTGGCACGGTGATCACGGCATTGGTCACTGTCTGCCCCAAGTACGCTTCCGCCGTTTCCTTCATCTTTGTTAGAACCATCGAAGACACTTCCTCTGGGAAGAAGGTCTTCGTTTCACCTTTATACGACACTCTGATCTTAGGCTTTCCTCCCTCGTTTATCACCGTGAACGGCCAATGTTTCATGTCACTCTGTACCGTTGAATCATCGAAGCGACGGCCGATCAATCTTTTGGCATCTGTCAAGCAAAAAGGTAACGCGATTAACGATCAATGTCATTTGCATTCGGAAAAATTCCGAAAAATCCCTCTCCCTCTCCTTCTCCCAAAAAGATTACACGCTTATACTCGGTCACAACACGGAACGGTGAACGTATCGCCGAAATCTTTAATAACATTCCGATAAAAAAACGTATGTAATAACCAAGTGGCACGACTTCAAGATGTTTCACGTAAACGGTAGGGGGGTTTTTCGCGCGATGAAAGAAAACGCAGATTTTTTAGTTTCATCAATGAACACAAAGAGTAAATTATACGCACAGTTGTGCAAGATCAGTTAAAAACACCGCGAGCTGTACTAACACGTAATATTTGCGTATGCGCGAATGTCAACGGCGAGTTATGTTTTTAAATATAGCGAATGTCTGACCGTGCCCAATATAAAATAGTAAAATAGTGTTATTAATTACGTAACACGCGCGAACGCTTCTACCGCAGAAAACAAAATACTAGCAAAGACTTGGATACGTTCCCATACCAACAAAATAAATCCATATTATATTCGTATCTTTGTATCGCCGTATAAAATACCTAGTTGACCGTGTGTACCCAGCGGTAACATATAAGAGGAAGAAAAAGATCAAGTCGGAAAGCTAACATCGGAGAAAGAAGAGATTTAAAATTCTACTTGAATTTACTTACCGAAGATGGTGTTGGTGGGATTCATAGCGACCTGATTTTTCGCCGCATCGCCGATTAGCCTTTCGGTGTCTGTAAAGGCAACATAACTTGGCGTCGTTCGATTTCCTTGATCATTTGCAATGATCTCAACTTTTCCATGCTGGAAGACACCCACGCAGGAGTAGGTTGTTCCTAAATCGATTCCAACTGCTGGTGCTTTCGACATGTTTGTTCGCTGCGAACAGAAAAATAATTAATTCAATAAATAATTTAAAAAATAATTTTCTTCGCGGCAAATTGCACTTGCGAATCGTAAAGTTCTGCAAGTGCAATAGAATACTCGAAACGATACGACATAATAACCGTTAGGTCATTATAAAAATGAGGAGAAAAAAAAGAATATAAATTTCCAGAAATATTCCGATAATGTTTAACAATTTTAATAATTCCGCCGATTTAACAATCAAGTTTGGAACGCAGAATGTGCGAGAACAAATTCAATTTCGAAATACGACGCAGTAAGAGACGCATCCGCTATAGTATTAGCACCTGTTTATTTAGAGCATAGCAAAATCATATATCTACGCCGCAATTTTTAACAATTAACCGCAATTTGCACGAAACAAAAAATATGTACACCGACAAATATAGCCTCCGCAATAGAAATCCTGTGACCGAAATCTGACAACACCAATTTACCGATACATTTTCGAATTATGAAAACAATCGAAATTCAACGTTAATGCACCGTCGATACACATTCGATAAAACGCAACTTCAACGCGACGTCGCCTTTACGTTGGACAAACGTTTCGAGTAAACACACACTTGATAATGCAAAATTCACCAAATAAATTAAACCATTACTGGTTCCCACTTGCACGATGTATACAGATAAACTTACCTAATGTTTCGTTCGTTTATCGTTTAATAAATTATTCGCGTCGATAAGATACTTTGTATGTAGTATCGCCACTGAACAAAGTTAATGTTCTTCGTTCGCTTGTCAAATTCTCTCTGAGCCGGAGGCGCACCGCACGCCCTTTAATAGTCTGAATTTCGCGCTTCGAGAAGCTTCTGCGGATGACCAATCACAGCGACTCCGTGATTCAATGTTGCGCTGCCATTGGCTCAGAATTCTCGATTCCTCTAGAACAGGGATAAATATATCGAAACGATGCCCAACGTTTCGTGAGAAAGAGAAGGAACGTTCGAGAAATGCAGAAAGATACTGGAACATACGCATTGCATTTAAGATCTCAGTTATAATTAGCACATTCAAGTTCCCTTATGTATTTATTAAGATAATGATTTAGCAAAATTTACGCTACTCGATAGTATTGAAAATATAAAAACGTGCAAATTCCATATTACAAAAATAACGTATAAACTGAATGTTACTTTACGATATGGAAACGGTCAAACTTTTAGAAAATACTTTACTACAAATGTACGTTCGCTTTATGCATTTATATTTATTTATTATTCGTTATGATGATGATTTTGGTACAGATGGTTCTGGATCTTTTTCGAGTTTACGCGGAGACTCGTCGTTCGAACTGTACATAAATGTATTTACGCGCAGACAAAAATTCGAGACAGTTCGATGATCGCTCCAAAAATAACTTCATAAATAATTTGTATTTACATGTTATGTTTTATTTAGTTCTTAATAATATACTTTATTTTAATTTTAAATATTCTAAATTAAGAATGACAATTTGTATCGAAGAGTAGATATAACCTATTTTAAAATCAAATACTTCAACATCACGTAGTTTATTACATTGAAACACATTTACATTTAATTTTATTACATCCAAAAAGTATGTTTGATGTAAATATATAATTTTAACCGAATATTTCAAGATACTGACGGATGAAAACATCCGTCACAGTTGAGAAAGAATATTTAACGTGAGAACTTTCTCGAGTTTATGCTCTGTTCGTAAATTTCCAAAATATTTTTATGGTTTTTATAAAAAAAAATAATGCAACAACAAACAACAATGTAATTAGAGGAGTTCTATGTTATTTAAATTGGCAGTCGTCGTTCAATTGACATACTTGGAATTTAACACTCAAAAACTTGGCGCGTCTACAGTATTTAAACGGCTTATGCAATGCAACATATTTGCATTATAAACACAATATACATATTAGTTTAAACAAACATTCTTATTTTTATTTTTTATTTTCTTACATCAAATGCAATTATCCAGCATCATACATGTCACAAATATTGTGGTTCACGATGTATTTACATACATAAATTATTATATTTAATAATATTCGGTTCTCGTTTCTCGAGAATTCCACCAAACTGTGGACGTAGTTTCATCAAATATGACTGCACCAGGTAAAATTAAGAAATTAAACGAAGTTGTAGTAAACAGAATTGCAGCCGGTGAAGTGATACAAAGGCCAGCAAATGCATTAAAAGAATTAATTGAAAACAGGTTAGTTTGAAATGTAAACAGATCAGAGTAGTCTATATGTATTATAATATTTCTATAAACATTGCAGTCTTGACGCGAAAGCTACTAATATTCAGATTATTGTCAAAGAAGGCGGACTAAAGTTATTGCAGGTATTTTATATACATATATATATATATATATATATATATATATAGAGATTAAAGTGGAAGTGTAATTGTGGTAATTGAGCGTTAGATCTTGTTCTCAGATTCAAGACAATGGCACAGGTATCAGAAGAGAAGATATGGAAATTGTTTGCGAACGATTCACAACAAGTAAATTACAAACGTTTGAGGATCTTCGATCGATATCAACTTTTGGATTTCGAGGGGAAGCTTTAGCGAGCATTAGTCATATATCTCTTTTAACCATTACGACAAAAACTGCAGACGAGAAATGTGCTTACAAGTATGTACACCAGATATTTTCAAAAATTTAAAAATAGTAAATAACAATTTCTCTGCTGGCTTGTTTTTACATCAGGGCATCATATATCGACAGTAAACTTAAAGCACCACCTAAACCGTGTGCTGGAAATCAAGGTACTACAATAATGATAGAAAACTTATTTTATAATGTTGCGACACGAAGGAAGGCTTTATCGAATCCATCAGAGGAATTCAATAAAATTATTGATGTTGTTACAAAATATGCTATACATAATCCTAATGTGGGATTTGTGTTAAAAAAACACGGTGAAATAACGCCTCAGGTACTTTAACGCATAAATAATTTTAAGCTTGTTCGCCTAATAATTGTAAACATCATTTGTCGCATAGGTACGGACTGCACATAATTCGACTAAAATGAATAATGTAAGGATACTTTATGGTAACCCTGTATCTCGAGAATTATTAGAGGTGGAACTTGAAGATAAAGATTATAAGTTTAAAATGCATGCTTTAATAACAAATCCAAATTATACTAATAAAAAGATGGTGTTTCTTCTCTTCATCAATGATAGATTAGTAGAATCTTCTTGTAAGTTTCGTTATATCAAGACAGATTATTTTTATGTATAATAAAGTAACTTTTATAAGTACTTTATTCCAGCAATTCGTAAAATGTTGGAAGAGGTTTATACATTTTATCTTCCCAAAAAGACTCATCCATGGTGTTATGTATCTTTGAAAATTGAACCGCAAAATGTTGATGTCAATGTTCATCCAACAAAACATGAAGTGAAATTTCTTCATGAAGATGCTATTATTGAAAAGATAAGATTAAGTTTGGACGACAGACTTTCTGGAAACAGTGCTTCTAGAACGTTCTATGTACAAGCAAGATTACCGAAAGCAGATATTACTAAAGAAGTTTTGAAGCAAGTTTTACCAGAATACGAACAAGAAAGTAATGATAAAATGAAAAAGATTCGCCCTCAAGAAATGATTAGGACTGATTCGTCTGATCAAAAATTAGACAAATTTAATTTTACTATTCACGCGGCAATGAAACGTGATAGAAATGTCGATAATACTTTGTGTGACAATCGTACAAATAATATCGTACAAAATAAATCAATCTCAAATGAAGAAACGGATAATAATAAAGAAGATTATGTTAATATTATTGAAATACCAGATACTGTACGATGCTTAACATCAAATCTAGATGTTACAAACCAGAAAAATACATCAGCACCAACAGAAGTAGTAGAAACGGAAGAATCTACTCCATGGAGTGATATAATAAATGATACAAGTCCGTCTGCATCATCAGAATTAATATTATCTGGTATTTCTAATTTAGTTACATCAACTCAAAACGAGAACAAGTTAAATAACACGAACGATATTTTAGAAATTACCAATGATAATTTCGATGAAAGTATACTAAATAATTGTATAGAAGAAATAGATGAGTCTGTCAAAGGAAAATGCATTGACGTAATTGCAGACAAAGCACGAAAACAGGTGTATAAATGCTTTGGAAATAAAAGTGATGTATTAGAGAAGGAAAAAACTGTTAAGGGCGAAAAAGAAACACGAGTCGACAAAACTGACAAAAACGATATATCTGGTGAAATAAAACGGACAGATGCACAAGCTTTCAAAACGGCTGATAATACCGAGAAAGACGATACTGCAAGTACACACGAATTCAAATCCTATTCGATAAATAATTTCAGGAGAGAAGTAAAGTTAACGAGTGTTTTAAAATTACGTAAAGAAGTAGAGAATGAGTGTCACGAAGGATTGAGAGAAATTTTATCAGACCTAACTTTTGTTGGTTGCATAGACGAATCTGCTGCACTCATTCAAAGCGGAATTAATTTATATCTTTGCAACACAAAAAAATTAGCGTGAGTATGGTCGTCTGTTATTTGCTAAACGTTAGTGACAACTACAAAAAATTGTATGTGTCTCTTATTTAGGGAGGAGCTTTTTTACGAAATTATGCTTTATGACTTTGCGAATCATGGAGTTATAAAATTCTCAGTAAGTAAAAAAACAGTAAACAAAGATGCTATTTTTATATGCCAAATTATATTTATTTTTTAGGATGCAATTCCCTTATATGAATTAGCAATGTTAGGATTAGACACAGAAGAAGCTGGATGGACAGAAGAAGATGGGACAAAAGAAGAATTAGCTAAAAATGTTAAAGAATTATTACTGGAAAAGACAGATATGTTAAAAGAATATTTTTCTATTGTAATAGACAAAAAAGGGAATTTGAGATCTTTACCAGTATTACTAGGTAAGTATATTTTTTAATGTCTAACAATCTGAATTTAGAACATTTACGTAACTAAGTACATAGGTAAGCATCAGGGTGGATCAAGTCCCTAAGTTTCCAAATCTTTAACCTGCTAAACTTGTAAATATCTGAAAGCTAAATTACATTTAAAAGCCTCTTTGAGCATGCTCGATGTGGGATGTTGATGCTATTAATGAAACTAAGGAACGTGAATCACCCTAGATAAAAATTCTAACGACGCCAATGGTTCACATTGCATCGTAAATTTCATTATCTGTTTCCTTTTATTTAGAAAAATATTTTCCATACGAAGCTGGTCTTCCACTCTATATATTACGTTTAGCTACTGAAGTAGAATGGTCAACAGAACAGCCATGTTTCCGAACAGTCTGCAGAGAAACGGCAAGATATTACAGTCAAATGAATCCTATACACGATACTCACGATTGGAAGTATATTACGGAACATGTTTTATATTCTGCAATTAAAGAGAGTTTGCTTCCTCCTAAACATTTTGCACATGACTCAACAATACTACAAATAGCTAATTTACCTGATTTGTACAAAATTTTTGAAAGGTGTTAGATATACTTAACAATTGGACATTGATCAAGATAAATTTAATTTTGCACAAAGCACGTAATACGCTGTAGCGGAATCGTAAGATATTAATTATATTGACCTCGTAATACTATATTTATTTAGTTCATTAATATAGTGTAAATATTCTATTAAGGTTAAACATTACTTTTTATATTTTTATATAGAAACATAATAAATACAAAATACGGTACGATAAAAGGAATGATTTCTTTAACTAACATATATATCTATATGAATTAATAAAGAGAACAATTTAAATATATATTACATTTCATTTTTCTTTTAATGGAAAACATAAGTGGTCATTGATGAAAACAAATTTACTTCTAATAAAATTTGTATACTTCGTTTAGTTTCAATATCAATCTTTTAACGTCCATGTACTCTGTAAGAGTCTTACATTTCAATTTGTATTACAATATTTATGTTCCAGCATCGAAATCACTGATATTCTTCCAAGGATTACAACCAATCTAATTTGAGTCAATTCACATATTGAAATCACAAATTATCCCTTAGCAACACCAACTAATGCCGGTCTTACTACTCTTTCATGTAGTTTGTACCCCAATTTTGATACAACTACAATTGTTCCAGGATTTTTACCTTCTACTTCCTACACAAAAATATAATACAGATTACTGGCTATTTTAGTTATATATCACAATTCAATTCTATAATATATTTATCGTACCTGTTGAAACAAGGCCTCGTGTTGATTAGGATCAAACTTTTCGTTCAAAGGATTTAACGAAATTAAACCGTGTTTCTTGAACACCTACAAAATAGCAAAAACAATGATTTTATACATATATTTCACATAAATATAATTCAACGCGCAACAATTTCTTACGTACTTTATGTAATTGTGCTTCTGTCATTCTTAAACCTTCGTATAAAGTTTTTAAATGTGGATTCTTTTCTGTAAGTTCATCTTTTGGTACGCTTTCTGTAGCTTTGCCTAAAATATCTGCTACTTCTAAAAGATCTTTACAAAATCCTTGAATTCCAAACAATTTTGCATCTTCAATTTGTTTTGTTAATCTCATTCTTAGATTTTCTCCATCTGCGAGCGCCCTTTTATATTTATCTTCTAACTCGTTTTTAGAAGTTCTAAGTTCTGCTAATTCTTTATTGAGAAGTTCTAAATCTACTTTTAACTTCTTTTCGTTTTCCATATTTTCAGATACTGACGTTTGTGACTCTCCACTCTCCGGCTTCTTCTGTTCTGTAATTGTACTATATTCTTGTTTCTTCCAAGAGATGTACATTGGCTGAGATAACCTTTAAATTGTCAAAAGGACATATTTATTTAACCATGTTTACTCTTTTAAGAGGAATCTTATGAAGTACATTGTCTATTAATATTATAATTTGTCTGTTGTATCATTGTTTCTTATTTTTAAAATACACCATTTAAAATAACAGAATGTAACATAACCAAATAACTCTTACGCTATTTGATTTTTGTAACATATTAAAAGCTACACGCATAATTCTAATAAATATGTTGCGATACAGCAAATGAAAGTAACATGAAAGTTTAATAAAATTATTAGTCGTTAATCGTTATTAAACGATTTAACCTATATCTGTAAGTTACAAAACGTGTACAGCATATACACACGATTTTAACTTTACAACAAACTGTATAACATGGAATCTTACCTAAATAAAATATTTTTATTTATATTGTGTAAACTATCAATCGTGACACGAGTGAATCTTACTGCAACCGGTACCACAAACGATGCCATGGCTTTTTTAATTTCATAAAAATCAGCAAATGATGAAACACGACGATCCTCGTGCTTTATCAGGGGTTCTCAAACATCATCTGCGTCTTGAAAAACACGGTAAACATTTTTCGTTGTGTTACGTAAAACATATGATGCAATGTTCTAAATTTTAAATTACAAGTATAATGTTTATTTATATTCATAAAATTTACGGTTGAAAATTATATTCATATACACATTAACAATTATCACAATCGTATCATATTTTCATTAATTTATTGGAATGAAGTGATACAATACAATGAAAACTGTTCGCGATCAGAAATCTTGTGATCTTTATATGTATGTCCTTTTTTTATATCTGCATATTTTATTTACAAAAACAAACTATCATTTAATACGATAAAACAAGCAAAAGAGTGTAAACAGCGAGATTACATCTTCATCGAGAAAATTAATTTCATAGCGTATTAGCATTTCGAGCTACTTAAAAGTTCCCGGTTCTAAAAAAATAAGTTAAACAATTTAACATTGTTATTCAATTTTTAGCGCACACGGTGTTCGAAACAGGACATCGTCATCGACAAGTGTTCAAATTGTATAATAACTAAGCTTAATCCGTTTATACTGTTGTAAACATGACTTGAAACGCCGTAATTCTTTACAGTGACGGTAGATTGAAATTTCTATTATGCTAGCATTCATAAATAAGAATAATTTGATTTTCTTCAAACCTATCACATAGTTCTTTTAAAATATCCTTCATATTACAAGTTATGACTATCTTTATTTCTTCATAATTGCTTCTTTCATTATTTGGAAGCATCTTTCGATTAGCAATAAATTTTCTTCTTGTAAAGTTGTCAAAGCAGCACAACTATACAGATTGTGAGCGAGAAGGAAAATATTGCATAAGATGGCAAGTTATCTGCGCATTGTAATTAGAATCAGAATCCTTTTAGTTTGCGTATACTTGGAAAAAAGTGAAACACGTAATTCGTTGAATGGAACTAATTAATCTGAAGGGAAAAACATCAAACAGATATTATTTGTTTCAAAGGTTATCTATAGAATTATTTTTTTTTTTCAATAATCCAAGCATTGTATACGGTTTTGTCTGGCATACTTATTCAACATTTAATACAAAAATTAGTCTATTTGTATTTATCTTTAGAACTACATTTCAAGTGTGCAAACGTCAATCAACAAATTCGACCGGTAAAATCACTTAGTCACTAAATTTTTCTTTAATGTACATAAATAAATCATTTATCAATCAACTATGACTTCTGCGTGCCCTTCTAGCAGAATAAATTTCAATTTTCATTTGTTTCGTGTTAGGATAGAAGATGAGGTCTACGAACATTCAAATTTCTCGGCACACGAGCCTAAAAAAATGTACAAGTTTTTAAAGCTTGTACAAAATTAGAAATGTTCAGTAAAATTTGTCTTTTTCTTTACACATGTTACGTGAAAATACAGAGTAGACAAACTACTCTTTCGGTTATATCTCACAACATTTAGCATGTTCTCAGTTTTATGTGTTGAAAAAACCGCGTTTGACATAATGTCGAAAATGGTTCGACCACATACGTATTACGGATCGTTTGACGCCACTTTTGAAGATATCTAAAAGATATTGAGGTTAGAATCCTTCTTGATATTGTTTCGAATCTAGCCTCGCTTGAATAACTTCCAATTGTCTCTTTGCTTCACATTGCGGGAAGTTTTGTAAGTCATAATATTGCGGTGCTATTTTTAGCAACCAATCAGCTGTAGACAAAACAAAAAATTGTCTAGTACAATTTAAACAACGTACAGCTTGTACTGTTCAATAATTAACTATAAAGTAATAATATGTTATTTTATTAAAGCAACTTACGTTTAATATCAGTAACTGTTCTGATATAATTTTTGGTTGTGAGCACGAATTCATTATAAATTACCCATTCTGGCTTGTGGTCCAAACAACTGCTTGGATGAAGCTGCACAATTTGATTATCTTTGATGGTCAAATAATGACCAGTTCTTTCTAAATGAGCGACCTGTTTGCGTAGAAATAATTAATAGTATGCGTTCAAAGTGGTTTTTGTTAATTATAATTAGAAACAGTACCTGCATGAAGAATCCATTCACAAGCGCTTTTCTAATATTAATATAATAATCCTTTGATGTAAAATCCGTTGAGGTACGTTTCAAATGAAATCTGTCCATTATTCTGCTCAGTTGTTCCCTGACGTTATCGCCACTTTTCAGAGATCGGTAATTGACGAAATTATCGTAACACCACTGTGGATCTTCAAAATCTGTGGAAAAGAAAAGAAAGGAGCGGAGGCAAGGGTAGGGAGAGAAGAAAGAGAGGAGAAATGGTACATTAAAGTTGCAATAAAAGATTAATCAAAACGATTTATAAGTACTCACTTTGTTTAAATGCATGATATACATTTAATAACGTCAAGTGATCTCCATCGATATGTGCAAATCGCATTTTAGCATCATCCGCGGCTTTCTTTGATTCATTTGGCCTCACAAAACACTGCGGGACTAATACAATATCAATCATCAATATAAAAACCACGTTACCTTACCATGATCCTGACTTTAACTTTCATTGTATTAACATTATGTTAAGTGTAAAAAATATACAAAATTTCAACCTAATTATTCGTTTTTTTTTTTATTTTTTTTTTATAACTACAATGTCCTGATTAATACTTTACCTGACAGCATAGCGGTAATGCTAAGGATCTCGTTGCTACAGTTATGATTGCACGATGCAATAAGCATTTTCGCCAATTGAGGATCTAATGGAAATTCTGCCATCACAGCTCCTAAATCTGTTAAATTTCCATCATCGTCTAACGCAGCCAAATAATTAAGAAGTTCCAAAGCTCTCATAAGAGTTTCTGGTGCAGGAGGATCCATAAAATCAAAATGAACCTATAACAAAAATACGATGTGAAAATAATATTCAGTTAAATGTTTATCATATAATCTTAGAAGATGAAACATTTCGATACAAGTATGCGATCGAAGTACGCAACCTACCAAATCATCGATACCAAGTTTCTTCAGTTGCAATACGACGCTCCCAAGATTGGACCTTAAAATTTCAGGATAAGTATTGTCCTGCATTTCATTTTTATACGCTTTCTCAGTATACAATCTGAAACATTTTCCAGGTCTAGTACGTCCAGCTCTACCCGCCCTTTGCTGAGCAGAAGCTTTACTAATGGGTGATACAAGAAGAGATTCTACACGAATTCTGGGATTATATACCTGTTGAAAACATATAATAAAAAATAACTCAAAAGAATATTATCGAAAACACAAGAATAAACGTGAATATATATTCTAACCTTCTGTTTTGCAAATCCTGGATCAATTACAAACACGACACCGTCGATGGTTAACGATGTCTCAGCGATGTTAGTTGAAACTACTACTTTTCTGCCAATAGCACCATTTGGTTTTGTTGGTGGTGCAGGCTCAAAAATTCTTTGCTGAAGATTTGGTGGCAGCGTAGAATAAAGTGGTATACACTTGAGTTCACCTACTTCTGGGCCTAAATTATCCATTTCTCTTTTGATTCTTTTACAAGCTTCTTCAATTTCTTCCTGACCAGTTAAGAACAAAAGCAAATCTCCTGCCACTTCTTCGCACATGTGAATTTGAATAACAGTCCTGATAGCAGCCTCTAAATAATCTCTTTCAGGTTCAGGCGTATAAAAGATTTCAACAGGATGCGTTCTGCCAGGTACATTCATTAGAGGTGCATTGTCAAAATACTGTTGAAATTTCCCAGCATCCAAAGTTGCACTCATAATCACAAGTTTCAAATCTGGTCTCTGTTTAATCACTTCTTTTAACACACCCATAAGTAAATCTGTGGCTAAAGTTCTTTCATGAGCCTCGTCCAACAATATCACTTGATACGCATCAAGCATGGGATCAGACATGCCTTCACGAAGGAGCATACCATCGGTCATATACTTCAATACAGTTTTTGGAGAACTGCAATCCTCAAAACGTATGCTATATCCTACTTCTTGTCCTATTGCAAAAAATGATAGGACTATAATTTCTGTTCACATTAGATTACAACCTTTTTGAAACTAAAAAATAAATGTTACCTAATGCAACGTCCATTTCTTCCGAAACCCTTTGCGCAACAGACATAGCTGCCACTCTCCTCGGTTGAGTACAAGCAACACCTTTAGTGCCGATGCAGCTTGAATATTCTACGCACCATTGTGGTATCTGCGTAGTTTTACCTGACCCTGTTTCTCCGACAAGCACAATACATTGGTGTTGTGCCAATAACCTCATAAAATCGGCACGATATTCAAATACAGGTAAGGTAATTCTCTTTTGATAAAACTCATGATATCGTGGTGTATACGGTAATCCATTATAAGGATTCACCTGAACTTGACTTTTTGGCGCTGTCGTAGGTACGCTTATATTATTAGATGTTGTTGATCCATCCCTGCTAAACACCCGATGTACCATTAAGTAAAACCGAGTTTTTATGTAATTTATAAATGATTTTAGTAACAATTACAAAAGTATGTCATACAATAAGAAAAGTCGAGAACACTTGATTGGTTATGAACCTAAATAAAATGTACAATTGACATTAAAACGTGTTTAATTATATTTCTTTTTAATAAACAGTCATAAATAAATGCAGTACAGGTATTTTGATTATTCCTTTTTAACTGTGAACGATCTTTAAAAAATACTGATGTATAATACGTTCGTGTAAGAAGGAAATTTAGTTGAGAACCGTTATAGATGAGTTGACCAAACGAGTCAACGAGGTAAAAAAAAAAGTTAAATTTTACAAGTTTACAATGTTATTTTGATCAGACTTATTCGTAACGTTATTATTCAACAAATTTATTGCTTTTACAGAGATCATTCTTGGAGCGCAAGATTTGTTTAATGAGATGCGCGATTGGATTGAAAAAACTTGTAACAATGCACATGGCAAAATAATTCATCCAACTTTACAAGTTCTGCAATTGAAAATCTATAGTAACACTCACGCTTTCCGTTTAACATACGGATCCACAACTTCGATTCTCCGTTTTGACATAATTCTTGTCCCTCCGCAGGCAAGCAAAGCAAAATCTGTTTACGAACTTCCACACAAGGCGTCACAAAATGGCAAACTAACAGTCTAAAGCTTCCTGTAATCGTGTTCGTGAAAATCAACGAGAGATGGAGCTACAGATGCATAAGAAATGCATTTTTTGCCCGGGTCGTTTTGAATTTAAAGAAATGTAGGTAAAATTGAACAATGATGAAAACTAGAGACTCTCAAAGTCTCGATTTGCTTGGAATTGTTCGAAATTTAAAATATTGGAGTGTTAGAATTTTGGAAAATTGGTACTTTGAAACTTTGGGACATTGGAATTTTGGGAGTTTTGCAACCTTGGAATTTTAGGACTTTGCAACTTTGTTAAAGACTGAAAAATAATGCATTACAAGGAAAAAAAATATAGTTTCTTATGGTTGATTTGGGTTTATGAAAGTTTATAAATCTTTAATAGAAAGAACAAACAATCAAGTTTAAGATAAAAAAGATATCTATTTTTTTTAATATGTATTATATAAAAATTATGATTCAAATATACCAGATACTAAATAGTTACATTTCTGACAATATACATTGCTTCGTTATCACATCCAAAGAGTAATATCGATCTATCAATGTCAATACTGTTTATTGGTTTATGCATAGTGCTATAAAGAGACGTTACATTCACTTTACCGTTTGTACCAATTGTATTTAACCAATGCGTGTTTGTAGGATCTGAAACAATAATAATACGTCAACATGTATTACGATCATAACGTAATCGATCTTCTTTTACGCGTAAAACCCACTTAAGCTTAGTTTCGAATGTTGAGAATTGTTCCAGTGCCATATTTCACCGCCAGCAGAACAAGTAAATAAATTTTCTGGTCTATCAGGATGAAAAAGTATTTCGCTAACAGCTTTAGTATGAGCATTAAGTTGAGACATTGGATACGTGTTATGTCTCAAATCCCAGACTGTTAAACTGCCATCACCACCACCAGCAACAACGATATGTCTTTGAGTGGGGTGATGAACAATACTCGTGGCTTCTGTCTACAAAAATTTGCATTTCTTTAGCAACACGTAACCAATTTATATCACATGTAATTAAACATATCATACTTTCGTTTGATCAGAAAGCATGAACGTTGTGGCAGGAAGATCTTTATCATTTCTTAAATCCCAAACCTTCATATGTCCTCTTAAATTTCCAGTAAGTATCTCGTTGTGTCTTAAAAAATCAACGCAATATATGGAGCAACTATCGGCTTCATCTAAAAAGTATAGAAAAATATGAAAAAAATTATCTTTCTGTAACGAATGTTATATACACGTTGAATGATAATTCCATCATACCGATAATTCTAACCGGCGTTTCCTGCCCAGCTGTTAAGAGATTAATCCTCCCATCCTCTCCTACCGAAACTATGTCTTGTTCGAAGGTGGAAAGAGCAGTGCACGACGCGTAATCATTAGTTTTTCTACAAAGGGAAGTTAACATAACATATCGATACTTTCACCCTAATACCGTATGTATAAAATAATGAAATTTTAGAGAAGGGCAAGTAATTGTTTACTTTGGTCCATTATGTATATTGTACAATGTATTACGTATACACGATCAACATATTAAATAAGATAATCGTATAAAATATAAAAACTAGAGCGAAATAATTAATTAATCGATGAAACTCACTGAAATTTATGTATAAATTCCCAAGATATGTGTTCTTTGAATTGAGAATACGGATTTTCATGAATTTGTAATAGTCTAACTGTGCCTATGGACGTAGACACCACAAAGAAATCTTTCGATATGAACTGTAAAATCAATAGGAGCAATTATTAAACAGAATGAACGATTTTATTTTTGCGGAAGTAATTAAAAACCTTTATCTCGGTCACGTCTCCAAGGATCGCATACGAAGAAACTACTGCTGGATACGATTCACCATCATCATTCATTTGAAATGTCCAATGAGTTAACTTATTTACCTAAAATATATATGATAATTTTAATATTGTACGCTATCGAACGACGTTTGTCATGTAGAGAAGAGAAAGACAGGTTAAGCCAGTAAGAAATAACCTTACCGGGTCATCCCAACTACCGGTTAAAAAATTGCTAGCTTCCTCAAAATCTTCGTGTTTCCATCTGATTTTGGAAACTTTCTCCGACACAAATGTTCCTTGTACATTTTCGCTCATTGTAACATAGATCACTTGTTAATTTTGAGTAAAAGTGACAACAACCAGCATTGGCATTTATCGAGACGAGAGTGCACGCAAGTTTCTACGCGATTATCAAAAAGACCGCCAAACGATCCCCGCGATATTTTCGATATTTATGAATCGAGAGTTACTTTCGAAAATGGTCATTTTACGCGATCCATTTAATTTCGGCGCTTTATTTTCAAAAATGTCAGAATTAAAAAATGCGAAAGTGCGAAAAAACTGTGAAGTGTCGAAATTCCGAAGCGTCAAAGTTCGAAAGCTGAAAGATTGTAAAAGTGCAAAACCGTGAAAATTCGGAATTGTCGAATTACGGAATGGTCCGAGAGACACACGGAGAATTTTTACCCCGTGGAAGTTGATCGCAAGAGGGTAGGGGTTCATCTATACATGTACAGTATATTTTATAATTCACAGAAGACACAGAGAACAGTTGCGTAGCAATCAAGTAGCGAGGTGGATGTATAGATTCGCTTTCTTGAATCTCAAATTATTTTCGACGCACACTGTATGTTAGATAGAATTATTTAAAAATCGTGGCCAAAAACATTAACAGCGATCGCGAATTCATCGTTTTCCATTTAAGCGAATGTGATTTTAAATAAGGATTTTAAAAACGTAATCGTTCTTCGAGATGTCATCGATCGTTTTATTATTGTTGCACCTCAATACGCTCTATTTAACTTACTGTGATGCAAGCGACGATGGTGTCTCGAAACTATGTGAGTATTAATATACGAAAGTAAAAGGAGGACATCTGTGTTTAAATAATCGAATAATAGAAATTTTCCAAATTTGTCCCGTTTGCCACTAACATCAGGTACATACGTATATTTATACGCGTACGCGATATCTTTGATATTTCACTCGAGTCCTATATGTACAACTAAATGTCTTGTACGGTCGAAAAGAGTGTATAATGTATACAAGACAAAGCAAAATAGTCTAAAATCGTATTAGTTTATCGGACGAGACGTTGCTGTACGTACGTGACGAAGTACCGAATTTTCAATTGGACGCGTAATTGGAAAATTTGAATCGGCGCAGATACCGATTCGACGAACGAAGATGTTACGGAAACGCAACAGGCGTTTTGCAAAATCGCCACGGACGAATTGGTCGCAACTGCGCGTGCCACAGTCACGAGAGTACTTACCGGTGCCTGTAACGCGAGTAAGCCTTTCATCCGACATTTTATCCAACTATTTCTATCATCCAACCTATCTATCGGGTAAAAACTTTCAGAAACAATCGACGAAAAGTTGCAAGCTCTAGAGAAAAGTTTGGCGAAAGAGCTGGACGGGATCAAGGAGTTGTTGTACACTGTCTTAGAGAAGAAGAAGGACTTTTCTAGATTAACGAACGCGCCGAATAATTACCAGGAAGATGAGGACGATACTCGATCTCCGAGGCAATTAGAGATCGATCATTTCAATAATACCATTCAGGAAGTTTCATCGACAAACGGTTCGTTTAATTTACATATATCGAAACGCGTATATTTCGTATATAATCGTTGGAAAGTAAATATATATATATATATATATATATCACTTCCGGCGCTAGTTACCCAACGAGGACGCGTATCGCATAAAAGTACGACTGGTACAGAAGCAAGAGGAAGAGAGGAATTTTCACGATGTCGATGTGTTTCAGGATCCACGAGATTCTTCTTTTATTACTGGCAAATAAAAAGTTTCGACGAAAAGCTTACAAGCTGGAAAACCGCTCGTTCCGAGCGTAGTTGGACATTTTACGTCGGTGAAAATGGCTACGCTATGTACATGAAAGTGACACCACGATATTTTCCGGACGGCACAGTCTTCATAGGTGTCGGACTGACTCGAGGCCGTCACGATTCCGTTCTCGAATGGCCATTCCCCCATAAGATTCGTCTCGAGGTGAGTACCACGTGGCAGGGATCAAACGCGCGGCAAAAATCCTAGATGTGCCGATAAACGAATAGGAAACTGGCGATCTTCAGATTTTAGATAATTCGCCCGAACAACTACGACAAGATCGACGCTCTCGAATCTGGGACCCGTCCATGCTTTGCTCGGAATATTTTTGGGGTCGTCCAAAATTAACCGGAGAATCGGATAATCCAGAATGCGTCGGATCCAGCGTCCCTCGACAGCTTCTTTTCTCTAAGCTACCTCTCATGAAAGATCGATCTTCGAAAAATACCAGATACCTTTGGAACGGTAGTATCACGATCAAGCTGACGGTTTATCTTCGAACGATCGCTTAATTTATCCGATAAATTCTGTCATATGTACCTGCCACATTATGCCACATTGTGCCACATTATGTACATCGCAGCCACTTGTTGCAAGTTTTCGATAATTCGTCGGGTTAATTAAGAACAAACGATTATCGTTACTTCTATTATCAATTTTATTTCGGTTCTGGTTAATGTACAAGAAACTTTGTCAAATAAATATCCATTCAACTACATACTTCTGTCTGTATATGTATACATATATATGTGTGTGAGAGTTGTCGTTTAAATTTTAAACGAAGAGTGAAGAGGGAAGAGGGAAGAGGGAAGAAAAATAAACATTAAAATACCTATTGTTAGAACTAGACTGCGGATTTTTATATGTATATTTGTAACTTTATAGGATGAAATTCTAGAAAATATGTCATCGATGCCTGTTACAACGAAACAGAATAAAATGTTCGGAACATAGAAAATTTCCAGGATAAAATGCTACTTTTTCTAGCGTTACTTTAACAAGAAAAATATATCGTGAAAATCTGATTTCGATAAATATTCGCAGTCCAATTATAACGCGAAGTAATGACACGTTCATCGTTGGTGCATTTCCAACTGAAAAGACCAAATCATTCGAAAGAAGTCGATGGGTCATCGAATCTCTTGCGAAGAGGCATTTTACCAGAAAGATAGACACGCGGAATTCCTGAAAATTCGTATTCGTTCGATTCACGATTAATCGAGTTTCGAATATTTTGCGAAGCTGCTCTCAACAATACTTTGTAAACGGACAGCGGAAGTCGAATATTAACGTTCCCTTCCATGTTTCCCTGCAAATTTATCGGATTTTCCTGGAAATTCCTCTTCTTTCCGCATCCTGTAACCAAGCAAACACTCAACGAAACAACCATCCACAACATGTTACTATTTTTCTACTATCAAATTACTTTTCTCTTACCGGTGAAAGCATTGCAAAAAGGTCTCTTCGATTTCAAAGATTCGTCAGTTGCGAACGCGTCGAACAATTGTTGATCGATCTGAAAACGATGTCTCAACGATTTTTGTACCTCTCTAACATGGTATATGCGATTATAGTAATTGCGAATTTATTAATAAATTAATAATGCTTCGACTCTCGTGCGGCTATAGAACTATATACTATAGGCTACATATACAATGTATAGATTCACTGATCCTCACGAGGGTTAGTTTATTCGAGACCAACAATTTTATATCTTTTAAAATAAAACGATTAAAACGATAATTTACCTTACTTCGCGAATTCTCGGTGTGCACCGCGTTCACGAAACATACAAGCACCAAAACGCAGCAGACGTATCTGATTGCCTGTTAAGAAAAGAACAATACCTATTGTTGTTGTCATTTCAGAAATAAGATAAAATTAATGCTGTTAGAAAAATATTCAAGAAAATCTCGTTTGAAAATGTTTGAAACAGCGTTAACCGTAACGAGCATTGTTCAAAAGGAAAGGAAATTATTACCAGAATGGTGATATCATTAACGAATACGTTATTTGAAACGAGATCATTACGGGTCCATACGTAATTTCTAATAGGCACAACGATGATTATATAAGTGTCGCACGTGAACCTTTCAAACATGTTAACTGTTGTAATCTGCTTATGACTTTAATCAGGTTTCTACCGTGGTTAATTAAATGTCCAACGATACTGTCGGTCGAACGTACCTTCGAGCGATTTATTCGGTCAGAACGAAGAGCAAACATTTCATAGCGTTTCAAGATCATAGCGTAACACTCTCCGTTAAAAATGAAAGAAACAAGTTTCGCCGTTTAATTATGCTTAATTCTTAGTACACGATATTTTTCTTAATATTCTTTCAGAGATTACTCTTTCGAACGGCGTGGCAGGTAATTTTCAGTACAATTTATATTTTATATCGCTGATAGGGAATATGAATCGAAAAACGACACGGCTCTTTTAAGAAACTGTCAACCACCAACTAGTCACGTCACACGGCAGGAAATTGATATCCAGGAAATCCATAACAGTTTCCATTAGATGGAGGAACTTTCTCAAAAGTACGTACAAGTAATGAAAAAAAGTTTGTAAATCGTTACATTGATTCGTTTAACGCTTTGACGAATCGCGATCATTGCAATTATTTGTCATCATTTTTATTTTTTATCTACTACTGCTACCGAGCAAATTACAATTTGAAAAATTAGTCATTTCACGAAATCATTTTTTTAATCACTTTCCATCGAATACGAAAAGTAATTGAAAATTTCAAAAGCCGATATACGCTCCAGGAAAGTCAACGAGATCATCGACGCGTTAACGAACAATGCAACGAGTATCTCGATATTAATATTAATAACGTTCATAAAATACGATAAATCGTATGAAAAAATTTAGAGAACTAAATAAAGTTACCTTCATGCCGAATACTTCAGGTTTACGCGATTAACTTTCGCGAGCCGAGAGGAAGAATCCCTTGATGAAGTTTAAAGGAGCACTATTCTCGATTACTATTCTCGAAACTTTCCCTATTTCGGCTGGATCTTCTTAAAAAGGCTTGTAACTCGCGTGAGGAATCAAGTTTAGCGTGTGAGGGATGAAATCGCGCGTCAGCTCTTCAAATACCACCCCCTCTCTTCGTGACCGTTCGAGGGCGTAAATGCATGCGCCCCAAAGAACGCATGACCGTTCGTAATGGTCCTCGAAACGATACGTTTAATGCTCTTTGCAAGGAATCACGGTTAGTCTCGCGTACATTCTGTTATTCGAAATGCAGAAATTATGCATCTACCGTTGTTCTGTCTTCTTCGCCTTCATTTGGCAGCTGTAACGATAGCTCACGCGTTCAACTCCGAAGGATCTTAGAAGGATCTTAGTTTATCTTTTAACGCTTCGATGCACGTACATTTTATTCTATTATGTATCGAAAATAAGCAATCGCTAAATAAATGATATTGTTATAGCATAAGGAGTTGCGTATCGAAGACGCGAATACCGCGAGATCCGTTGTCAAACTACTCGGCAACTTTTCTTCGAAGTAAAATTCTTGTCTTTTTCTTCTCTTTACTTAGAAATACATATACAGTAGAAACTTTTCTTTCTTTTCCTTTAAAGAAATCTATACCGTATATGTATACTGTATACGAAGATATATGTATCAATTTTTCGAAAACGGCTATAAGAGATTTTAATGGATCTCTGCCCTCCCTCGTGATGGTACGCTACACGTATCGAATGACCGTGAGTAGGATTCGGTAAATATGCAAATACCGAAAACGGAAGGTTGAAGCATCGAACAACGTTCAAATCGTTGTCAAGAAATAGCTTACGAAAGGCTAACCAATAACAAACCCCCGTGTAAATCAAACGAAAGCAAAAGGGGCTAAGTACTTACAACGTTCGCACATCAGAACCCGCTGAGTTACTATAAGGTCGTTCAACCCTTGGCAAACACTCTCCGTTTATCCTCTTTTATTTAAATTTTCCAATTTTCTTTTCGTTATTTCATTTGTTTAAATGTTCTTCGACTGCTTCGAAATCGTGTCAATTAAAATTGGTAAATGAATAGTTCGATTAAATCTTTATCATTTAACTTGTTAAATCTAGATATAAGATACGAAGGTATGTCAGCATATTTTTTTATCGTCGAAAAATTTATGAATAAAATCCAATCGAATATACATATTGGAATGTTATAATTCGAAATTACGTATGCAAAATTAAAACACGGAATGGTTCGTATTAAATTTATCGACTTAATATTGTAAATCATAACATAACACATTCCTATCTTATGAATAAGACATGCGTCGAGAGCGATATTACTACTGATATACGATTCCCTTCATACATAAAATGAATGAATATCGTTTTAGCGAGTACTGTTTTTCTCTACGATCAAAATTTCTCTCAATATATTGATATCTATATGAAAGTTTAACACGGATAAACCTGAAAGTTTACCTGTAAATAAGCGAATTAAGTAACATACTTGATTAGATCGTAACAAAATACGTAAAAAGTTTAAAAAAATAAATTATCATATTTAACAAATTTGCAGTAAAAAATCTCTTAAATCCACTCAATAATACCATAAAATTAAGAGAGTGAACTCTTCAAGCGCCCGGATAGCTCAGTCGGTAGAGCATCAGACTTTTAATCTGAGGGTCCAGGGTTCGAGTCCCTGTTCGGGCGTATATAATTTTTTTCTATACCTCAATAAGAATTAATATTGAAATTGGACATTTACTTCGTAGAAATTGTTTAAAAAAATACCAAATACATTAATAATAACGAAAGAAAATAATAAGAGATATGCTTTACGATAAATCATTAAGTAGTCAAGAAATTTCGTAATGTTTTAATAAAAATTTCTATTTTAATTTTAAATGCTGTTTTACATTTCATGCCTCTTGTATTCTTATACAAATAATGTATACAATCACTTGAGCACTTTCCATCGGACACTTAAAACTACAGATCTTTTTAACACGAACAAAGAACTTGATACTAATAAAATGTATACAGCAATTGTGTTAAGTAGTTTTTTCTTCCACAAATTACGATATAAATACTTAAAAACAATTATAGACAAATATTTAAGCCTATAGAACACGATCTCCTTTAAAATCCACTTGTATAAGTAAAATATATACGTATATAACATGAGCAATTAATGACGAGTAAAAAATGAACATGAAAATGCATATTTATAACTTCCAATATCGTAGAGTAAGTAACTTGGGATTATTTTGATCCCTTGGTCATGTTTATTTGAACTAGATTCGAGTCGATAACGTTCATGTCATAAATTAGATTCCTAATTCCTAACATTCATACGAGCTTTAACGGAACGCTAAGACTGTTCTTTCACGCTGCCATCAGGCATACCGAAAAATGCTTTGTTTGCCATCTTAATAAAAAGTCCAGTTTCAACGACTCCAGGCATCATTGAAATTTCTGTATTGATTCTATTCCAATTACTCAGATCTTGTGGAAAATGCCAGTCAAGAATAAAATTACCATTATCCGTTACAACTGGACCCTAAAAAGAAACACATTATACATTTTCTATAATATCAACCAATGTTAGCAAATTTAAAATATTTACAGCTTTGGCTAAAGCCATCCGAACTTTTACGTCTCCTCCATAATTATCTTCGATTTTTCTTTGGATGACTACATACGCCATAGGAACTACCTCGATAGGAATACCCTTCTTATATTGTTCTCCAAGTTTTTGAGAATTTTTCCTAAACGCGATTAAAAATCTGTGAGTATCGAAAATACAAATCTTACGAATATAATACTCACGTATAATCAGCTATTACAACAAATTGATCAGCACACGACGCGACAATTTTCTCTTGAAGTAAACATCCTCCTCCACCTTTAATAATATTCATTTCAGAATCCACTTCGTCCGCTCCATCGATCGCGCAATCCAACTGTTAACGTATAAATAACAATATAAAGATTCGTTTTGTTAATGCTACAAGCAAAAAATTGTTCATTACTTTGTGATAAGTTTCTAAATCACCCAATGTAAGGTGATTATTTAATATCAGCTGCCGAGCTTGGAACGAGGTCGGAATACAAACAATATTAAGTCTTTCTTCTTTTACACGCTCCACTGAAAAACATAATTGTCTTTTGTAATCGTGCTGTTGTACAGAGAGCCTACAGTCTAAATGATTTTATTCAACGTATTAAAACATATTACTTGTGCATTAAAATAAAGTCGTCGCAATTATATTTAGGAGAATTACAATCATATCTCCTGACGAGGTCAAAGTTCATACTTGATGATTGCGATACTCTTTCGTGCAAAATTAACGAGAGTATTTAATATAACGTATAAGAAAAACCTAAAAATAATGAAATATAAATGAAAAATTAAATATTGTTACCTAGCCTATCAACAGCGTATATTATAGTAGATCCGCTACCAATTCCGATAACGCTATTATTCTGCAAAACAACCAGGCGCAAAAATTGAAATAACGAAAACCGGTACGTTTATATAACCTATAAATGTATTTCGAAGTTTGGTTAAAAAGTACCTTGACGTACTCATCGACCGCTCTGTACGCCGCGATCTTTTTAGCACATTCGAGAGGTCCCATTTTAAACAATTTCTTCGGAATAGCACCGAAACTTTTCGACAAAGTGAAAAATTGTAAATATAAACCGCCGTGTATCATCTGTATATACTACATCATCGAGTTGCTACTATTTTCCAAATCATTCTTCGGTCACGTGCATTATGTAGTAATAGCGCACCAATGGCCGATCGTTATTTGTACGCGTGTCTGGCACCAATATTTAAATTCGAATAATAGGAATGCAAGATTCGCGAGATAGAAGTTTGATGGAATTTAATTTGGAACTTGAAAATTCTTCGACAGTTCGAAACTCGAAAAGTTGAAATCTCCTGATACGAATGTGGAAAAGCGTCGATATCGAAATTTGGAGATTTTGGAAAATAACATGTTACGCACGAACGAATCAGAAAAAATGATCGCATTAAAAAAATTGAGCCTTAGACAATAAAAGTTCGGAAGGTATTGTTCTGAAATAAAATATAATAATCGATTCGGTTTAATCGAATTTCCATTATATTTAGCATCAGAGGCGAATAACACAAAATACAACCAAACACAATTTACATTTCAATACGTATTATGTATAAGATTTCACTTTAATTCGCTATTATTACTTAAATAGTAATATTCGTCAACACTTTTCAGATCAACGTGTCGCACACAATATTTCTGTTTCTTCGTCGTAATTTCTCTCGCTCGCTCGCTCTCTTTCTCTCTTTCTCTCTTTCTTTATTCTCTTTCGTTCATCACGTTCGTACTATTTTGTATCGTCGATTTTTTTCTTTTCTTAAAAATCAAGTAAAAACTCGCGGACAATCTTTCGCGCAATGCACGCAATGTACTCGAGCAGCCTAGGAAAAAGGTCACAGGACAGCAGAGAAACTTTCTCCGATAAAGTGAAGAATTCCGCTGCGTTTATCGATCTGTGCAAGGCCGAGTTAAAGCAATCCGATTGGTACACGACGATCGAAGTACAGATCAGCCTTGTACGATACGATTAAGGACATTTATTGCTATTTCCTTCCTTGAAATTTCACGCGTGGAACAACGTTTCTGTATACGATCGCAACGAATAGGAAACATCGCAACGTCCCTTACACGACATAAAACTAACGAACATTCCGAATAACAATTTCTTTTTCCTTTTTGGTATGTTTTCCGGTCGAGGCAACGGATCATCTTCAGTGCAGCCATGCTAACGAATAACTTTGTAATTTCCAGTGAGTTTGCAACAACATCGATTGCAATGAACGCAAGTGAACGTTCGTCTTCGGTATCTTTCGTATTTTCTTTCCGATACCTAGTCTAACCGTAAACTTCTCAAAGCGAATCGTTATTTAACGGAGAAAATCGTTTACTTCTCTTATAAGCATACACGTACAAGCGTACATTCGCGTACGTAAAATTCTCTCCCTCTGTTTGCTTGCCCGACGAACTTGTATACGAAGGACTTTGTAGGGAGACTTCGTCTCCTGAACTTTCTTTTCTCTTTTGATTCGACCCGCCGTATCCCGTACACCACCTTTAATCGTTAAGAGTGAAAAAAGGAGAAAAAAAATCGTAAACATTCGAAGGGATCACAGAAACCGCTACAATTTTCTCTTTCTCTTCCTTTTTCTAGCGTCGATACATACACGTAAATGCGCTTTGCTAACTCCTACAAATTTCTCTATCGTGCTCTCCTCCATACACCCGCTCCCTCCATTGATTAGGATTACGAGTTAGAACTCTGTCAGAGTCTCGTGAAAAGTATCAATTGTCTGTCGGAGTATCGAGAGAAAGTAACCTGATTACCTGAAAGTAATCTGATTACGATCTCGCGTGTTTCGAGAAAAACGCGAGATCCTTACAAGATACGACACGAATCGTGTTTCTCTACATTATAACCGGAATTGACACGAGACTTTGCGATTTCATGGGACGACGTTACTTTGTCTGGGCTAGACCAGCTACACAAGCTTCGCTACGAGAGTGTCCGATGTACGCAATTCCGAAATTAGAGATTACCAACTAGGTTGAATTTCCTCGCATTCTGGGACTTTCGCTTCGGTACTTCGATTGGAAGTTGACAATTTTAGACCGCTAGAACGAAAAATTGTAGGAACTGTGGAATTTGAAAACTTGACCCAAATATTTATTTCTGTCGAGGCAACATTTTCCCGCTTTACGTTCCAATTTATACAGCTGGACTTTATTCGAATCGAGTCGAGTATACCGTGGGACAGCAGGGTTTGTTACGCCGAATAACATGTTTACGGAATAATTATCGATTCGTTTCTACGCCAGATTCTTCGTCGTATTCGTGAACGATGATCGCGAAACTCGTTTGAACGAGAACGAAAGTCTAATAACGCGAGGAAGGCATCGCTTCCACGGTCAAGTCGTTAAGTCGTTTAGTACTGTCGTTGTTATATCACAGTAGAAAAATACTGTGAAAAATCTATATAACGTAATAAATATTGTTGATAAAAAAAGACTGATCTCTGTACCAGATATTTTCTTAGCGGTAAAATACGATGATCCGAGGATGACTTGAATTTATTCTCGCGTCATTTAATTAATTAATTCAATGGCAACGACACATCCCCTTCGTTCAAAATATCATATATACTCTTTTCCTGCGTAATCGAGCCACTCTCTACATATAAATCCTATTTTATTAGTAGTTGTTATAGATTATAATGGTAAGAAACGATACCCTCGTGATAAGCGTGCAATACGATAAACGATTAATAATATTTTTATTCAATTTTTGTATATTCGCTTTTCAGCGAGCCCCTGTTCTCGATATAGCATTCTTCGTTTCGCATTTATAGCTGATTACCAAAACGATATCCCTGTTCGCAATTATATGTATGTACGTTTGATCGAGCGTATTCGTACATATGTATAACTTAGTTAGTCGTACTTATACGGTAGGCAATTGTACGTAAAATATACATATACAGTTAAATAGAAGGAAAATTTTTTCGTCGAATAGAAAAAGGGGAAAATGTCGTACGCGTTTCACGTTTCGTCTCCGTCTTCTTATTTTTCTTTACAGAGTAACTTCTTCCCTTTCATCGCTCGAAAAAAATTCCTAATTCGTTGCGAAACTTACGTTTTTCTCGATTTCTTCTCTTTTTGTGTGTTCATCCGTCGGGCGTAAAACTTTCTATCGATGAATCCACGAAAATTCTTGTTTCTGATCCGTGTCTAAATCCGGTCAAACGACGCGATAAAAACAACCGTTCGAGACATCCCAGAATAGTTTCTTTTCACCGGTTACCTCGTTCACGAGAACAACTTCTCTCGCGTATATGTTCTCTCTTTTTTTTTTCTTCCTACGATCATTTGATTTCCTTCCTGCAAAAAAAGGATATCCAGGAGGATCGTCGATACTTTTGTAGAAAGCGTACAAAGCTCACTTTATCGACCCTTTTTAATTCTCTAGTACAATTCAAATTCCCAAAAGATTAGTCGAACTTTCGCTCTCTCTCTCTCTCTCTCTCTCTCTCTCTCTCTCTCTCTCTCTCTCTCTCTCTCTCTCTCTCTCTCTCTCTCTCTCTCTCTCTCTCTCTCTACATTTATATTATTTCGAAGAGACCGGTTTAATTCGATTACACACCGATAGGCAATTTACAAAATAGAAACCGAAGAAAGAATAGGAGAAACTTACGACGATACTCCGAGGCACCCTTTCGTTCTTATCAATAAATATATCGTAATACATGTTATATATTATATATAATGTAAAAAGCCTTTGTTAAAGATTACGCTGAAATTTCAGAATGAAAATGACGAAAACCAGATAAACAATTAAAATGAAAGTATAACAGTGTTCATATAACATTCGACTATTCGAACAGGCGTGTACATTGTCCCTCGATACCTTTCGCAAATTTATTAGGTATACCCTTGTTACATCGTATGGCGGGATCGGCGCGAATATTTGCGGAGCCTGGTTTCGAAAATTTTGCCGGATTCGAAAGGACCGCTTCGATCTCGAAACGCTGCAAATTTGGTACTCGAGTTTCACACTGGAAATTATTGACATTCCAACAGCTAATCAGTTTTCTAAGTACCCATACGCGCATGATAGTACGTATAGAGGCCCGCAAAATCAACGATGAAATTTTTAGGAGGATCGCGAGGCCAAATTCCAGGAAACGCAGCAACGCTTTGAACCCGCCTCGCGCCGTCCCTGTCCCGTAGTATGTAATAACGACTAAAATAATAAAAATAACGTTAATCGCAGAGCATGTACAAAATCCAAGATCTTACAGCTTCCGAAGTGACGTGGAAACAAGGGAGACGTAAGCTTGCAGTGTCGAGTACAGAAACGGAATTAAAAAGGAAAAAGCCCGCGGTTGGTTACCTTCGAATTTTATATCGAGAAAAATCAATATTTCCCGTTTTTTCTGTTTTTTTTTTCTTTTTTTTTCTACACACAATCTGTTAAACGTGCGTGGAGTCTTGCTTCGTTCTAAGGTTGTACGCTCACGAATTCGTGTAAAAATTTGAAAAAATAACTAGCACATTTCATCGAGACATGCGCGTTGATAGCAATAAATTTATTCAATTTAGACAAAGTATACAGTATCGTTTGTTTTATTCTTAATCGATGATACCTAGTGCAAAAGATTTCTTCGGCTTAAACGCGCACTCCGAGAAAAGGATGAACCTTTAATCCTTTCCGTTTATCAGGCAACTTCGCGTTAAGGCAATCGGTATACTTCGATTCTGTGTTCTTTTTTCTATTCTTCGCGTTGTTTCTCTCCTATTTTATGTATCGTGTCTAATTCACGCATCAGAAAATATTTGGTGAAACTATTCGGAAAAAGGTGCGAGCAACAAACTGGTACATTTAGCCAAGAACTTCAACGAAAGATCGAGAAGGGTACGATGAAAAGAAAAAAGAAAGAAAAAAGATAACGAAAAATGTCTCGTATCCATATGAAATTCTTAGCTACCGATAATAGTGTAATTAATCGAATTTCGATATTCCTCTTGGACGTCGGAACGGGTTAGGGTTATTAAGACAAAGTGGATAGAAAAGAAAAAAAGAACGATATGAAATCGAAAAATCACACGCTACATATTTTGTATAACTTTTTACAAGTTTATATATGCATATATGTATATGATTATTTTGCCTGGTTTTCATCCACAACTTGCAGATACACCCACTAAAATCAAATAACGTAAGACGAGAAGATAATACAAAGAGTAATTAATTACAATACGAAATGTACACAAATGATAAAGATGAAATTAAAGAAACAAGAGAAACGAGACTGAAAGAAATCGAAAAATAATCGGGTGGCTCGTTCTTACGAGCACTTTCGAAATTATACTTCTACTTTTAGTAGAATCAATGGACAAATTTCTAATGCATTTGCGTGCGTCATACGCACACGGTTGATGCATTGTTCGATTTATATATTTGTGGAATAAAAGAAAAATATGAACATTTCCATATTGTAATTTTCAATTTGATCGATTCGAAGAGAAAAAGAAAGCAGCAGATACGTATTCCCGTATCTTTTATAGACATACAGAGATAGATTGCGCATGCAATGGCCAGTACGCGCAATAATATTAAAAAAAGAAAGCAAGGCAGTCTTCCTCTCTCTTTCTAATTAGTAGCTGTACAAGAAAGAAAGAATACCTGTCACGCGATTTCCTATCCTTCGATAGCGGCGCGTCTCGGCCCGTAACACTGCGCGCGGTCTTTCCCTCTGTGTCTACGGTTTCTTCTTTCCCTCGGCACATGACACATGATTCTCGAGAAACAAAACACGCATACAAAATAATTGTTCCGTTTCGCATCGTTAAATGGAGCGATTAGATTAACGGTCATTTCAAGGAAAGAAAGAAAGGAACAGAGAAACTGAAAAGAGAAGTTGTATCGGGTAGTTCTAAGACACGAAAGCGCAAGAGACGCGTCTACATTCGAAACACCGATAAAGGAAAAACCAGAAAAGGATTTCTGAAACGATGCGATTACATTTTCATAGAGAAAACGATTTAGATATTATTCGTTCATGTAATTATTCAAGATTTTCGTCTAATCTCTCCATTTTCAAACTTCGATTTCTAAGAAACTGCCAAAGGATGGTCCGCCAAATTTACACTTTTACCGACTCCCAAATATGTTTCCGAATTGATTCCATTAATTAGGACTAAGCTTTTACGGGTAGACTAGCTTCCTTAGTCTTTTCCTACGATGAAGCATCGATACGCTCGTGATTTCATAGTTCTACAAAGTATACCGAGTTAAAAAGCGTTTTGTCAACCGCTGTTTTAAAATACTTGTCCGACAATTAAGACTCCTTACATAGAAACGGACCAACCCAAGCAGCGGCTTATCTTCGCGCGTAAAACATACTCGTATATTACACGATACATCGATACGAATTTAACTGATTGAAATTGGACAGAATAAAATTGGTGCGTATGACGAGCACAGTGCGTCCGTTGAATCATTCATAGTTTCCATGTTCCCGACACTCGAACGAAACGTTTCTGAGTATTATATCGATCAGATATGATAACTAGCCTATACAGCCATCGAATACGAAACACTAATATTATTATTATTATTATTATTATTATTATTTTATTATTATTTTATTATTATTTAATTATTATTATTATTATTTTTGTTGTATCGTTTCCTGTTTTGTTTTTTTTTTGTTTTTTGTTTTTTTTTTGTTTTTTCTTTTTTTCACCTGCCAGTCCCTATCCTTGATCAACTTATCGTAAACGGTTATGATAAATCGATATAGAACGTGGCAAGACTCACTGAGGAGCGTGTATGACTGCAAGAAGTGAGTTATTTACATTATTTGCATGTATCGGCGAATCAGCCCTTGCCCTTGTTCCATGTCACGTTAAGACGAAAGATGGCGAGATTAGAGTTTCGGAAAATGATAAGATAGGGAGGGTGAGGAGGAGGGCATTTGAATAATTATTAATATATAATATTATAATAATAACAATAATGATGAGGTGTTCTAAACAGTGCTAGGACTAGTGCTAGAGGGTCCTGTGAGGAATCAGGGTGGGTGGGTACGGGCTAAGGAGGGGTTAGTGTGGAGGCGGTGGTTCCGTAGATTGGTTTCTCCCATCTACAGCCCTAACCGGCTTCCTACGCGGACCTGTCACGCCAACTGGACCGACCCCACCTCTAAGGTACGCTGGCGCTGGGGTTACTATCGGTTCTCTGATAGTTCTGCTAATTGGTGGCGGCAGTGATTGCTGCAGTACCTGTGTGTAACAGCGTTACAAATACTACATTATATTTATCATGTTTCTGTTTCCTTTCCTATATTCTTCAACTGTATAAAATTACTGACTTCGTTTGTTCGTACACACTTACCAACGGTTGTGGTAACACGCTATGCATCAGCGTTTGAACCATAGGTGTATTTTGCGATGCAAGGTTATTAGAATTTGGAGGTAATCCTTGACTTTGGAGACCGGTTCCTCCACTGCCAGCAGTAGACTGAATAGTATGCGACTGTTGCGTAGACGTTTGCGTTACGTTTTTACTCATTGTTTGATCCCTTTTCGCTTCTTGAGTTAAACTTAATTTTTTCATAGAAACTGTGGAAATATTAGCATTTGGTGTTTCAGGACTGGTTGTGGCAGTAGTTGCACTCGATACTGGTGTTTGCGCTACAGACTCTTGCTGTAATAACTCGGGCAATGTTTGAGAAAGTGTTCCAAGAATAAGTTCGCGTGTAAAGAGACTCCTATTTGCACTTTCACGTTCAATATTTTGTAACTGCGAGTCAGAGAGAGTACTGGTAATACATCTGTAAAAAAGGAAAGTATGTTATATAGAATCAGATAATGTATCAACAAACTCTACAAATAAATATATATTATCTCGTGGAAACTTAAAAACCAAGATCTATATGTGCAATGTTTTCCTCCATACTTTTAACAATACGTCCTAAAAATATAACTTGGCAGTCGCATAATACTCGTCGCGCGTAATTTCGCACATTTCAGGCAAACATAAATGCGCAACAATACAGTAATACACAAATATATTTCAGCTCATTTCTTACGATATCGATCAATTAATATTAATAAATAACACGTACTTTGGCAACAGAAACATATAGTTCTGTGAATTAGTAGATGATACGCCGGACGGGTTCGCCACATTAGTTGTATTATTGTTACTACTCGTACTATTCGCTACGACACTGGTCATAGTAGTAGAATGACCACTTCCGCTAATAATTCCTCCACAGCTTGCAGAACCAAGTACCTGAGGCTGTCTCCTCGGTAATCGCTCCAACTGTTGCCTAGCAGCCTGCAAAGATGTTTATAACACGTTTTTCTCTTTCACGATACTTTCCACATAATATTAGCAAATTTTTAAATATACATACTCTAACTTGTTGTCGCTCCAACTGTAGCTGCATTTGTAATTGTTGCAATTGTGAGGGTGCTGATGAACCTTGGCCAGTTCCTCCGCCACTTCTACGAGCATTAGATAATTGAGAGAGTAACTCTGCAATTGGATCTATACTTTCTCGACTACTCGGACTCAATCCCCCGGACGAACTGAAATGCATATTGGACCTGCAGGTCCAATGATATGCCAATGAACATTATCTAAGGTGAGATGATGATGATGAACTGAAGCTGAAATTTTCTTGATATTCTTCTTTAGAAGTTATAAGAATGAAATATACTTTTCGTATTAGAGAACATTATGTAATATTTTGGCACGGTATTTTGGCACTAAGTAATACTTTCATTAATAACAAATAATGACTGATCAGTTATAATATTAAATATTATGATACAAATAAAGTGGTAATATCGAACAAACAAACAAACACAATGTTCTAAAGTACATATTAATTAAAATATATATTAAACATTTACACAATTAATAATGCTTATTCTAACTATCGTAACTATCGTAATCACATATATACCTGCGAGTTCGTGGCCCACCAACAGGTCTAGACGGATGTGTTATTCGCCTACCGTTATATCTACTTGGAGCTGGTTCGTCTAGAAGAGATATCAAGTCTCTTGGTCCACTACGATGCTCTAAACTCAAATGACCCGCAAAATCATCGGTCACATTGTTAGGATCTCCTCCTGGGATAGATGCGCATACTGGACAAACCTATGACAAAATTTTCAACTCGCAAATTTTTCTTCTCAAATAAACTTACAAATACCTGTATAATTTATGCATATATTATACTTCCTTGTACGTACAACATCGAAAGTAATATCCGAATGCTCTGCAGCAACGTGTTCTTGTAATGTTGCCTCGGTGAAACCCATTCTTGTACAATAAGGACAAGTTAAGGATTGTGGCTGCTCTATACTTACTCCCTCTCCACCATAATACAACTCTACCGAATAATAAATTGCAAAATTAATTTTTACTACTACAGAACATTTGTATTAATCGTGATAAAGGGATCTCGATAATTGACATACCAAAGTCAGATCTAGTAAGTATACACTGCATAGGGTGATCGGTGAGGTGACGCGTAGTACTAGCACCCCCTTCATAACAGGTGGCACACAAATCATAGTCAAAGCACACTAGGCACTTGTATCTGCGACCTCGAAAATTCCCCTTTAAGCAGGAGTCACAACTTACCCCTGAAATAAATACAATTATAAATTAATAAATACATTTATGTACAAAGTTCCTTAAAAGAAAAGTATAGGTTCTTCTACCAAAGATATTTATATACCTTTATATATATATATATATATATATACAGATTCATGCAATAACCTTGAACTAAATCTATAAAAAGTAACATACTCCAATTTACTTTTAAATCTTTGTGCAAGTACACACTATTTAGATAATAAAAATAGTTTGGATAATGTAACATAAATAATAGAAAAAAATATAAATAAGCAATAAATATTACAATAAACATACATTTCTTGACCTCCTTAGTAACAAATACTATCAGCTTTAATCTACTTTGTTCTTTACATAAAGAATAATTAACGTAAATTTTTTTTATTACTTAACATGTAATCTGATCGTTTTAACTTCACTCGTAACCTATGTCTTTCTCTTCTATTTATTGAAATGTAAACATTATGTATTATATATATATATAAGTGTATATATGTAGCAACAGTTAATAATATACATATGTACATATATATAAATTATAATCAACTAAGATATTACCTTCTTACAGTAATACAGTTAAGATTAATATATACATGTTAATATACTCAGCAATAACATATCTGAACTTCGACATAAGATTTTTAATTTTAATTATGTAACATATGTATATGCATTATAAATAGGCAAATGTATACACATTAATTTCTCTTATACACTAAACTATTAACGTTTCTAAATTTTCTAATTTCATAATAATATTTCAACTTATAAAAACAAATTTAATTTTCTTGCTTATTCTGGACATGATCTCCTTACGATAAACAATATATTATTTGTGAGGTACAAATTACATGGATAAAACAACTTAATAAAAGGTTTGATTCCAAATTAAAGAACAAGAGGAATGTGCTTCAATATGTTTTACAAATTTAACATTACAAGAAACAGAAGGGGACTGAAGAAGAAAATTAAGTTTAAAAAGTGTGAGGTTGCAAAATATTTTGACAGTTTGTTAATAAACGTTTTCGATCAACTTTATGCAGTGATGTTGCAGAAAATTTGCTGAAATCTTTAAAGAACATTATAAATTCACAGAAATTAGAATAAATTTTGTTGTAAGTGCTGCCATCTGGCCTCTGACATTAGACCCTTTGGTACAGAGCTTACAAGAAATGTCTTATGAAAAATCTCATGCATTGTCGATTTCGTAACCTCGACGATGAATCTGCAAAAACTTTTCATGCGTCCTCTTAAATGCCACATGATCGAACAATTTTGCCATCAACGTAAAATAAATTTAGCGTACAGAAGCGGAGACTGACTTGTTAGTCAGGAACAGTGCACACGTACGTACCTTCATGTCGATTCATTTTCCGTTTAAAATCTCATATACGCCGATAGCGCGAAGTCTCGCGATCGAACGGCTCACGAAATACGATTATTACTCGCCACTGCGTTAACTCTTCACGTCGTTCGATGCAGCAGACACAATGGGAAAAACATTAATCGTCAAACAAAAAATTTTTCGTTAGAATTTCCAGCGTAAAACCTAACCCAACTAGGCTACCGTGACGTCACACTAGACCTACGCTCCCGGAGAACGTTGCGGGCAGGGTCTCTGTCATTGCGATGTTGCCACGTTTTTTAATAAACATGAGGGGGAGATTCAAATATCGTAAATATATTTTTGTATTAAATATTTATATTACATTTGTTAAATCAGTAATAATTAATAATCTTTTTAATAAAGCTCGTCATGAACACGCATCAATAATAAATGTTTACAAATTGGATAAGTAATTGTACTATATGCAATGTTATCGAAATAGTCATCGTTACTGTGCATTCGTATATTTATAGCATTGTAACAAGAGATGTAAAACAGTATGTAATGTTACACATTAAGAAGCATTTTAATTTTACTAGCGTTATGTATTTGATAAATATTTAGGATGTTATTACAAAATGTGCAAAACATACACTATAAATACAACATGAATCTCTTGAAGACAATCTATCAACATAGTTCATGCCGAAATTTGGCAATCTAGCATTACTTTTACGAACCTTTCCGAGAGATTCTCGTACGACTTCGTACTTTTCCGTATATAATCGCAAACTCTCGAAACGTATTTCGCAAAGTCGTTTCATTTATCGAACAATGGAGACAATAGTAGGACGAGTTCTTGTATACGGTGGCAAAGGTGCTTTAGGATCAACATGTGTCACAAAATTTAAATCAAAAAATTGGGTGCGTAAATAAAATCATTTATAATGTTTATAAGGATTTGAATAATGATTTCGTTATCAATGGTATTGACTTCCTTCCTTCTTTTCATCTTTTCTTCTTTTGTTCCTTTCTCCCTTTCTTCTTTCCTTTTTTCCTTCCTTCCTTCTTCCTTTCTTTCTTTTTTTTTCTTTCTTTCTTTCTTTCTTTCATTTTTTCTTTTTTTCTTTCTTTCTTTCTTTCTTTCTTTCTTTCTTTCTTCTAAACAACTGTTAAATGAAAACGTATAATCAAGATTTCGTTTAAATTGGGTTTCAGATCATGTTCAATTTTCGACTTTATGATAAACTATATGTCTTTAAAATATTTTTTAGCTCTATTGAAGATATAATTTAATAATATGCGCGCATCATTCTTTTACTGCATTTAAATGTTTGCACGATTACAGGATTTTATCATTCGAGCAACTTATAACGTTTTCGCGCACAATTTTAAATGTATGAAATACAATATGTCTACGAAAGCGTTCATATCTACATATCTGTACATATTTACGTATACATATGGTACTCTCTCTTCCGTTTAAGTATGTTGTATTTTTCTTTCAATTCTAATTATTTTGTCAAGCATAAATACTATAGATATGACAATACATATTTTATATATACGTACATTTATATATTTCTATTTCTTTATTCATTTAAACAAATATTTGTATTACATAAAAGTAGTTGCAATACAGAGATATTTCAACATGCAGTTTCTACAGAGTAATCTGAAAAAATATAGGAAAAATACATCAAGGTCATAAGTAGCAAACTAACTCCTTTCACATTTATACTTTACACTCCTTGAGTAAGATTAAAATCAGTTATTCCATTGATCTTTATACGTGTAATATATTTTTGTTTAATTATGCATTTGGTATTAATGATTAAAATATATCTAAATATTAAAAAGGTATTAATATTACTTTCTAATCATAGTGGGTTGGCTCTATCGATATGAAAGCAAATGAACATGCTGATGCAAATGTGATTGTAAAGCCTGAAAATGATTGGCAAGAGCAGGTAATTTTATAAATAATTACAAAAAAATAAAAAAATATATATGTTCCTTTATAATCGCTTATTTTTTACAGGGAGTCGATATTTTACAAGAAGTTACCAATATCTTGAAAGGCAATAAAGTAGATGCAGTAATTTGTGTAGCTGGTGGATGGGCTGGTGGGAATGCAAGTCACAAAGATTTCATTAAAAACAGTGATCTTATGTGGAAACAGAGCGTATGGAGTTCCATTATTGCAAGTAATATTGCTGCACATCATTTAAAGGAAGGTGGATTCTTATCATTGACCGGCGCTAAAGCAGCATTAGCAGAAACACCAGGTATAAGACTTATCCTATACTAATCAATTATTTCTCTTAGCTTTATAACTATTTATATTATTTGATTAAAACAGGAATGATTGGATATGGAATGGCTAAAGCTGCAGTTCACCAGCTGACTAAATCATTAGCTGCTAAAGAAAGTGGTCTGCCAAATGATTCTTTAGTTACAGCTATTTTACCTGTTACTTTAGATACACCTATGAACAGAAAATGGATGCCCAAAGCTGATACATCTAGTTGGACTCCGCTTGAATTTGTTGCAGAGTATGTAAAATTTCTGGTATTTTTATGTTATTATTCTTATTCTTTTATTAATATACACATCTTTCTTGATAGCCTTTTCTGGAAGTGGTCACAAAATCAAGAACGTCCTGCTAATGGCAGTCTTCTACAATTGATTACTACTAATAATAAAACGGAATTAATGATAGCTTAAAGAAAAAGGAATTCATTTTCTGGACCAAGAATTTCTAAATATTTTCATGACAATATAGCTGTTATAAGTGTTTTATATTTAATCCTTTTGATTGAATATTGTTATTAAAGTATTTGTTTATTATATTGTATGCATTTAAAACAGAATTGAACATATACTTATTTGTATATATGTACAAATATCTTTAAACATTAATATGAGTATTATATCCATTCCATTGTAATAAGCGTACAATAATGATACCATGTAATTTAACAAAATTATGTTGAAAAAAATGCGAGTTGTTTTATATTTATTTTTATACAGATGTAATATTTTATAAAACGGAATCTAATTTGTAAGGTACATTATATTATAAGCAAACATAATTATGAATACAAATATTAATTCTTGATGTTGATGTTATTTAACGATGTAATGGAAATAAAGTAAATGTCTTAACACATTATTTATTGCAATTTCCCTTGAAAAATTATATATTGCTAAATTAAATTTTCAGAAAAAATTGTAAAAGTATACTATAAATATAATAAGGGTTCTATTTTCGACAAAACCATTTTATTATATCGTTTAAATATATGAATACTTTATTAATAACATAATTAACAGTAACCATATATTTTGATACAGACTGCTGTAAGCGCCCGGATAGCTCAGTCGGTAGAGCATCAGACTTTTAATCTGAGGGTCCAGGGTTCGAGTCCCTGTTCGGGCGATATAATTTTTTTTATTTTTTTTTATAGACAAAAAAGTACCTTTCACATGAATTGTATATCATTAAATTTTATTTCAATATATAAAACAGGCAATAAAAGAATTTAAATATGATGCTGCAAATATATAGACATACAATTTAATCTGTCATAAATCACTTTATTTAATGTATATATATATACAAAGAAAATTTGATATTTAACTAGCTATCCTTGATTTGAAACAAAAACTTGAACGGTGGATCTTTTGTTTAGAAAATAACTTGATATTAATTTTTTATTAATACGCATGTATACTAACAATCAAGTCATTTTTTATTTCTTTCCTTCCCATTCCAATATCATTAATCGTTCAGCTGAAACAAAAATATTTATGTATTTATATTAGAAAATTTAATACACCTGATTTTATAGTAATGTTAATAATATTTTATGCCTTACGATACCCAATATTGCATGCGCACTGCATATTACAGATATTCTTTATCAATACATAAGCAATATACTGTTATTATATTTTTTACCTTCCATCACACGTTTCCTTTCTTCCGCTTTTTGAGCATCTCTAATAGGTTTTTGTTTAAGCTCTTCCTCACGAAGAGCAGCTTCTTTTTTATTAAATCGTTTTTGATGAAATATTCCATAAAGAATACCAAGTCCTAAAAGACTCCATCGTGAAAACTAAACAAATTGTGAACATTGACATATATTATTAATATGCAAAATCTCATCATCTATTTTCTTGAATATTATACATTACTTATATGAATTGTATTTGGTATGAGTTACAGAGAAAACAGTTAAACAAGTAATAAATTATTTTTCATAATATCATGCAATCAAATATCATGATCAGGTAAATAAGTAATAATCTTTTTTATTTATGTGTACAAATATTAATAAAGAATTGATTTTCTCAATCTCATAAAAATTATATAATATAATTAGTGGTAAACACTTGTTCGAAAATACATTGATATTAAGAACAAAAGAAAATCATAACAATATGTTAGTCGAAAAGATGACAAGTGAATGTTCAAATAAAGTATATTTAATAATTCACTGTAAACTATACTCACTTTAATCAGAGGAGAAACGTTCAGAGGCTTAGCAGCTTCGACAGACGACATTTTGCTAGTGTACTTACGTGGGGATAACACATGCACCTAGGAATATAACGATTGATTGTAAGCTTGGATTGCATATAACGAGGGAAGTAAAGTCCACATGAGAAGATAGTCTAACAGTCGATATTTAAATTTCGATTGTGTACTATAGATTTTTAAATTAATACCAAAAAAGTGATTATTTTTATACGCACGCGCATCAGTTTAAAAATTTAGAAACTTCGACACTTTAAATTCATAAACTTTCAAATGTTTAAATATAGAAACTTATATAAACAATTCAAATTTTCAAATTACAAATTGTTTCGTATAGTTTCAGTTATTCCTTTACAGATGGCGGTGTGCTGGCATTCATTGGAATCCTTCCTATAATATTTGAGTTCTTAGGTTTTGAGCAATGAATCGTTTAGTGTTTGAGGATGATGCTCGGCAGTAAGCAAAATGGCGTCATTGTGGATGGTGATGTCTTTAGCCATTTCTTTATTTTTAACACCTTTTCTCATGTTTTTGCTTGCTATCATCTTTTTGGCATCTATCGGAAAATCATTCGGCGTTAGAAGGTTATACATAAAATTGTTGCTAGCACTATTCGAGGTAAGACATGTATTACAAATAAGTCCCTAAATATTTTAATTATTATACTATACCTGGTAATTTAAAAATCGTGAACCGACTCTACGATGCTCATCCGGTTAGTGATACGTTATAAAGTGTTCTTTTCAAACAATAAAAAATGTATTTCACTACAACTATAAGTTACATTGAATTTTTAATGCTTATTTTACAACAAAGCTTATTCGTATAAACACTTGGTATATACATACACACACATTTTTTATTACAAGTATAATTATTTTAAATTCAATTTAAAGCGGATATTTCAAATGTTCATAAAATAAAGTAATTTACGTACGTACTCGTCAAGAGTTTTCAATTGTTTTCCTAATTGATTTTTGCACAGTTTTTAATTCTCATGATTTGTTGACACATGTATAAAATACGATTCGTGGCATTTAACGTAAATGTCAGTTTCGCGAAATTCATTTTTTGATCTACAAATGACTGTAAAATGAAATGCATCAGGTATTTTGTTCAGTTACATTTATTTTTCTTTAATTTAACGAAACTTTATAAACATGTGTTCGATTTCATCATTAAATAAATGATTAAACGTATGCTTTGTTTTATTCATTTTCATTGACCGGACAATTCATCCATTGCATTGACGAATAATCATTTACGATTGGAAATCCAAAATGTTTTATTCATGTGCATATATTATCAGTAGAGTTTCTTGCATTTACGGTGCTAAACACACACGTTAGTTATGATATCAATGAACGCAACCGGTGTAGCGCGTATACTGTAGAACATCGAATCAGAATTAATTTAAGTTTGATTTAGTGAATCAGCAACGATAGTGTTACACTAGACGCAACGTGCTCGTATCGATTTAAAGTCGTTAAACAGTGAAATCATGTATACAGGTGATTCATAGTGACCAAAGTATGAAATTCGATAATCGTTGACTATAGATTTTCATGGACATTCCATGCAATGTGCGTGCATTGATGAGCATGGTAGGTGTTCCTAGAGAAACCGCCGGTAAAGATGAAAAACACACCACTTGTTACTTTTCGTTTGGTAAATTTTCAAATTTAGAACTTTAAGATGTTTGAAATTGTCTAATTCTCTAATTTAATACATGGTCTCTCAAAATCGAAAGCAAACACGGCGAATGACTCTTCCTCTTACGCTTGTCTTTATCCAGAAAAAAACAGGTGTACGTTGCAAGTAGGTGTACGTACATTGAATTTTAGGATCGCGTGTCATGTGTTGTCACACGTTAAACAATATTTTTTCCACGTTCGTAATGTGTGGTAACCATTTTGACAGCTGGGAAATCGAGCGAGCGATCCAACTTTCTCGTCATTTCTTCGACATGTTTGGAATATTAAATCGTGGCATTCCGGGTAACGCGTGCTTTCGATGTATTCTCAAAATAATGATATGATATCTTTAATCCCCTGGAATCCTAACTTGATGTATCTTAATAATACGAGTAATATATTTTAATGGTTTTTCATGGTATGATCCAAGATTAAACATGACTGTATCTTGTTGATGTATAGTTTATTGTGCTATTTTTTAGCGGTGGTATCAAAATATAAAATTTTGTTTTTCACGCTGCACCGAAATCAGTGATTCAGTTCCCTGTATTATGTACGTTCATTGAAAGTTCGTAGCACTTTGAGCGATCAAGGAGACGACCAGTTACCTACCGTTGGTTTAATCTCGATCTCGTTTAGTCACTGACGATGGTGCAGCCAACGAGCGAACAATAACTTCATTATACTTTGTGTCGGACTTATTTGTTCGTTATCTTGTACATCGCAAGTATTGTTATAAACTTAATTGATTCGTTGTCGTTATCATTGTCTGATAAGCAAAATAAGTATTTCTTCAGGTAGAGATGTATTATCAAAGGTGCAAAGTCTTTTGGGAGGTTTGAAATCAGTGGATCGAGTAAAGTATGTGCAAGATAACGTACGACTCGATAATTAGAAGAGAACCTTACAATTATTCGACAATATTAATCGTACGGAGCAAATCGCTGTCGAAAATCATCAATCCTTGATGCGTTTCTATGCGATAAATCGTAATCGGTCGTTCAACTTTTCGTCATGTACATTATTGTATGGTTCGTTTTTAATCCTGTTCTACATATACAATGGAGATTATTTACTGGTTTCTTTTTGTTTCCGAAAAAATTGTACTCGCGTATTATTTATTTTTCATCTACCAATAAATATTATTACGTATTTAAAATATACTTTGAAAGAATTACTAAATTATCATTTAAAACAGAGTTATGAATATGTATTGATCACTCGATTGATATTTAAATTTGTCTACACATTAAGAGGAATAGAATTGCGAATCGCGGCCCTAAAAAACTTGAAAGATATTGCATTAGTTGGTTACGAAACTACGAACTGTATGTTGTATTAACTAAAAAAAAAGAAAAAAAAAATTGAATCCACAGACTGTGAATCTATTCGATTTCATCTGATCATACTCTTTCATCGTGTTCGAACAAAAATAGCGTACATTGATAATTACGTTACATGTTACAAAGTAATCGAATAATTCGTTTAAAAAAAAAAAAAAAATGGAAAAGGAGTCGGACGTTGCCTCGAAGGCGAATAAAAATCGAGGACAGCTAAATGACAAAGTCCAAACATATCTTTTCTCATTAAGCTCTTTTATCGATTGTACTTTCATCGTTGTTATCGAGTATCGTAATGCCACGATTAGTGGAATAATTCGTTAAACGAGCCTACATTATCGAATCTTGTTCATTTCGAAATCAAAACTTATCGAAACTAATCGTATAATGATGGAGTCTCGTCAGCTGTGATCATAGTGATGTGTGTACACTGGCGAGTATCGTCTGCGTTTCTAAGAAAAATGGCGACACAGGATATAAAGGAAAGAGACACCGTCATTCGTTGCTTCGAATTAGGAATATGACAAATTTTCAGATTTGGAGACATGACAATTTCGTATTATGGAACTTTGTGGATCGGAGATTTAAAGATTTGGAAACTAGGGAATTTGAAAATTTGAAAATTTGAATATGCGGCAGGTAATTCAGATATTTAGCAAAGTCTACGTTGTACCCGAGAATAGGACGCGCATAAATATTATTATAATATATTAAATATTTGTGCTTCCTCTGCATTTTGCTGCACAGAAGTAAAGTCCATCCTGTTATTAGAATATCTCGCATATCAAATATACCTCCATCTAGTTGGTCCTTTGTAAATATCTCTTGTCCCTGGATAAATTTCTATTAACGGATTAAAACGTATAGTTATTCAAACGGGGAAAAAATAAAAGAGAAAAAGAATTACAATATAATGTATGTATTCTATACTGAAATTGAGTACAAATGTTCCGGTAACGTACGAGAACAAGTTTTCTTAGTAATATTTACTTTGCGTGTTCGATTTGCTTATAAATGTCCTTGCTGAATTACATAATAAAGTCTTTTCCATCAGTTTCTAGATACATACGATTAAGCATTGAGTGTTCGACTTCCGGAGCGCCCTTTTTAAAACGTATACAATCAAGCGAACAGTTAATACATGATCAGTGATTACGTGCGAAACTATACCTTATGTTGTTTATCGCAGTTTTCATGAAGAAAATTTCAACTATCTCACGAAATATTAATATACTTTTCCTTGTATACACAAGATACGCACTTTTATTTAAATAAAAAAAAATTGTATTTATATTTGTTTAGATACATGATTACATTTATGAAAATGTAAGTCCATACAAAAATATACATATGTATCATTTTTTTTGTTTCAATAAAACTCGTTGCACTATTAGGTTAATAAACATCTTATATACAAGATGAACGACACATGTAATAAATAATTCATTAAAATGAAATCGTAAAATTCCATATTGGCGCGTGTTCGGGCATGTAGCAAGCACTGCTGAGCGAAGGGGTCATTCACTGTTGACCTCTCTTATAATGAAACAAACGTTAGTATGCATAATCTCTCACTATTTAAGTTTAATAAATGACTGCTTTGTACGCGTATTCGTATCTGCACGCGTTTATTATGTGAGCACAGGTATTTGCGATACATGTGATCAATTGATCATTCAATCGCTCTAAGTTCAATGTTGACATGAAAAGCGACTCGATCATTGTGTGTCGTAACGTTTAAATGTTTAAACGACGATGGAACACGCGATATCGCGTAAGCGAACGTTTAGCGTTGGCGATAAAACACGCAAAAGTTTTTGAGATTCAGAAGTTTAAAAACCTAGAAATTTGAAAATTTACCGAAAAAAATGATTAATTACTATCCACTAATAGCTGACAAAATGTATTATTAATCGGTCTTTTTATTGTTTCATTTTGCACATTCTTATTCAACATCTTCTTTTTTGTGTCTAATTAATACAATATTCTATTTTTTTTATGAAGAGCTCTTAAACATCATTGTTCTTAATTATCGTGCTTAATAATCAGTATTTAAACGTTTCTTTTTGTACTCTAAATTAAAAGAAGTTACTTTTATCAGTTTCAAATGATTATCAATGTAGTCATCAATCATACCTTTGTTCGTGTTTCATACATAAATTGACTTATATGCAAAACAGTTACTAAAAATAGGCGATTGGTGAAAATAGTCATCATACCATTACCAGAATGCTTCAGTTATAAGCAACTGTATTTTCAGTAATAATAGTAAATTTTTTGTGATCTATTATAAAATACAAATATTAACATTTACGTTAATTTTGTCTTAAGCTTTTAAGACTAAGAATAGTCTTTTGTTGTTTTCTTCGTATTTAAATTCAAGAATGATTTTAATTTGTACGTTAATTTTAGTTATATATGAAACATTAATTTCTGATAATCTGTATTTACGTTATATGGTCCTATTGTTGCTGTCTTATTGTTTTTTGTTCAAGAATTAAGAACTCTATTTTTCATGCAAGACGTACCATACATTTTTTTAAGTCTGTGGAACAACCTATTCGAATAACTGCTCCTGCTGTTTTTCTTTTAAATTTTAGTACGGCAGACAAAACATTGAAAATGTGAAAAAGAGAAACGGTACATGGAATCAAGATGACGACGAGGTGGACGAAGAATTTGAATCACGCCATGTTGAAAAGCAGAATGTCCAAAACTTAAAAACTGAAAACAAAATGCAAAATGGAGTGTTGAGTAACAACGTGATAGCCAGGTCAAAAGATTTGATTCTGGTACCTGAGCCAGAGATGCAGAATCATAGGAATCATCTTGAGGAAACTAAAGCAGAGAATTCTATAACATCAGCAATTGCTGGCAAAAACGAGGTAGATCTCTAGGTTGTTCAATGTTGTATCATTAATATGCTAACAACTTTTTCATAAGATTATTCTTCTCTCAGAGCCTTATTCGCAGAAATTCGTTTGAAACACTCAAACGAGAATTTGAACCTGCAATCTGTTTAGACTATATCAAAGCTGGCGTAGAAGCTATTATTGAAGATGAAGTAACATCTAGGTTTGAAGCAGAAGAACTGAAGGTAATTTTTTGTTGTTTGTAGAGATAAAGAAAACAGATTATCGTATGATAGATTAATACCTTTTGTTTCAGAATTGGAATCTATTAACTCGAACAAACAGACACTATGAATTTATTTCTTGGAAGCTAACAGTGATATGGATGTTCGGATTTGGTTTGAGATATTGTTTTCTTCTTCCTTTGCGGATATTTATTTGTTTTATAGGAGTAAGTGTATTATTCGTTATTTTTATTAGTAACGTTAAAGAAAAGAAATTGAAATTATCTGTTCACAATTGGTATATGCATTTTATCTATACAAATAGTATTTAATCTACTAATAGTTCGTTATAATGCTTATTCGTTGTACATTATTAAGGAAAAATAATTTTCGGTCTTTTATATCATGAATCCCTCAAAATGATATCATTTATATTATCTATGATAATGTTGAAATACATTAGTAAATGTTGTAATAATGTCTTAATGGTTTACATTAATCTTAAAGTAATAATGTCCTGTGACCTTGCTTTGCAAATCGAATTACTCGGCAATGACAAATAAAGTTTCTCGGGTACAAAGATTATGGTTTACAGGTGATGTGGCTGACAGTATGTACAGCATTTGTGGGCTACGTTCCGGAGGGTAGTTTCAAACGATGGCTGAATCACAAAGTTTCCGTAATGTGCTTTGGTGTGTTATCGAGCGCTTTGTCAACAGTAATTACTTATCATAATCCAGAGAATCGACCGGTTAGGGGCATTTGTGTGGCCAACCATACTTCTCCCATAGATGTCTTAGTACTCATGTGCGATAATTGCTACTCCTTGGTACGTTTCTATTTTTTGTATTGTCTGATAAGTGGTTATAATATTACCTGATTTACTAAGCGATGTTTGATCATTTATTAATGCTTTGTACTTTTATATTTCTTTTATTTATACATCTACAAAGCCTACTTATATTATTTATTAATAAATATTATTTTTAGATAGGACAAAGACACGGTGGATTCTTAGGAATTCTGCAAAGAGCTTTAGCGCGTGCTTCTCCACATATTTGGTTCGAACGATCTGAAGTTAAAGATAGGGAAGCAGTCACAAAAAGGTTAATTACACATTATTTTTATTTTGATGCAGTCACTTTAATTCAAATTGAAACTGAATCTTTTACGTGTTATCAGATTGAAGAAGCATGTGTCTGACCCTACAAATCCACCAATACTTATTTTTCCTGAAGGAACTTGCATAAATAATACGTCAGTCATGCAGTTTAAAAAGGGCAGTTTCGAAGTGGGAGGCGTTATTTATCCTGTTGCAATAAAGGTAATTTTGTATATGTACGGTACAGTATTAGCTTAACAATTTAAGTAACATATTTCGATTTTTTTTTTTTTTTTTCAAAGTATGATCCAAGGTTTGGAGATGCGTTCTGGAACAGTAGCCGCTATTCAATGATACAATACTTGTACATGACTATGTCGAGTTGGGCAATAGTTTGCGATGTTTGGTATCTTCCTCCGATGTACAGAAACGAAGGAGAGAGTGCTATTGATTTTGCAAATAGGGTCAAATCTGTGATAGCGAGACAAGGAGGATTGGTTGACTTACAATGGTATGTCGACAAAATTATATCGAAACAATCGAATATTTCTAAAATAAGAGATTAATATGATAATATTATTTGCTAGGGATGGTCAACTTAAGAGAATGAAACCAAAAAAAGAGTGGAAGGAAAAACAGCAAGAGGAATTTAGTAAACGACTTAAAGTCGAATAAATCGAGTCATCTCTAGTCGCACTTTTATGATCAATATAACGTGTGATATTTTGCTTAACTGAAAATAATTTACCTGATGTGCTGTTTTGTCTTCTTTGTGGGTATCCGACTGTACGAAGAGGAAAAGATAGCTAGTATGCATGGTTCAGTTTCTTTAATTTTACAAATATGGTACGTTGTACTTTGTTAAATCAATTATTACATATTCTAGAAAATTCTGGCTATGAAACAGAATTTCTAATACACTTGTATAAATAAGTTAGATCTTTATTCTATCACAGCATAATTTTCATTTTTTTTTTCCGAGAACAAATAACAAGAAAGACGATCGTTGTAATACGATGAAGATCGAACAATACTACAAGTACCACATTTGTGATTTTTAATAACGTTATTCTACAATGAGGCATTATAAATTTTTTATTTATACACAATGAAGTGTTTAATATGGAATGATATGCCATTGCGTGTGATCTTTCGTGTGTATGAATGGGTGTAGTGTCAAAGTCATTCTACTCGAATATCTAATTCACCTCATTAACCCATTACTTTGATACGTGGAGTTATATCCATTTGATATTATGTAGGAAAAATTGCATTTTTTCTTTTTGTAAAAAATACGATAAAACAACATAGTAATGTTTTTATTGTAGTCTAGAAATAAACTATTTATTCATATTTCTGAATGAAAGAAGTTAGAGTATGCCAGGATTACGCTATTGTATCCGCCACTGAAGATTATTTTAGGTGTCATTCATTGCAATCCAATTAAGAATGTATTTTAGATGTTTTCTATTTTTATAATTAATATTATCAAAATTTAAAATATGAAGCATACGTATGCATAAAAAATACATACTCGTATCTCTGACTAAACATTACGAGAACCATCATTATTTATGAAATCTTGTTAACAGGTTGTTAATTTTCCAGTAAAAATTTCAATTAATTTTCGATATTATATGTAATACAATCGCGCTACATTTTAGGATCTTTTGATTGAAATCCTGAACATTAAATAAAAAATTAGGTAACTATATCATTGTTTCATTCTGTCTGGTATGTATATTTTCATGCAAACTAAGCTCACCTAGGTTATGGGGAAATGTTAGGGAAAAAGTCTTCCATCACTCACCTTCAGTTATAAGAGTGGTGGATGGAAAATGTCTTGTTTTTTTTTTTTACTTCTCCTTAACTGTAGGATGTCAAGTTGCACATAAATGTGTATTCTTACCTTTGATACAATTCAAATTCTTATGTCCCACCAAAAAAGAAGTTCAATCGATTGCACTGAGATATGTAATAGTATGTAGATAATAAAAATATGTAATGTATTATACATGCTGAAATTGTTAAAATAACTTATTTGAAATATGAAATTGTTAATTAAACGAATAGAATTATTTAGTTTGATAATTATGATAGTTTAGTAATTTGTTCATTTAAGAATTATGGTGCTATATGCAATGTCATTATTCAATCTTTTATATAAAAAAAAAAAAACATCAAAATATATTTTTATAGCAATGAATATATGAATAATATATGCAGGAACAAAACTGAAAAAAAAGCAAAATACTATGTACCTGTCATATAAGTTTGACAGTAGCATTAAATGTTATTAGGGATTATATGTGCTAATGCCTCAATTGTAATTCTGCTTTTATTAGATATTAAAAGTACTGTATATACAATGAAACGCTAGTCACTGATATACTTACATCATAGAAAGATAAAGCACAAGTGGGTAATTATAGTTAATTGCTGTGAAATCTTCCTAATTTATATTTTGTATATAATACTTTAAATGGACGTATCAATTTTACATAAGTATATATAAAATGTTTAAATGCACCAGTAGATGGCATAGCTGAATTTGTAAATTATTTAAATTTATTTTAGAATAATGCAATCTTAGATTTATTGCGAGGGTCACCATTTCAATATTAATTAAACTGATTAGATTCTTTTGTAAAATTATATAAAATGTAATAAAAATAAGAATATTATTTCTGACGTGTTGCGATATATTGGTCTAAATTTCCAATATATCCAATTTTTAACTTTATTTTTATACAACATTTATGTACAGTAAAATATGAATAACTAGTATTAACATTTAACCGTTATTTTTTTGAGCTTCATCATATTCTTCTTTAAGTTTTTCAGATTCTTGCTGTTCTTTAAATAATCTAATCAATTCTTCTGTTGCTGTGGGTTTGTGCCGAATAGCCTTACCAATATTTTGCTGTAAAATAATCAAGATACAATGTGCATTAGATAAATTGTAACAAAAGATTAAAGTTGAATAAATAAACAATATAATCATCAGAAAACAAATCATATACTTACATTCGGGAATTTAGCTAAATTTAGAGACGGTTCTTTAAAAGTAAATGGTGTCCATGGTCCTTGGATGGAAGGAAATTCTGTATGCCATAATTTAAGCAGTCTATAAGTTGGACCATTGTGATACTGTGTTCTTAATAATTCCATCCATTGTACAATGTCTTCACGACTGTAATTGGTAACGCACATCCAATGTACATCACCATTTACTGAAATACGTATTTATATATAACTTCTAATGCACAGATTTGATATCTTTTTTAAAACAGTACACAACCTACAATACTCTGCTTTTATAACAGGGTTCCTGTGTCTCCTCGGTTTGACATAGACTACTACACCAGAATTTTCTTTTGCATAATTAATTAAATCATTCTCTATAAATTTCCTGTGTACAAAAAATATTTTCATTCAATTCACGTTAAATACATAACATAAATATATTTGTCGATAAGGGGTTAGAAAGTTAGAAATACCTAATTCCGAGGCTCCCACCATTGTTTTTACAAAATTTTAAGGTTACTCTCTGCAATTGACATACGTAGCGACCAATGCCCAGGCCAAAAGGTGTATTCAAATATCCAAACTTTTGAAATATATATTTATTTGACATTTTTGCAGCCGATAATGAATATGTAACTTTTCGTCGGTGTTGTTCAACAACGCATGCCTAAAGAACCATATACATTCGAGATCAAATCTAGTTTCCCTGGGAAAAATGGTGGCCGAGGCAAACCGGTCCCCGCCACTCATCATAGTACCAGAGCATCGACGGGCATTACATCTAATTCACAGGAATTTCGAAGTCGATAATTTTCCTAAGCGAATATTTACTTTCAAACACAAATTGAATCATTTTACAACGAATGAAAATAATACTGGATTTGATTTGAAAAAAGAAAATTGCATTTTATGAACCTCAAAAATAGCTTAGCCGTCTAACGGTAGGAGTTCGGAACTACAGAATCCAAATTTGAAGCACCTTACCTAAGGAAATACATATTGATATTCCCGATTTATTATCCTATAATATCTTCCAACGAGTTACACGAAATAGCTTAAATATATTTTACAAACTTTAATTAAAAAAAAAGGAATTAATGCAAACTTTTTTACCATTCTAACGTTATTCTCTACATACACATTACAGACACTCTTTGTTACAAACGAGACACAGTGTAGTGTGCGAACTGTTCTGGACACAAAATCAACATAAAATCAATATTAATAAATGTATAATGAATATTTAAACAATAAATTCAATATTAATTGAATTTTTATAAAAAATGGAACAAGTGGCGCCATCTCTCCGGCGAACAGGGTGAACTACGCACTTTTGAAACTGTAGTTTAATTAGTTCCCATCTTCTACCGCTAGATGGCGCCACTTACGCCGTTCCCGGAACAGTTCATAAGATTGACATAATTGACCATAATAAATATCAAATTTGTTTGGTTATTAACACTTGTAGAACATTCCAAAGATAATGAGTATTGCTTGTCGAAGTAATATGGTTAAAAATACAGACAATTGACTCAAGAAAATCAATATAAATGACACCTGTTCGGAAACGGTACAAGTGGCGCCATCTCTTCGGCAAACAAGGTGAACTACACGCATCTGAAACACTACTTCCGTTAGTTCCCACCTTCTCCCGGTAGGTGTCGCCATATGTACTGTTTTCGAATCCGTACGTAGAATATTTTGTATGATTGACATAGCTTTAAAATGTCCTGAAAGTGTTAATAACCGATGTAACTTGATGCATGATGTTGTCAATTATGCTAACCATATTGAACACCAAATGAACTGTATCCAAAACGGCATAGGTGGCGCCATCTAGCGGTCGAATGTGAGAACTAACGAAAGTAGTGTTTCAGATGCGTGTAGTTCACCCTGTTCGCCGGATAGATGGCGCCACATGTACTGTTTTTGAAAAATTGGTTTTCTTGATTCAATTAACTGTAATTTTGCATGAAAATACATTGGACAGCAATACTGATTATCTTTGGAATGTTCTACAAGTGTTAATAACCAAACAAATTTGATATTTATTATGGTCAATTATGTCAATCTTATGAACTGTTCCGGGAACGGCGTAAGTGGCGCCATCTAGCGGTAGAAGATGGGAACTAATTAAACTACAGTTTCAAAAGTGCGTAGTTCACCCTGTTCGCCGGAGAGATGGCGCCACTTGTTCCATTTTTTATAAAAATTCAATTAATATTGATTTTATTGATTAATATTGATTTTATGTTGTTTGCAATGTATTGGGTAAGTCCGAAGATGCGGACTATGTGTTCAGAATGGTAAAAATTTTTCGTTCGAGTCGCCAAAAACCGTTCTCACAGATGTTTGTTTTTGAAGGAAGGAGCATGTTTGGAAAATTTTGTCAGAATCGGAACCTGACGGTTTTCCGAAGTTTCATCGAAATGCCTTATTTTGGAAAAAATCGCAATTGTTAGAAATAAAAAAGAAAAATTTCGAAACGATTCATTTGATTTTACGCTGAACGCGTGCACCATTTACTTTTATTTCAATTTCTTTACAAATATGTTTACGATTCATGTACCATTGTATCATTTTGAAGCTGAGGCGCGATTTGAATTTGAAGTTTAGCAGGAAGTCATCCTAGCTGTTGTCGAACCAACGTGGTTCGATCACATTACACTTGACGGGTGGTAAAGGTACAGGCATTACAGAGGGTAGCGACGTAGGCAAAAATTCTCCTGGCCAAAGGTGAACAGCATCCAAAAACAAGAATCCGATAAGAATACCGTGCATTAAAGGAGCTAGAATTCTCAACAATCTGCTTCTAGGTGGTTTTTGTGGCCATACGAAAATTAACGGAGATCCATCTAACAAGCGACACGAAATGATTCGGTTTTGTAACTTTGAAATATAATCTTAATCAATTTACATAGAATATATGTATACGTATGTACATCAACTTATAGAGGTGTAACATTAGCTTCTTTTGGATACGCGAATCAGGCTTGCCCTAGGACCCCAAAACGTTTATTATTGGCAAAGCTGTTTCTTCTGCATTTACTTTTGAACAAAAGTAGCTCGTGTTGCACCCGAATGTATGAAATAATCGAGTAAATTTGAAGAACAAACTTGTATTGCGTCGTATGATCGATGATTTAACATGATGGGGACTGACCCCTGCAGGGGCACTAAATATTCCGTTTCCATTACAGGATTTTCTCTTTTTGTAACTAAATCTGCGATTACCGCTCTGCCCATGAAGCACACGATCTTCGAAATTACGTTGATAGTTGGCTCGAGTCGAGCCTGTAATCGTGCTTCCTGTACTGTCCTGTAAAGACGCGCTAGTTCCGGTTAGCTGGGAACATTTGTCGTCGTCGGTATCACGGCTAGTCAAGTCAGTTCCTCTGTCAAACACGGATTCATTTATATACTAACTGACAGATTAATTAATTATAAGGCGAAGTTCAAAGAAATATGCTTTTTTCTCTTTTACAGACTCCTGACTGAGTCGAATGGTAACATTGCTGTCCGTCTCGATCCGCTCCAGATTTCAACGTTTCACACTGTACCGAGTAAGACACCGGCTTAAATGGATTAATTATAGAACTTCATCGAAAGCTTTCTTAATGCGCGCTAATGTTTTTTTTATGCCTTCGGAAACGTTGATAGAAATATAGAAAAAGATCAACGAAAACATGTACGATCATATAGGCGACGTTTTTGTTTTTTCAAAAACCAAATCATTGCCAAGTTCAACCACTATGAATACGATACGAATCCGCTTAGCGCGTGAAATTGTCGCGTCGTTTGAAAAATGCCTTTAAAGTGCTATCAAAATTTTCAATTTCACAAATACTCAAACGTACCAACAAATCGTATCTCTTTCGTTTGAAGCATAATGCTATGCAACGACACGCTGAAAAGTTTATGGAAGATAAAAGATTACATTAATCTAAATACGTTTACATAATTTGTATTTACCCAAGAACACGCTTCGAGGCGATAAATTATCTCGGAAACAGATACCCTTAAACGACAACAACATGTCTCGGTGCAAATGTAGGTGATATGTCAGACCGATTTATCGGTTTACAAGCTACATAAATGCATATTCGATATATAGCGTAGTCGTAACAAATTCGTATTTTAACCTCCGATTTGGACTCGTTACTTCAGGTCCGAAATCAGACCCCGATTCAGATTCCAAACCTCGATCGGCGTACTTCGAAGATATCACGTTGAAAATGGAAGAGCGTCGTTGCGATCTCGTAGGTAAAGAAAAGTATTTGAGGGATAAAATCACGACGATGGAGCGGTCTATACCGGCGTTGGTAGCGTTCAATATGTGGATGGCGAAGAAGTGCGAGAATGCACCGTATTGCAAGGTACGCGAGATCATGAGAAGATTCGCCCCTTATCCAGACCAAACCGAGAAGCTGCTAAACAGCTTGAAGAGGACCGTGAAGGAACTGAACGGAGAGACAACCGAGTTGCATGTACGGAATGATTGAAATTCAACGATTTGTTCGGGTAAATCTTGCCAGTGTGCTTGAAACTTCGTATCCACAAAATTACAAAATTGTTCATTCGATTCGTCGTTGCTGTTTGTTCAGATGAGAACTTAGGATCAGTAGAGAGGGGACACCTGCACTTATACCATAAACGCGAAACGAATGCGTGTTACATCGACACGTGTATATTATTCCGAAATCTCCATATTTACATCTCCCATCTCCTCTATCGTTACAGCTTATGTATTCCTAATCGATTGTCAGTAAATGCCCGCACGCTATACGACATATTCTACGTTCATTGTTTCGCGCGTTACATGGGAAGGGTCAATTCATATTTTAATAGCTAATGAAAAACAAAACTAACAACATCGTGATACGCGTATCCTCGTTTCCTTCTGTTTCCTGTTTCCTGTTTTCTGTTTTCTGTTTTCTGTTTTCTGTTTTCTCATCTCGAATCTCGAATCTCGAATCTCGAACGACGGCTTCGTTCCCAATTACAGGAGAAGATTATTCAAGCAGACGTTCAATTGGAGGAAACGGACATAGAACTGGAATCGTTGGAGCTCGCGAACGAAGAAATGAACGACACCCTGAAGAATTTGGAGAAGGAGGTGCGAAGTTACGAAACACCGAGTCTTCATTCCATACGTTCCGAGGACTTAATTTGCTTGTCGAAAATACGTCAATTAGCCGAAGAAGAATTGAATCTGAAGAATCGTATCAAGGAACTAGAGCAAAAAGAGACACTGTTCAACGAGCACATAGATCGTTTGGCGGTGTCCAAGGAGTATCAAGGCGTTTGCGGGAGACGGAGGATCGATTGTGCTCAGGATCTAGAATGCAACGCGACCAAGATTCGTTGCGTGCCTAGAGAATGCTCGACGCGTCTTCCGACCTGTTCAAGAAAGAAACAACAACGACAGAAAATTATTGTTAGTAAGAATACTTTCCTAGATATGATTGTGGAATATATTTATTTATCGTCGCGATTCTGTCTAGGGTAAAAGCGACGTGGTCGTTTCTACCTCGGAGCGGAACATTAACGATAAACAAGAACAGGACATTAATGAAAAACAGGTAGAAAAGAAATCTTCGTGGATACCAAACTGGTGGAACAATAATCACAAAGTCGAAACAGTTTCGTCTGAAGCGAAAAGTGCTGCCTTATCGAATTCGGAGAACAATGTAAAAGAATCTCTTTCGAAGCTACTACGAATACATTAATAATAAATGTCTGTTTCTTCGTGTTATAGAAAAATGGGAAAAATGGGAAAAATGGGAAAAATGAGGAAGAAATAAAGGAGGAGGAAACGATCAACGATAAACCTCCTAAGCAATCGGTAGCCAAATTTTCAACTCCTTTTTGCGAACCTTGCGGACATTCACCCTGTCCACCGATGACTTCTACGAAATCTCCCCGCTCTTCTCATCCATGCGTTGGACCCCGAGAACTTCATAGTATAATAAAGAAATCTTGCACCGGAAATATCTCTTTGTGCAATATACAACTGAAAAGTTCACCCAAAGATAGATTTACGAGAAAAGGTTGTTGCGACATATCGTCTTGTACGGTCGTCGATCATGGTACGTAACGTACCTAGTCTCTCGTTGATCGAAATCGCGATTAATTTTAACTTGAAATATAGGTATTCGAAAGTCGTGTATACCAATGATACCACCTTGTGATCTAAAAAGTCTTTGTGAAATTTGTCCTTCGCCGTGTAAGAATTTTCTACGCTCCGGAGGAAATAATTGCAGATGTAATTGCAAGGGTAAGTGTGCTCGAGGTTTATCGGATGCAGAATGCAATTGCAGCGATGCATTGGATCCTTCGGAAGAGTATCATCCAATCGCTTCGAAACAATTAGACGTACACGTAGAAGGCAACAATAGCGAGGACGAATATTGCGAATGTTGTTCTTGTGGTTGCGAAGATAGCGATGAATCCTTATCGTGTCAATGTAACTGACTGTAAGTCGAATGATATCATTTATTTATATAAAAATAATGAGTGTTTACATGAAATACCTTCCACGTTCCAAGACCGAACAATCGGGCACTTATTGTCATTGTAGAACCTTACACAAATTGTATCATCGTGAAATATCAACTGGAATTGTATCTAGAATAAAAACTGATGTTCGACGACTGGGACTCTCCTATACATGTATATCATATACCGTTATCATTTCTATTTATTATTATTATCTACATTATTAATCAATTATTTACGACGCTGCGTATCACTGTGTCATATTTTAGTTTCTTTTTATCGTAAACACGTTACGTTATACGGACATGAAAATATATAGAGGAAATTAAATACACGCATTTTTTATTGTGCAGTTTATTTTATACAGAATCCAGTATAAAATGTGCAGAAAACCATGTAAATGATGAAATCATATCAGTTTGTACATATCGTTTCTTAAATTACTTCAATTGCTTAAAACGGAATGTGGAATGGATAGTAAGCGCTTTTCTCGGTCCTGAAAATCAATATATTTGTGTTGAAGAAAAAAAAATAAAATCAAACAGACTTTGTCAAATTTCATCTAAAGAAAAATATATTTACCCAGTCATTGGACAGATTCTCCCATTGCAATCAAAGGTATCGATATATGCAATATCTTCGGAAGTAAGTTTGAAGTCAAAAACTTCGGTGTTCTGAGCGATTCTTGATTTTGTAACCGACTTGGGTATTACTATGTGTCCACGATCCAGCTGATGAACATTTATTAAATTTAATTAATATATGACTTAGTAAAATGCATGTATGACTTATTTAAATAAAATGTTATTACTCACCTGATATCTAATAAGAACCTGTGCAGGCGTTTTATTGTACTTTTTGGCAAGTTCACCCAATTTTTTGTCTTCCAATAGTTTCGGATCGTCTGGTTTGGCCCATGGTCTGTCAGGAGATCCAAGCGGGCTGTACGCGGTTATGAGAATACCCTTTTCTTTGCAAAATTCTGAGAGCTTTCTTTGATTTAAATACGGATGACATTCGATCTATAAATACACAAACACTGTGAAAATGCCCTCTAACAATTAGTTGGTGGTGATTAAACGAAACGTATGCCCACTTGGTTAGTAACTGGTTTGATGGTACAGTTCTTGAGTAACCTCTCGATTTGTTCAGAATTGAAATTGCTAACACCAATGTTCTTGGTAAGACCCTTTGTTACTAAACCTTCCATTGCTTTCCATGTGTCTACGTAATCCACGTCGCTTAAAGCGGGAGTATTGTCAGGATTTGTTGGAAACAAATCATCTCCTTCTTTGTATGCCATTGGCCAATGAATTAAATAGAGATCCAGATACTGAAGACCTAAATCTGATAAAGTTTTCTTGATGGCCGGTTCAACCAAGTCTGGTCTATGAAAAGTGTTCCATAATTTGCTCGTAACGAAAAGGTCCTGCCTCTTCACTACGCCTTCAGCAAGTTTTTCTTTAAGGGCAGCACCCACTTCTTTTTCGTTGCCATATACATGAGCACAATCAATGTGACGATATCCAATATCAATAGCATCCTTAACAGCCTGAGTAACTTCTCCAGGTTTAGACTAAAATATGATTATCAAATTCTTATAAATTAAGATAAGCAATTTCTAAATAACATAGGAAAAATAAAAGTGTCAAGTACCACTTATCACAAAGATACAAATAATGTTATACAACGATAAGATATTTATTTTGTAGTAAGTACTTGGAAGTCGAGATATCATTTTTAACCTGATGTTACAGAGTGAGTTACAGCTCACTTATCATTAAATAATTTAAATTAAATTCGGGCTTATCTTTAAATACGCGACGCTAGTTATAAAATCTAGCAAATAAAAACATCATCGCAACAAAGTTGTATAATGTTATACGATTTAAAAATTATAAATATTTACTTAATTTAAATTTGGATAATCATTTATTCGTCTTATAAATAATTTATGATATTGCTATATATATTTATTAATATTCTAAATAATATTATTAATTGTATTAATTTACACTTAAAAGAAAATACAATTACTCTAAAATACACTATTTTTCCATCACATATTATGAATTCTAATACACAAAATGTAAAAATGAATGTCAATTACGTCAGAGGTTACATTTCAGATACATAGAGACTATTCGTTCATTTAGTAGATTCGAGAACTTCGCAGAATAGTATTGCGCCTTAGATAAAAAAAAAAAAACAAGATAGCATGGAATTATAAAATTACAAAATAGATATGTACAACCACGAAACTCGACATTCAACGTGAAAGGAACTGTAACGTAGTTTGCGTTCAATTTTCTATATTTCTTTCGTTAATATGTATATGTGCAATTAATCTTTCGCTATGCTCAATTGCTCCATAAGAGATAAATACTGACCTTCCATGTACCCAAACCGAAAGCCGGCACCTCGTTACCGTTAGAAAATTTCATTACCGGTACGTTTAGAACCATTTTGATATTGTTATATATTTTATTATTCAACGCACAAAGATCTCTTTCGAAAGGTTTGTTACACTTTTTGAGATTCGATTAACGGTCAAACGCTTATGTCAGCAACGTACAAATGCCGAGTAGATAGCCCCTTTTATAAATGTCCCCACTATTCCCGCTCGTCCCGAAACCAGCCCCGTATTATCGATGTACAAACCGTTCCTTTTTTCTTCGCAAATTTATAAATCGATAGATCTATTCAACTTAACGTATTCAAAATATAAATATTAATTACCGTTCACGTGATAAGTTATAATCAAAATCGTATTTCACAGCCTAATTTATAAAAATTTAATTCGTAAAACCAATGCAAAGGTTTATTTCATTCGTTTCGCCACACCGCGTGGTTATCAAATATAAAGTACATTTTTAATAGAATATTACTTGGTGCATAATATTTACACTTTGTTTTCTGGTTTTCGGATCGAAATATTTTATATCTGGTCTATGAATAGTAAAAATTTGCACCGGAGACAATTAATATTGTCAAGAGAACATTCGAAACGCCCCAAAAAGTATACTGCACTGTTTTTTCTGCGCATGCGGTTCGCAATCATATACATGCGTGTGATATTACGTAATAAGTTTTATATCTTTCACAGAAAGATTTCTTTGTAGTTGTATGTTGATCACAGTATTGGGATACCGGTACATTCGCTAACGAGAAACGGGCCCTGTGGAAAGTTACAGAGTCGGTTGTATGCAGTAAGGGATAGTTGAAACCCTTGATCGTTTAAGAATGAATGAATGAATGAATTACTGAGAATAAGAGGTAGCTCATAACAGAAACGGATTATTCTAGAAAGCAATTTTAAGTCACATTTCCCATGAAATTTCGGTTACATCGTTTTCACGACATTATTCTTTACAATGTCATGCATGGATCGATAAGTTGATTGTCTCGTGACCTTTTTTGCAACTTACTGGAAACGATGTTATCCAGTATCAACGAACGCGTAAACAGAGAGAAAAAAATGTAACGTTTCACCGTTTCGATTTAGAACAGCTGTGAGAATAATAAATCAGAAAATAAAGCACGGTATGTACTTGAACCTATATTTCATGTTTTATATAGATTCTAAACGTTATTCGCAACAATAATACATTCAATTTAAAATCGATATTGTTTGCTGATCGGCATTTGCTTTGGATTTGCCTTATAGTTTCCATTCGAACGAGTTAAACCGTTTGATGTTTAAAGTTTAAGGTAGGAATATTATCGACAAGTTCATTTTGTTTTTTTGTTTTTTTTTCTAAACCGTACAATGGGCGAAGCATACTTGAATATTGCGATTGTGATGCCATATGAAAGAACAATGATGGTACTGAGAAAATTTAATAAGATAAGTCATTTTTATTTTTATATACAATATAAGGAGGTTCTGTTTGGATAAAGTCTGAACTCGATTTTGGAAAATGAAATATTTAAATTTGAAAATTTTTCAATTGTTGAATTTCCAAATTCTGAAATTACTAAATTTCTGGATTTTCAAATGTTCACATCGACAAATTCCCACATTTCTAAAATTGTAAGCTTAAAAATATCCAAATTTGACAATAACGAACACGAGATACGGCGTATACACATACAATTTGATTGTCCGCTTTATCTTAATCGTTTAATACATTGCGTGATATGTATACTTTTCCGCCGAACGAATTTATCGATTTTATAACCGATACACGCGTAACATCAGAATTAATAAAGTTATCTAAAAATTCGAACTACTCGAAAGGATGCAATGTTGAAACAATAACAGACAACGTTCAATGAAATTGCCATAATCGTCCACAACATATAGTGGACTAAAAATCTTATTACGGAACGGTTGGACGAAACGCTCACTGCTTCTTCGTACAAACTGTATACGAACAATTTTGTTATTTGTTCGTGTCGTTTCCCCAACGTAAATCTAGCTTGCCATAACTCCGTGATAATCACTTCTTAAATATTACTAGTACTTGTCCTAATTGAATATAATTCTTTCAGACAATTACTTTTCTTCCGAAGAGCGTTTCGAACATCAATTTAAAAATTGGACAATTCGAGGAATTTTGCGTCGAAGTTGTAAAAGGTTCTCCAGAACGTTTCTCCGGATCATCGAACTGCCGTCACTACAAACATTTTTGAACTCTTGTAAACGAGAACGATTTATAGACCTACACAGTCGGGTATAGCGAAGTATGTATAGGTTCGTTATTTTCCGCCGAATGACTCTTCGGAAAGATCAAGATCTCTTTCAGCCGTTGGTTAGATACGAACAGACCGTCGTATTGGTTCGCGTCGAAAGACACGATATGATCGCTTTTCAAATTAATTATCTAGCAATCAAAGTATTGGATATTATCTTCCGATTATCTTATATCGGTTTGTGCAAACGGTATATCTCGAGCGTTTTTCGCGCAATCACTGATCGTACTCGACGATTATTGACCATTATCGACACAAGATTCGCAATAAAATATGTAGAATAATTTGAAAAGTTCTCGCCAATTATCTCGAACATGACTGTTAGAATACCGAATAATTATAACTTTTATAATGTTTTCGTTTACATGTACTCTAAACAAGGACGGATACGGGTGCGAGCACGTTAGGATTCGACTACGAAATCTTTGAACGCGGCTGCGGATGCTATGAATTCGCGTCACGCTCGATCAACATTATTTTTAATAGTAACGTTAACAGTACATCAATAGTGCATTGATCGAATCTAACGCAGCGATGGCCAGACGAAATGCCTGTCGGAGAGCTTCTTGACACTGACGCGCAATGAATTCTGAAAATTTCGAAACAAAGACGTTGAACCGTTCGGGAATATGACGGAAATTTCGGATTTCCTTAACAAACTTTTAAAACGAGATCGAACCCATAGCCAACGTATCGAATTTCAAGAATCGTGTTCGATTAATAGAAAACTTTATTGCAACGAATAGAAACATAATCGTACAAAATATTCGATAAATAAAACTATTACGGTAAGTAGAGAGAGATAAATTCAAATTGAAAAATGGTTTTCGAAACCAGAATCATAATTTCGAACCAAAGGAGGTGCACGATTGATATTAGCGAGCGAGTTTTCGCAAAACGTCGAGTTCATACGTGGATTTCCAAAATTGATATCCGACGAGTTTGAAACTCGACCGGACAAATTAGTCTCTGTGTCGTCTATCCAAACAAATTCCGCAGTTCCTTCGGTGTAAGAAAGAAACGGCTCGGCCGATATCTTTCTCTTGATCGTGAACGCTTCTTCCTCGTCGAGAAACTCCTCCATAACTTGCTTCTCCAACATCAGGAACGACTTCAGTGAGCTACTGGTCGCGTCGTTGCACGTCAGAAAGCGATTTAACGAATCGTTCACCTCCGTAGACGTGTTCAGTTCCTTCACCAGCGAATTCGACATTGAATTTCTTCTTCGAATCTCTTCGCTCTCGAGATCTTTATCCTTGAACGCGATGCTACTGTACCTGATAATGTCCGATAACGAGGATACGGAAGTTTTTAGCCCGGAGTCGATAGAAGATAAGGATGTTTTGTTCGTGACAGCGGCTACGGCTCGTCGTGCAGTTTCTACGGTGTTCGGTGACTTGTCGAAGCTCACCATGCTCTTAATTGCATCGCGGCATTCTTTCATCTTAACGAGCATTCTAGACCTCCATGAACCGCATTCGAATATCCTCGACGATTCGGTGTTTCGTGTTGGTGACTTAAATTTCGTGCTCAATCTACGAAGATGAAGAAGAAAAGAAGCGATGCGGCGTTCGTTACTTTTGTACGTGTTCTCGATAAAAAATTTCCGACGAGAATAGACTCGATTTTACAGATATCTTTCAAACAACTTACACCTGTGCGATATGATTCATGATGCAATTATGTACGTCCTTCGTGCAACGAAGTTCATTGGAAACGTCTCGAATGCCTAACTGTCAGTTTGACAATACGACAACGAACAGTTTTGTAACTGTGTCAGTTTCGCTCCTATTATCGTTTGTCTCGAAGGTCGCGACTGAATTTCCTAAACATCACGATCTGTGAGAAATTCAAGTTTCGACTGTCGCGTGACTTATCACGCGGTCCGACTATACATACTTTTACGGTAACTATGTCCTTCGAATTTCCAGGCTTCGGGGCAAAGGTTCATATTATTAAGATACAATTCCTTGTATATGTATAATGGAATTCCGCGCTATGCTTCTAAATCAACTTATACGTTGATTTGACACACATACAGAGATGTAACGCGTGCAATATCAATGCAACGGTACCAAAATACGGAGGCCACAAGCGACCAAAATATACTGATTATCGCGATCAATATACATACATTGCACAGACAATATTTGCCGATGCAACGCGCGAAAATCTAATCGTCTAACGATGTAGAGGCAATATGGAAATTTCGTTCACGCAAGCGAATAAGTTGATCGCCAATTCAAAGGATCAAAGGTACCGGTGAACATATTGAATAATATGGCACCCATGTGGCAAAAAATTCCGTTCACGTGAATGAATGTGGAATAAGCAATTCCGCTCGTCGAGCGAATCGTTCTAAAAAAAAAGGGGTATCGCCCACATGGGCTTCGCCATTCATTGACCTTGAAGAGGCTTGGTCCAGAATTCCCAATGAGCATAAATCACCGTTCTTCTTTTTCTCTTCTAGGATCCTGTTGTAATTTATAGACAACTCTGTTAAACTTATTTCTATGATTGAACTACTTGTCTATTCTACCGTACAATGCAAGGTCTTTTTCTGTAACAATTCGCTCATAATAATAATTGTAGAAAAAACATTGAATTAAAAACGAGTCTCATTGTTATTCCGTTATCTGAAAGTTCAGTTGTATGTATTCCAATTTGCTTTTTACACTCCTAATAGCGTTTACGTTATCGCCTTCCTGTCATTTCACAAAACATGTATCAGAACTGGTTCTTGAAACGCTATTTTCCATTTGTAGTTCCTAGAATATATTGTTATAGATTGACTCGCAAGTTTCCAACGATACACGATTTCTACCACGCTGTTAGAAGTTGTAAGATACAACTTCCGTTTTGCAATCGAATATAACGCGTGTACGTGGTCGTTCAAATGAAAAAACGAACATTTATTTCGTATAAAGTTTCGTTTCCATGCCCAGAAATTTTATTTTATTTGCCCAGAAATTGTACATTCTGTAATCGTTGTGTTTGCTGACTGGTCTGACGTCATTTCAAAATGAGGCATCGAAATTTTCCATGGCGTTCAATAAATCCAATTGACTAGATAAGGGTCAAACGAGAACCGAATTATAGCGTGGGATTAGTTCAAAGGGGATATGCCTTACTATTTAATTCACACCGAAACTGACGAGCTGTTTCCTGCCTTTTTCAATCCGTTTACGATGATGCTTTTCTATCTAGAACGGGTAATATTTGTGGTCTTTCAAGCTGCAAAAAGAATAAACAACGATGTTATTATATCGTGTTAGCAATTAGTTCGTTACATAATTTCTCGGCACTTACTCGATGAATCGTGCTACCCGTGCACCCGTAGCAAGTGCCGCGATAGTATCCATTTCCTCGGGAGACAGAGTAAAATCAAATATATCCATGTTTTCCTTTAGTCGGCTCGATGTTACAGTTTTCGGGATAATGGCGATTCCTTGTTGTAGCTGGTATGTTTGAAAAAATGACGGAATTAGGCTTTTTGTATCATCGAATAATTCCAACGGAATCTCGACATTTATGTTGTTATTTAACGACAATAACCGAATGTCACTCGTCAGCTATCGTTTGGTCATGCTTTCAAAAATACTGGAATTTCGTTTAAAAAATTAGAAACGGGACGCGAACCGATATATTTACTTTTCAGCCAACACTGATTTCACCACGCACACGTTCGATATTTACACCTAGCCTTGTATCGAACTTATCTCTATCGATCAAAACGATCAACTTGTCTTATTAACGTTGTCGATAAAACGATATTTCAAGCATAGATATCACAGTAGCCAAGGACAAAAGATCAGATGACTCTCTCATTGATTTTATCGAATGTAAAACATGAGAAAGTTTTCGGTATAATTACCGCATATCGTAGACTAATTTGTGCCGGTGTTTTGTTGTGTTTTTTAGCTAGCTCTAGGATCGTTGGATTTTCAAGGAAATTCGGTGCACCCGCTCTGTTTCCAGGTTGTCCCAACGGTGAATATCCAGTTATAGTAATATTATTTTTCTGACAAAATTCGATCAATGGCTTTTGATTTAAATTCACGCTTACTTCGACCTGCACAAGTACAGAAGTAAAAAGAATAACACAAAAATACAATATAAAGGTATAATAATTTGTATAATAATTACCTAATTGTTCTATACATATATTCTGTATGTTAATGTACGTAACATGTACCTAACAGTTTGGAAGGCACTGTATAATATGGAATTGTTACCTGATTGTTTACAGGTGGAATTTTAGCTGCTTGAAGCAGGCGAGTGATTTGTTCTATGTTGAAATTACTAATTCCGATGCTACGAGCCAATCCCAAATTCACGCACTGTTCCATTCCCTTCCAGGTTTCGAGGTAATCTGTATCTGACGTTATAGCAATACCTTTCTCGTTTTTAGGATACAATTCATCTCCCTCCTAGTAAATAATAAAACATACCGCATTGATCTTCTATCTTGTCTGTTTAGCTGATTTAATTTTTATCGGTTAAACAATCACAGTATCAATTTGGAAATAACCTTAAACGCAAATGGCCAGTGAATTAAATAAAGATCCACGTAGCTGAGACCAAGAAGTTCCAAAGACTTTTTGCAAGTTGGAACAACCATGTCTTCTTTATGAGCATTGTTCCAAAGCTGGAAGAAACGTCACTTTTTAATACTATATTCGTTACGCTAAGCATTTATCGAAAGAGAAAGCTTTACCTTGGTTGTAATGAAAAGATCTTCTCTTTTCACAGTGCCATCCTTAATTTTTGCTTGAACTGCCTGACCAATTTCTTTTTCATTCTGGTAAAAGTGTGCCGTATCTATATGACGATATCCTAGATCTATAGCTTCCATGACAGCTCTTTCCACTTCTCCTGCTTTTGACTAACGATAAGAAATAAATTGCAGATGTATTGTGCAGTAAAATTATAAACATTTTCAATCAGAGTTTCGTAAACTTTTATGGGCTGTCATCCAATTTCGAAAGTTGTAATTTGTTATATACAATACACTATTTCTCAAAGTCCCAAAATTTCACAAGCTTCACGTTATTACGTTACAAAATTTTAAACTTCAAAAATTGTTAAGATGCAAAAGTCTAAAAAATATCATATTTTTTTGTTTCAAAGTCACAAAGTTGCACAATTCAAAAATTTATCAATTCTGAATCTTCTCATTTTTGAATAAACCGCGCTATCGAATCATATGATGGTATTACAAGTTTTTACAAATGATACCTTTAAATCGACTCTTGTTAGGTACATAAAAGCTCCACTGTTTAAATATTTACTCGTCAATTACGATTATTATATGTGTTTTCTTACCTGATATGTACCAAGGCCAAAAACTGGCATTTTTAGGCCATTGGAAAAGGCAAGGTTGGGTATTTTAGGCATTGTCGATCAGAATTTGGAAACGTTATTGAAGAAAAATTACTAGTCGGTAAAATTGTTCGTTGAGCGTTCCGTTCTTGACACGTGTTTTCACTGTGATGATTGGTAAAGTACGTAATCTACTTCGATACCAACTGATCACGGAGCATCGATTCACCTCCTAGTCATGCTATTCCTATTATGTAATACATCGACAATGCGTATGATTCCATCATGCCAAGATTAAAAACGTATTGCTTACATTTCACAATGATATAGAACTTTTGAACGCGTTATCGATATTGAATTTCTTAACGACAATAAGGAACAGACTGTTTCTTAAAACAGAAAACAATTATTTAATTTGAACTAAGAAAAACTTTCATTTATGCGCGATTATTGAGAATTATAACTACCATCTTTGAATATTCAACAGGAATGACATTACGTGAACGTAATTTATTAGTTTCTCGATCAACATATTTAGAACAATAGTTTATTAATGTCGTTGATTACAAATATATACAACGGTTGTATAAAATATGTGTACAAATAAATGCAGGAATGCGGAACGATTCGTTCGTATAATTTAATTAGAATTCTATGTTGAAAGGATAATCCTTGTGATCCTTAAACCTAAGTACAGGAATTTTATTGCAATTAGAATATATAAACTATAGTATACACAAATACGAACATCTTTTTATTACTTACTCTGCAGCTGGACATATACGAATTCCGCAATCGAGCTTATCTATCGCTTGTATTTCTTCTTGGGTCAGATTGAAATCAAAAATATTAATATTCTGTTTAATGCGTTCTTTCGAGCTTGATTTCGGTATGGGAACAGTGCCAATTTGTATCTGAAAATAAATAACCATTATTTTAGATAAATATTTTCCGTTCAGATAATTTCCGTTCGTAGACAATGTATTATATTATATATTAATATAATTACCAAGTAACGCAGGATAACTTGTGCAGGTGTTTTTCCATATTTCTTACCGATCGTAACAATTTCTGGCGCTTCGATGGTAACCTGTGGATCACCTGATTTCACCCAAGTTCGCTTTGGTGAACCAAATGGACTATACGCGGTAATAAGTATACCACGTTGGGCACAAAATTCTCGCAACTTCTTTTGATTCAAGTTCGGATGACATTCCACTTGATTCATGACAGGTTTAATCGTAGCGACCGATAATACTCGTTCAATTTGTTGAGAGTTGAAATTGCTAAGCCCTATGCTTTTTGTTAATCCCAATTTCACACATTCTTCCATACCACGCCACGTGTCCATATAATCGACATCTGCGGACAACGGATTACCCTTTTCATCTACTGGCCATAGATCTTTAGCGTTCTCCTGAAAGTCATATGTGCGTCAATATTAGTTTTGAAATTTTTTATCTTTTTTGTAGCTTATAAGAGGTTCATGCGTGTATGATAAGTTCATGCCACCGTACTTTATACGAAATTGGCCAATGAATGAGATAAAGATCCACGTAACCTAGTCCAAAGTTCTCAACTGACTGTTTGCATGTCGGTACTACCTGTTCTCTTTTATGCGACGTATTCCATAGCTGCAAATATTAAAATGTTAATAAAAATCAACCTGAACGAGATTTACGTTTACTATATCTGTACCTTTGTTGTAATAAATAAGTCTTCTCTTTTCACGACTCCTTCGGCAATTTTCTCACGCAATGCTTTACCAATGTCTTTTTCATTACCATAAATGTAAGCACAATCAAAATGTCTGTATCCAGCATCGACGGCATCTCGAACAGCTTGCTCAACAACGCTCGGATCATCCTTAAAAAATATTATATAATTATGAATTCAATCATTGAACATTTAAGGCTGCGCTGATTTAAGATAAATGTGTAGGTACATTGGCAATGAATGTTATCATATATGTTTCGTATATTTGTGGTTTCTTTTACGTACAGTTACGAATATTTATCCTTTACCGTGTATCATACAAATGATAACTTATTTAAGGAAAAAAAGCTATTATGTTGTCAATAAATATTGAAAATCCTAAAATACTGATAATACACCTATGTCGATCGTTTGAGATCTTAATTCATATAGTTCATCCTGTAACGTGTACTCACTCCAGCTTGCCAAGTACCAAGTCCCAACACAGGAATCTTTTGTGCATTGTTTAAAGTAACTGTTGGTGCAGCCATTATTACACAGTTGTATTTTATTCCACGCCTGCAGTTAGACCGGTTATTCTCTGAAATAAATACACGAAACTTAAATTATGACGCGTGAGTATTTAAGTATTTGTAGAAAGATTCCCCCACTATGAGTTGGGTTCCCTCACTACATAGCTATACCGTTGTATTATAATATATTTTGTTAAAATGTGTTGCGCAATTGTTATCGACTCAATGTCGATAAAATAAAACTGTATCATTATCGCGAAGCGCACGTATAAAAAATAATATATATATATATATATATATATATATATATATATACATGTACGCGTCAGAAACTTACGTTTTATATATCATAATATGAACAAATGTGTTTATATGTATTCTTCCGTTTTAAAATAAGCAAAATATAATTTCAGAGTGCATACATAAATATATAACGTTAAAAAGTATGAGTTCAATATACTTGTTTTATGAGCGGGAAAATGTAATAATCGATAGAAAACAAATATATGTATCAACATTTGTATTTTCTGTAAAAAGACTTATGTTAACTATACAAAAGCCGATAGATCATTTTATACAAGTTTCTCGTCTTTACTGGCTTCTGTTATTGTAGTTTTCTCTTTCTTAGAATTCTTATTCTGATTTCTTATCTTTTTGGAACTCTCAGTTGCACCTTCTAAATCAATTCTTGTTTTCGCACGTGTGCCAGGTCCCCAGTTAACAATAGGGTTTTGCTGAAAGCGAGTCAACTTATTTTGTCTGGAAGCTGGATTGGCAAGTGGATGATGCTCAAATGAAACATCTGCAGTTATCGTTCCATTTAATACTCTTATTCCAGGACTATCAGCTGACAATCTATGTGGATTTACAGGATGCTGTTTTTCCCATGAGCGTACAATATCCCATATAACACAATTTGGTGCATCTGTTTTTATAGAAGTTCTACACGCGTGTGAATACGAGACATTATAACCCGCATTCAACAGCGCAGATCTAAATAATAATATTGGCGGGGTAATACATTTGACTATGGACATCAGACGATCAATGGTGTAATAGAATGGAGTGTCCAACTCTTCGTAGATAACATTCAATACTCCTTTAATTCTTTTTAATGTTCTCAACTGCATATTATCTAAGTTATGTAAAAGTTTAAAGACGAATTGCTGGTCATGTAAAGGACCTAACCACATAGGTCCTCCTTCTTGCTGTTTATGCTGACAGATTGAACAAAATTGATCCACGCTAGGCGAAGATAATAATTTAAAATCCCCGGTGGGCTTTCTATAGCACAATGATCGAGTATTGATACTTCCGCAACCTGTACATTGATACACCATGCCTATTTTAGTGGCATTCTCTTTGCATTTAATTTGACTGGAATATATTTTTATGAATACTCTTATATAAAAATCAGCACTTATAGAAAGTATAGGTACAATGTATCTTCCATAACGGCCAGCATGAGAAGCAATATTTTGTAATAAAATTCTTAATGCCATTTCATGACAAGCTTTAGATTTCAAAGAAATAGCTCCATATTTAACGTAACAAGTTTCAGGAACATTTCCAGCCAATACAGCCATATCTGTAGCTGTAACCATAAGCAATCCATCATCCGATACGCACTGAACTGCCCCATCCAAGAATGGTGTAGGGCAACCATACGGGTCCAAGTCTATTACATCAAAACGATTCTTCCTATTTTGATACATCAATAATGTTGCATCCTCTTGACTTGGTTTTATAAGATGCTGAACATCATTATGCTCTACATTTCTTTTTATACTTTCTACTGCTTTAGCGGATATATCATTGGCTACAATTTGCTTTATACCCTCTACTTCCTTAGCATAACGAATACTTCGTAAACCGGTGGCAGATAATGCATCCAATAAAGCAATTCCATTAGGTTTTGCTTGATCTGTTTTTAATATTTGTCCATCTTTGTCATCAATATATGTTCTTAATACTAATACGCTAAGATCCCTGTTAAATTCTTGAACAGGGTTGTAAAATACATTTGTATTGCTCACCAAAATTTCCGCTTTTCCTTCGTTTATAGTAGGAGATATATTTTTTTCATTATCCAATTTCAACTTTTTTGTACATTGTTCCATGTTAAATGTAGCAGTGCAATATCTAGAATAAAATTTGGCAATATATCTGTCAATGTTTAATATTAATTTATTAAAGATTACTTACAAATTCACTGAAAATATTTAAGTATCTAATTACAAGGGCAACTTTTTTTATTAGAAAGTTGTTAATTGTAATTATGAAAGTTTAATTAATACATCTTATAATTAAATATCAAAATCCATGATATGTGTATCTGTCTACAAGTAAATTTTTATAACTAATGTATTCGAGGTTATTCTTCACTTTGTTTTATGTATTTCAGATTGGTAAGATGACAATGGACGGCATAGATTGAATATAATCTCTAAATTCAACGATAGAGAGCACAATAAAACTTCTGATATTTTTGCACAGTCGGTATGTTTCGTATTATTGCCACAAGAGTGTATTCATTCGTTGGAAACAAATTCAAAACTATGATTCGATGAAGCGAAGGGTTTCTAATTTCCATATACAAATTGATACGAATTTGTATTTAAAATAATAATTATCACGGTTATCTGATTAAAACGATCGAAGTATGTACCAACGTTTCGAAAATTTAAGGAGTCGTGAAAATCGATCAGAATTGCGCGCATTTATTCGAGACACAAATGTCGAAGAGGTAAATCAAAAGTTGTTTTTTTAACGATAAATATTAATAATCGTGTTAAAAGCAACGTTCCAACAGCTCGTCAAAATAATACGCAATAGCATCTGTAAATTGGATGCACCAAAAATAGTGGACGATATTTTGCAAGAATTCTCCGATTCGGAAGCTTGTCAATCGAAGCGACGTATTTTGGTTGAAGCTGTTTTGAAAGATTTAGGAAATGTTAAAATATCAACTGGACAAGTGGATGCAATCGTCAACCGAATAATTGTTGACTTTCCAAAATATTCAAAACAAAATCTCGTTAAACTCGTTGATTTTTGCCTTATCAGTATTCGTAATAACAATGACTTGTTACATAGGTAAAACAATTTTTGAAGTCAGAGCAACTTCTAACACGATCCCATGAAATTACTTTACTTTTGGCATTTTTTTTATTTTAGCTGGAAGGATTTGTTGCCAGTCTTATTGGAAATGCTTGAAAATGAAAAATATCTTGTCCACGCGGATACAGAAGTTTCTGGCGACGAATATAAATCGTTAATCGTTAAAGCAATATGTGATTATCGATGGAACGTTAATCTTTTACCATCGATGGCAAAAATGTTTGGGTAAATAATTTCATATGTGACAAACAATTGAATCGTCCATCATTCGAGACCCTAAAGTCTAACACTACGATTTTACAAATCTTTTGTATGCACAGAGATATGGCTTTAGATAAGGCTCATCGTAACCAAGTGATGAAGGCATCCTGTTCTGCTTTGGCTGACCTTTCTTTAGATCAAGTGCCACCTTTCGTATATCAAATACTAAAGTTATGTAAAGAGCGAGATTGCCTATGCCTTTTGGATGCTCTAAACGAGTATTTTCGAGCTTCTTATGCGATAGCAATGTCTAATGATGATAAAGATAGCCTCGAAGATATCGGTATGTAAACAAAACAGAATGCCTTCAATCGGTCATTTCAATTATTACCTTGGATTTATGCTCCTATAGGGATAATTGGCATGAAAGAAGTACAAGATATAGAGAGTACAGTATTATACTACATATATCAGGCTGCTCAGTTGAATCATGAAAATATGAAAGATTTTATTCGTCATCTAAAGAACGTGTCTTCTGCTTCCGAATATATATTACAACCATTTATACTTGCTGTACTAATGACAATTTCCAGCATCTACCAAGAACAGGTAACAATGTTTGAAAATTAATATCTTTTCGTTTTGATTAAAATCTTATAAAGTTCGTTGTTCTGGTTGAAAATGTGTTCGATAGATCTTCGAGATACTAAGGTCGACCATCGTCAACAACAGTTTAGGGAAAGAAAAACGAGAAGGTAGTGCATGGTTGAGGAAATTAATACCTATTCCTTGCAATGTCATTGAAGTTGTACGGCAAGTTATAGATTGCAGGTAACGCGGCCTTTATCTTTCCCTTTATCCGGTAACATTTTCTTCTTATTCATTTGTTCGTGTTTTACTCTAGCTAAATTGTTCGTTCAATTCGTAGTAATAAAGATCGGCACTTGATATTAAAAGGATTCATGAATTTAGCCTTCGCATTAATGAGTTCGGATCAAAAATTAAAAAATAACACAACAGTAACGGTACGCATAGGGGCAGAAATAATTCGAGAAGTAATTAAAAAACGTCACGAAACGATCGCTACTGTGATGCAAGAATTGGTTAACAAAATAGTTGCGGGCGGTGCATCAACGATTTATTATATAGGTAATCGAATGAACATGATATTATCACGAAAATATCACGAACATATTAACATTCATGTATTTAAACTTTTTTTGAAAATATCTTTTAGATTGTTTAAATTACGCTTGCCGTGAATTATCGATAATCGTTTTGGATCATCAAATCTGGATCATGATTCTCCTCGAACGTTTGCTCTTTTTACCTAGCGCAGTTGCTAATCAAGCATTATATGCTATTTTTCCATTGATACGCATTTCACCAAGTATACGAGAAAACCTTATTTTAACTTTGCGGAAAGCCCTTTACAGGAAAGGTGTATCAAAACGGCATATGGCAGTTACCGGTTTTCTTGAAATGTTAAAATATTCGAAAATGCACTCGCTGGACAGTTTCAGACTCAGCCAACGTCATAATTCTTCTTCGTTCGTGACCAGTTCCAGTTCCAGCATCAGATCAGCGTTAACTCAAGTATGTTCGATTTTGAATCGAAATGCTATCTAATTATATCATCGTTACCGACGATCACGGTCAAACCACGATTGAAACGTTAATTGTATCGTTTAGGCAACTCTAGAGTACAGTTCGCAACGAGAAAAATCGGAATGCGAGAAAACTTTGTGTTACGAAATATTGGATATATTGAAAAAGAGTTTTACTTACGAATTCGAAGTCAGACTACATTTATACGAAGGTAAGGATTATTTATCGGACGAATAATGTCTTGCTAAAAATCATATAACTGGAGAAAAATTGTGTGTTCAGGATTATATGAGACCGTGATAAAAAATCCTGGAATAACAGAAATCGTGTTGGACATGCTTCTTGCGCATTTAAATCTTTATGTCCATACGGACGATGATATTTTGCTACCAGTGAAATTTGACTTGTGCACGAATATAATCGGCACAGAGGTAGTTCCACAAGAACCTATCGCAGAATTAATATTTGCATTACAAAAAATATATCTTGGTACGATGTCGAAGAGATCGACGAGTACCTTCGATAAAGTACGCGACACTTTAGAGTCATTGCATAAAAAAATGATAGCTACGGAATTGGATCATCTAAATCTGGTAATGGAAAGTTGAAACGTTAACGTAGAAATTAATATTACAAGCAAACAGGTATAATATACGTATGAAGTGTCCGTTTACATCGGTCGTTGGATGATCCGATTGTTTTAGAAAGACGATACAGATTTATTCGAGGATTTATCCAAGTCGCAGTTAAGGATGAAAAATCTTGCTGTCACTGTTACCATTTACGAGGCTTTAATGGCATTTAGAATAGGAGAATGTTCAAAAGGCAATCTCGAGAGTTTCTCCAAGATAGACGATTTGTTTAAATGTTATACACGATCGGTAGACTTTATTAAAACGGTGAACTATTTAACTTGTTTTTAAATTCATTCGTCATTTGTTTATGCGTCTTCCATTGAAAATTTCAATTATCGACATCAAATTGTTGGTAGCAATCCACAAAAATGAAGAAACTCGATAACGGTAAAGGCAAGAAGGACAAAGATGTAAATAACACAACCAGAAAGTTTGTCAAATCGAATAGCATCAAAGTATCAAACAGCGTTATGGATTTGGATACAATTCGTCAAAGCCTGTTACTTTTATATTCGTAAGTATAAGAACGATTAAGCAAATATCTTATTGTATCGCTCCAATTAATTTCATACGATCTAATCTGTTTCCCAACCATAGACAACCGTTTACAATTCCTGAGGAAGTTGCGTTTCGAGAAAACGCCAGGTTTCATTGTTACTTACTTGTAACGTTTGACCAACTGTTACAACGTGCAAAATTGGCCATTAACACTCCTCGAATGGTGAACGATCGGCACACGAACGCGTGCATCGAGATCGGCCGGTAATTGAACGATAAAGAGAAATTTCCATGCGTGATTTATTCGTACGTTTTTTTCTCGATGCCAAACAATTTTTCATTTATTCGTTAGATTACTGTATAAACACTTTATATTAAACTCGAAGGACGCATTAGAAAAGGACGAACAGACGGCTGTATTAGCTTTGCAATGTTTCAAAGAAATTTCTTGCTTCATCTGTACGTTGCACTCGTCCGAATTAGCACGGTTTCTCGATTCGATTTGTATGTATTTAATCAATGATTTTTTATAATTACTCGATAAACATTATTACTTTATACTATCTATCTTTTAATGTTGCAAGTATTGTCGAGAAAGGACACGATATCGAATGATATGAACTCGAAACTAGAAGAAATGATCTTCTCGTTAAAAGTTTATTTAGAAAATTCATTGATCGAAGAAACGAATGCCGACGAGAAGAAGAAAATACCGTTTCTGTTGTTGGAAGTAATCGAACAATTTACGTATAAAATTAACTACGAAAAATATAATCCTGGAAAGGTTGGTATTTGTACAATTTTCATTTCTCGACGTACATTCACCGTATTCACATATTTAATTTCGTTTGTTACGAAAAGGTACTCGAGTGTTTCAAAAAAATGATAGAAACGGAAATCATTGAAAATTCGATTGTTTCTGCAATTACACGGTTGTTTTTACGTCTAGAGGAACATACTCAAGAATATGGAGAGACGTTGTACGATATTTGTCTGGAATTGTGTAAACAAGTTGGAAGTATCGATGGTGTAAGTAACGTTCATCATCTCGAAGTATCTCAATCCGCACTCTCTATCATCGAGGCTAACATTCATTTTTTTCTCGCTCGAATACAGGTTGAATTAATTGCGAACGAAGGATATAAGGTTATACGCGAAGATACCACATTAGATATCTATAACGTACTGAATATTTGTATAAAAGAAAAGCTAAATAACGTGTGTTGGCTGTTGACGCGATTAAAAGCGGAAGATGTCGTTGCTCGAGCATCCGGTACAACCGACGAAACTCGTGAGCACTAATTCGAAAACTAACTAATTCATTATAATAATTATACTGTTGGTATCTTTTCGAAACAGGAAATAACGGTTTACGAGAAAAAGAACGAAATCTGTGTAAACAATTGTCTCGACTGGCACAGACGCTTTGTACGTTAGCTAATACGTCGATTGAACCAGGCCCATGCACTGATGTTACGTTTAAGAATTTGCAATATTTTTATCATTTGCTGGGAAATCTTACAAAATATTTCTATATGAAATCAAACGGTCAGAACGCTGCATTCCAAGCGGTCAAGTACGAGTTCTATGAAAAGTACATCCCTTTATTTTATACAAATATATTTTATACAGATTACTTATTACAGGTTCATTCAAGTGATTCAATTAGCTGGTAAACCATTGAAGTCCGCTTTCTATAATTTGGTTACATATGTGGAGGTATATCGATTTTTAACATTTCTTTTTTTTTTCTTCTTCTTCTGTATCTTTCTTTGTTACGTTTTTTATGAAAACGTTATCGATGGTATCAATATTAGAAAACAGTATCGACGATTTCTTTGCTCTAGTATTATACAAATATGTTTCTTTAAAGGAAAATCAAAACAAAGCACGCTCGAAATCTGACTCGCACGCGCAAAGAAATAAAATTTTAAAAGAGACCAAGGTAATACCACGCGTAGTTTACGAGATCGAACAGTTCAACAAAGAAATTTTGTCACTCGGCAAAAAGACATGCGTAAGTATGAAATATCGAATTACAATCATTTTATCGATTCCCCTAATTCTCTTCGACTTGCAACTTTTATTTTGGCAGATACCGTTGGAAAATTATATGAAACATAGTGTAACTAGAGATTTTAGAATCAAGAATCCACAACTGGTCGAAGATCTCGAAAAAATGGACACAAGCTTGGTAATTAGAGTAATAAAAACAGATCGCTTTAATCGCATTTTATTTACGTACATGGTGATATTGTATTCAACGTTAACAGCTTCTATCCTCGACCTCGGAAAACACGGACAACGAGAATCACGATTTGAACGCAGATGGATCTATCGACGCCGACGCCGACGCCGACGACAACGGCAACGGCAACGACAACAACAACGTCGACAATAGGACAATTCCAAATAAACGATTCAGGACGGCGGATGAAAATAATCTGGATTAAAATTTCTGTTTGTTGCCTTTCAAAACGTTTATCTTGGAAATGTTTCCATTAAAGTTTTATGCAACAAAATCTAACGGTCTATTGAATCCTCCCTTTCTATTCATATACTGTCTGTATTTTCTTTTTAAGATAACGTGCACGGCTCCCACGTCGTTTCCATCAACTTTTTTTCCTTTGGTGGTGTCGAAACCACAAAACCCCATTATTTTCATCATTTCTTGCTCTTCGGGCGTTTTTCCTTGGAGATCAGCCTCTGTAATCGGTTTTTGGAATAAATTGACCAATGATTCTGACATTCGCGTTATTCGTATCGGCGGAAATTCATTAATTTTACCCGTGATCACCGGACGTTCCGTCGTCGTAGTTTTTAATTTCGGTTTGGGTCTGTCTCTGTCTCTTGATCTTGATCTACTATATGAGCGCCTATGCCTCTCTCGTTCGCGATCACGATCTCTCTCTCTATCTCTTGATTTTACGCGATCTCGTTCAACGGACCTGTAATATTATTTACAAGATTACCTTCAAAATATCTATTTATGTAAAATTCCGAAAGTACCTTCGTCTTCTTTCGCGCGAACGTCTTCGTCTTCGATCTCTATCTCGTTCTCGTTCCCGTTCCCGGTCTCGATCTCGAGATCGATCTCTCCTCCTTCCAGGCGAAGGTGTACGACTACGTCCCATCCTTTATATTGCCTGTTTAATCGTACAACCTAACCTATCGATGTGCTACTAATCGGCAATCATTAAATGCACAAATGCACAGGTATTTTCTGGTGCTTTCGTTTTTCAGAATGTCATTTCGTATAGCATACGCCGACGTCAACGGATACGTTTAAACATATCATCCGTGAAACGGAGGTTATGTTTACGTTTTAGCTTTCTTTCCTCCTTCCTACCGTTATTCTCCTCCTTTTATCATCGTTTACGCATATAGACGCGAACAGCGACACTATCGTATACACGATAAATAACAATGCACAATGTCACAATTGAAAACACAAAATACAAAATGGTAATGTTCTTATATTTACACGTATGTATGTATATAAATAAATACACGGCAAAGTGTATGCAGTTAAATGGCTAAACATTTTGAGGACCATAAAATACGTAATTCTTCATTTTCTTTGATAGCGCTTTTACCTTTGGTATGACGACATTCGTTCGGTTCTATCGAGTTCCTGTCAGTTCCGGCGCTCTCCGCTAGATGGCACCAGTCGTACACTTTTAGTCTAACTTGTTAAATATCGATTTTTCCGGCTTAGGAGACCGCAATATCGATACTTGAATACGGAACGACATTTGAAAGTATCTGCGCGAGAATACGCGTAGCTTTCTAGTTAGACGATAAGCCAATAGATCGCGTTATCTATATCGATATTAATCGAATTTAAAAGGAACAATGGTGAAATGAAATTTGAAAATGATCGTTCGAAACACACCAATTCTGACGTTCGTTTTCCGCCGCGGCGAAAGAAAATATTTGTGACGACGCATGCGTAGACACGCATGTTATACATTTGGACGCGTTTAATTCGAATAGTCGGACCGTGTAGTTTTAATCGATTGAACGAACAATTAAATTAATGTACGGAACGGGAACGGGAACGGGAACGGGAACGGGAACAAGAACGGAAACGAGAACGAATACGAGGACAAAAAGAATGAAGGGCAAATATCATATTACTAATAATAGAATACGGTGCGTTGAATATAGTTGGATAGTAAGAGCGAATCGCGAGAATCAAAGGGAGATAAATATACTCGAATAGAAATAGAACATAGGAATTCACATCATGAATTTCTCGTTCAATTGGCTGTACGTATACGACTTGGCTAGGTAAGAGCTGTTCGTAGCCATACCGAGCTATTTATATACGTTTATTAGATTTAACGTTAAACGTGACACAAGCGTTGGAAAACTGATCGTAGAAACGTTTCGTTCGTGCGTTGCATCTGCGCCGATTTAAAGACTAAGGATCTTGAATCTTTTGTATAGTACAGTAAGATATATGTATGCGCATGTACGTTTTTGTTGGATGATTAAGGAATAATCGTAAAATGGGAAACAACATAAAGAAAGAATAGTTTTCTATACGATCGTTAATGGTTACTTCATTACGATTTCAAGATGACTCGAAGCAGAGGATATAAGAGGCCGTCGATCGTTCTTGCCCCGCGTCATTCAGTCGGAATCACCGAAAGAAGCGAAACGGTGTCCCTCGTTGTTCGTGTTTCACCTACTATTCGGAAGGAAGCTGAGTTTCGAAATGGTGAGAAAATAGTTAATACTACTGATTCTCTTTTTATCGAAGTTGAACGCAGGAAGGAAATCAATTGGACGAGAGTGACGCGATAATAAATTTGAAGGATTATAAATGGCACGTTACGTTTCGTTCGCGATCAGATATTAAATAGAGGAGGTTGAGCAAGGGAGGGGATTATATATATATATATATATACAATATATATATACAATATATATATATATATATGGAGGGAGAGAGATAGAGAGAGATATCGTTACACTGTTTCAGCGTGAGTGCATATCCATCCACGTTGGTCAGGCGGGTGTTCAAATCGGTAACGCTTGTTGGGAATTGTATTGTTTGGAGCATGGGATACAGCCGGATGGTCAAATGCCAGCGGACAAGGGATGCGGCGCAGGAGGCGACGACAGCTTTAGCACGTTCTTTTGCGAAACTAGTTCCGGAAAGCACGTGCCTAGAGCAGTGTTCGTCGACCTGGAACCAACGGTCGTCGGTAAGAGAATACGTCGATCAAGTGATATTTCCAAATAAATTAGTAAATGGAGAATAGCGAGGAATTTGATGTCATTTCGATCCCGTTCGCAGACGAAGTACGAAACGGAAAGTATCGAGGACTTTTTCATCCGGAACAACTAATCACCGGCAAAGAAGATGCAGCGAATAATTACGCTCGCGGTCACTACACGGTTGGCAGAGAGATCGTGGACACGGTGATCGACCGGATTCGAAAGCTGGCGGATCAGTGCACCGGATTGCAAGGATTTTTGATCTTCCACTCGTTCGGAGGTGGTACGGGATCGGGTTTCGCTTCGTTGTTGATGGAACGTCTTTCCGTCGATTACGGGAAAAAATCTAAATTAGAATTCGCCATCTATCCGGCGCCGCGTATCTCCACGGCAGTGGTCGAACCGTATAATTCCATTCTAACCACTCACACGACTCTCGAGCATTCCGATTGCGCGTTCATGGTCGACAACGAAGCGATTTACGATATTTGTCGACGCAACTTAGACATCGAACGGCCAACTTACACCAATCTTAATCGACTGATCGGACAGATCGTTTCATCCATAACGGCGTCGTTGAGGTTCGACGGTGCTTTGAACGTCGATTTAACGGAGTTTCAGACTAATTTGGTTCCTTACCCGAGGATCCATTTTCCTTTGGTCACTTACGCCCCGATAATATCCGTGGAAAAGGCTTACCACGAACAGCTATCGGTTAGCGAAATCACGAACGCGTGTTTCGAACCTGCCAATCAGATGGTGAAATGTGACCCTAGGAACGGCAAATACATGGCGTGTTGTCTGCTTTACAGAGGCGACGTTGTTCCGAAGGACGTGAATGCCGCGATCGCTGCTATTAAGACGAAACGAACGATACAGTTCGTGGATTGGTGTCCGACAGGATTCAAAGTCGGTATTAATTATCAGCCACCCACGGTCGTGCCTGGTGGCGATTTGGCCAAAGTACAACGAGCCGTTTGCATGCTGTCGAACACGACGGCCATCGCCGAAGCTTGGGCCCGTCTTGACCACAAGTTTGATCTGATGTACGCGAAAAGAGCCTTCGTCCATTGGTATGTCGGCGAGGGTATGGAAGAGGGCGAGTTCTCCGAAGCCCGCGAGGACCTCGCGGCTCTCGAGAAAGACTACGAAGAAGTCGGATTAGATTCGAACGAGGTAGAAGCGGACGCTACCGACGAATACTGATATATCCTTTGACTCTCATTTCTTCTTCTCTTCCACTCCTCTATTCCTCTTCGCCGAATCTCCTCTTTACTCTTCCAGTTTTCTCAACGCGCTTTGTTCGAATCTAACATCTGTAACCGTTATGCGCGTTTTAGGCTGTACACAGTTGTAAAATCTGTGGAAAATTCGATACGACAAGGAAAAATACTGTATCCGATATACATATACATATGTCTGGAATGTTCTGCCGAATATTGAATAAACATGATAAAGGAAAGGAAAGGAAAGAAATTATTTGAAAACGAAGGAACACGCTCGAAAACGTACGTAAGCGTGGGTACGAAGACGATAGCAGGACGTAACGAAAGACTGGAAACGACGGAAAGAAAATGGAAAAGGAAACGACAAAATGCGAGCACGAATAACGTTTTTGTTCGTTTCTCGTAAATCGTAGACGTAATTCTTTCGTTTTATTGCATTACACAAACGGGGCTGGGGAGGCAAAATTAAATAGCGGATTAAATAGTTTAGCGCGACGCTTTAACAAATTAAAAACGTAAAAACATTAACGGTACAATATAGTTTCTTATCGTAGACGTAATGCGATGGCAGTCTTGAGAGTCCTGGAAAGATGCTGCGCGTGATTGTTGCATGATTATTTCGGTTCTCAATTTCCTATGTACTATTTTCTATGTTCTATTATCATTCGTCTCCGCGGTATATGAATTTTTAATGTCGCATTGCGCGAAATCCTCGACTCCTCTTCTGCTCGCGTTTCAAATTCTTTTTCTTTTATTCGGTGAACGTTCTTCTTTTATTTGCGACGAGCTTTCGCACGTGGCAGTGTCTGAAAATAGAGAAGAAAGAAGAAATTTGAAGAAAAAGTTTCTCTCGGTCGACCGTCCACGACGAACGGTGTCGTAATTTTTCTCAGATCGGTCAACACGATTCGCGTATCCGTGTTCGATACGAGTCTCGTTGCACTAGTTGCAACTACACAGATGTACGATCACGATCACGATCTAACTGGCGACTAACAGCAGCCCACGTATACCTATATGAAATCTAAGTTTGCTGCGTCTATGCAAATTACGGTAGCGCCTGCCGAGGTCTACTATTCTAAGGGAAGAAGAGAAATAGTAGCTTAGTCGTCGAACCTTTGGCCTACCTTTTTATTCTTCGAACATGCTCCGTCTATTAGGTAGTATTTCCAGAGAATATGTATCCGGTCGATATAATGTACCGATCGAGTAATCAATATTTCGAAGTAAAAAGTCGAAGGAAATAAAATAAAAGAAAAAACCTAAGAAAAAATCCTATACTTTATACCTATACGGCGAGGACCAATTAACCGATAAGTCGCGGTAACAAATGGAACGCGTCTGATCCGATTCGATTGTTTGAATGTCGAACGTTCAATATGAATATGAATATGCATACGTACCAAAGTTAGAACTACCTACGCCTCGACTGGCTTCTTCTTTTCCTTCTTCTTCTTCAAAAAGGATGGTGTCCTAAGGCCTTTTTTCTTCTTCTTTTCCTTCTTCGGCGATTCTTCGCTAACGCTGACATCCTGCGACACGGAACCCTTAACACGGAAGGTCCCAACCGTAACCATGAACCTTTTTGCATGCACATGCAAATAGGAAAAATTCTCTCTCTCTCTCTTCCACTCTTTCTCATTCTCCCTCCATTTCTCAACCTCCTCGCACATCCCGTTATTTCGTATGCAATCTCTCCTCGATTTGATCAAAGCATTCACGCATCGTACATACACAGGGACACGGCAGCAAATTCTTCCCTTCTTCCCATCCCTTTAGCGTCTTTCGTTTCGTATTAAGAAAAATCCTTAGATTCATGCGAGCGAACACTATTGGCACACTAGCTCGATAAAGCGTTATGTCGCGGTTAACGAAAGCAGCGGACGCGCGAATTTTTTTGTTTCCGATTGAAATCTATTCAGTAACGATCGGTAATGATCGGTAACGATCGGTAACGTTGTTAAAATACTTCCGTTTAATAACGACTCGAAAGCGAAACGTTTATTTCGGTCGTTACACCAAACATCCCAGTTTGCATACTCGATTCATAGACGATACGCGGCAGTGGTCCTCGAGCTTTCACTCTATCGTTCGTCGACTCTTCGAGCCGCGTTCAATTTCAATTAGCTACTTCAATTAAGTTGTAAGAATTACAGCGGGAACAAACAGTTGTTCACTTGCGGCGAGAAAGAAAACATTGTGTACATACATTCGAGATCGAACGTTTACAATCAAGCTCGAGGACAATGAAATACACACATATATTTAAAAAGAATTCGAATGACAAACCTCTTTACTACTTTGAGAAAATGTACTGTGATGCGCATCGGAGTGATCGCCGTTCACGGTATTTTCTCCTGAAACATACAAAATATCAAAAGCGTTACGTGCCACGTTCAGAAGATCGCGATTAATAATTTACAGCCACTGTCCCACGTGGAGGTTATCGCGAAGCGTCAATTCCTGAAGCGCAATCGATCTTCGATGTTAAACGTTAAGCGCTAAGCGATTCAACTTCCTTCTTGGTAGCATTGAAATTTCAAAGCGTTTCACCAAACTCCTTTCTGTGCAAATTCCTTTCTGTGCAAATCACGATGTTGGAAAAAACGATTTATTTTATACGTACAGAGGTTATGCTTTGCGATCAAAACAAGTATCGAGTACAAAATGCATACGATAAACATAATACCGTAAGTTACGATTTTTAGGACATACAGGATTAGTACGATTTAACGTGTTAACAAGCGAACAACGAACACACGCATACAAAATAAAGATCTCAATCTCGAAGTAATTAACGGATTGACGAAACCCGATAGGTTTTATCGCTACGAAACCACTAAACATAGCTCTTCTTTGGTATATAAAAGTAATCTTTTTCTTTTCGTTCCGTATATTTCATGGAACGAAAAAGGAAGGCAGAAAAATAGCAAAATAAATATAACCCTTTCGATAGAATAACAAAATGAGTAACACAAATGAAAAGAAAAAGAAGACGGAAAAGAAAAATGTACTAAGCGATCGAAAAAAATTGACAATGCCGAGCAAATCTATAAACTTGACGAAGATTTCGCGTCTGTTCGCACCGTAAAAAAAATTGCAACGTTACGACGATGCCTTCGAATCAACGCGATCGTTGATGATTATTGGTCGTTCTCGATGTTTTCGGTGTTCTCGAAACAGGTGTAAGTGATATACCGAGATTCTTCGATCTTTAAATCATCGCTCGTTTCGGCAACGAAACTTCTCTCGAAAATCGTCTCTTCGTTTATAGGCGATAAACAGAAACATTTCCTTCGATCGTGATTCGACGCACAACATTCGAAGCAACGGATACATTTTATGCGTGAGTCATTTGTCATTACCAGTTCCGTCGTTTCGGACTCTCCGAATAATTCTGTTAGCGCATCTCCGCTTTCGGAACTGATAGTACTCGTGTTCGCATCTCGGTTGGAGGCGGTGTTTGCGCTTTCTAAACTCGACGAGGAACAATCGGAGAACATCGTGGAAACTGGATCTGACTGTTTACTACGATGATCGGATTCGTCCGATCGATTTTCATTTTCAACAAGATTCTTAATCGTTTCAAGATCGCTACTATTCGATGATATCGCTTCGTTATTGTCGACGACAGTTTCAGCGCGATTACTCTTCTCCACTCTAAAGTTCAATCGAAACGACGTATCGTCAACAGGTGACGCTACCGTACGGAATTCGAAAACAGCCGCGGCTGTCGCTCTCGTCGTCGGTTTCGTCGCGACTGCTTCAACAGTTTCGGTCGTTTCGGAAGATTTACTTCTCGCTTCGCTCGTTTCCATCGAACTCTTTAGAGATAGACACGATGTAACACGATCGATCGGAGACTCTGTCGATGGTAGATCAGTACTGGCAAAGTCCTTTTGTTCGAAACGATGCTCGATTTCAGGAGAATTCGGCTCGCCGTTTGCAACGTGAACATCTCGCGTTACTTTTGGTTCCACGTTCGTGCAGTCTTTCGCTCTCTTCAGCGAACATTTCATCGTTTCTTCCGACGCGTTTGATCGGTTTTGCCGAGACTCGACGCGAGCATCTATCAAGTGATGTACTATCTCGCTCACGACGGTAACGGACGAATTTTCCTCGAGATGATCCGTTGACGAATTCTTTCGACACGGCATATTTCTTGGCCAAGCAGAGTCATGCTCAACTAATTCGGGAAGCTTTTCATCCTTCGTTAGAATCGAGGATGAAACTGAATCGGAGAATCGAGAAAGATCAGTAGGCGAACCAAAAACTAACGATGACTCGCATTGCCGGCAGATACACAGTCGAACACCGTCGCCGCAGCTGCAACAGCAGCAGCAGCAGCAGCAGCAGCAATTGCAATTGCAATTGCAATTGCAGGAAAATGTATTGTATTGTTTTCGAAAAGTCTCGTTTAACGGATAAGATACATTTGCGTCTAGTTCGGCGATAATTTCGTTAGCACTGTCACTAATGTCATTCCGAAACGATTCGTCGTTGGTATCGAGTAATTGAAAAATCGTGTCGCCACGTAATTCCAATGAATCGAATCTCTCGTTCGAGCCAACATCGAAACGTTCGCTGTCCGAGGAAACGTCGTTCGCGATATCAGCACAAGTTTTGTCGAACGATTCGCAATGGTAACTTTTCTCGTTCGATCGGCATTCGTGTTCGAAACTTTGTTTTTCGTCCGCTAGATCCAAGTTAACCGTATGATCAGCCGATGTCGATGCCGATGTCGATACCGATACCGACGACAGAGACAACGACAACGAAGATAACGATTTTCTCAACGTTTGTACGTCGTTGACGTGTTCCTGATATTCCGGGTCTAGTAACGGTGTTAAACTGTATATCAACCTCATATCGGTGGAATCCAAGCTATACTTTGTCGAGATTTCACTAGAACAGCCTAAAACAGCTTTTTTCCTTTTCGTATTAGTTTCTGACCAAGTAACAGCGTTTAAGTCATTAGCATTATCTTCCATCGTTTCGACGATTTGTCCCGTCGAATCGGAAATAGCCTTTTCGTGGTCGACTATTTTCGTCGGATTTCCATTACTTTCCACTTCTAATTTTTCTTCTTCTTTTTCTTTTGCTTCGGGCGACGATACTTTTTCCAATCGTTTCTCTTCCATCGACTTAACAAACGAATTCGATGTATTCTCGACGACTTTGCGGTTCGTCTCGATCGCAGAGTTACCTTTCGATGGAGGACAATCGATCAAGATAGCTGTCAATCGTTCCGCGACAACTCCACTTCGAGCTACTTCTAAACGTAGTTCTTGGTCATCTACTTCCCAAACATTCCAACGCTTATTACCATGATCATTAACAGTGTACTCGTTATTTTCGTTCTTATTTTCATTTTCATTTTCATTCTCGTGTTCATTCTCGCTATCGTTTTGACCGCAGTACCTGCTCGACCAATCACCATCTGCAACCACATTTTGTCCCAAATACACCACAATTGTATTTCAACGCTTATTCTTTCCTCTCCTCCACCTTTTTCTTGTGGAGACAGAAGATACTCCTTATGATCACGGATGCTCACATCCACGTATCTGAAATCTTTTTTCCTGTTATACGATACTATACTTTCTCGATACGTCTGTTCCAACAATCCAAAAATGGACCAACTATCGCGATACGCGTACACGAAACGTAAAGCAATCGTTACGCGACGCGAGGCGAAATAAAATAAAATCGAATAAAATATAAAAGGATCGGAACAGAAAAAGCGGAAGAAAAAATTAACAATATTGGCAGAAATGAATGCTTGGAAGTTCAGCGGTGAACGTGATCATGCATAAACTTTTGACGAACATGCGGATACGTGAATGTGCGGGTAGTGCATGTGGCAAGGTGCAAGCGTTAGTGATCATAAATGGATAGAGAAGTAAGATAACGATAGGATAAACCAGAAGAAACTTATTGACGGTTGAATCGTAACATTTTCACGGCAGCGGATCAAGTACTTTGTACTGTTCGTTAATCGACAAAAATTTTATGTACATGTCATCCTAATTTTACGATTCAAGCCCAAAGGTAATACCGCGAGTTATCGAGACAGTATAACTTACCATCGCTCAACACAACTTCCGGTTGACTCGGTGCAGGCACTTGTTTCGTCTCTATTCGCAATACTCGAGGTTCTGAAAACGATCGGAACAATATTTTTCTTCACTAACTTTTTCGTTCAAATTGAAAACATTAAATCATCGGAACGTCTATATGGTTTACCGTCTCTGCTTTCTTCTTCCGTTTCCGAAGTTACCGATACCGGTGACTGAATTGGACTTTTGGCAGTGCTAGATTCGTGGGTCGCACGGCTAACATTAAACGATGACAATGCTTCCGACTCCGATTGCGATTCGTCGTCTTTAAAGAGAAACGGTCACCGTCATCAACATTCAACGTACATGTGCATATACCGCGTTATCGAATAAAATGTTCGAATTTCCTCTTTACCTCACTAACTATTTTTAAGTCTTTTGTTATTTCGACACACTTACAAATATCTCCTTTTTGTTTTCGTTCGATTTCCTTTTTGTATTGGTCCAACTCTTGATCGGTAACCGCATCGAAAGGATTTTTTGCATACGGAGTTTTGTAAACCATCGCATTGTGCTGGAAGCCTCTTTGAATGATACCTTTACTGGCTGCTCCTACTAACACCACTTGTTCCCCTGTTCCACTGATAGTTGCATCCTATTCAATACGTTTAATCGAATATTTGCGTTAGTATCTGAAACGATTGCTTCGAAAAGAGAAGGTGAAATATTTTTACCTGCATCTTCTTAGCTTCTTCCCAAGTAACTCCTTCCAATATATGGGACTGTGGTCCAGCCGATATTTTATCCGCTCTACGGTAATCTTTTATCTAAAACGAAGAAGAAAACGTAGCTCGAACCATACTTCGAATTGACTTAATGCGTACGCATTGTACGTTATGTGAGCTCACGAAGTAAGTACTTGAAACGATGGTCACGTATCACGGTAATAAATATTCATTTTCACTTACCTGTTGTTGTATTTGCTTAAACTCCTTTGGATTGGTATTTTTCGGTACGAATTGCAGGGCACCATCGATCTTCACCGGTGTACTGGTATGGGTCGGAGATCCATCTGACACCCACTGCGCACAAAACCAGAACGTTAGTCGACCCCTGTCTATCATTCGACGTTCGACACACTAGGCATTGGACATTCGCGACGTTTGACATAGCATCGTAAAATTGAAAGTTCAGTAAATCATCTGCGTATGCTATGTGTGCCTGCTTTGCTGGCGACCTTGTCGTACAATATTCTTACTATCGTTACAAACACATTTTCTGGCCGATTCAACTTTTTATTCTCGAACAAAATTTTATTCTATTTCGAATAAATAATTTCATATTTTTACATCTACCATCGATCGCACATACTTTTTAAAAACGATGTATTTTGTCTCCGTCTCTCTCTCCCTCTCTCTCTTTTTCACCCACTCATTCTCTCTCTCTCTCTCTCTCTCTCTCTCTCTCTCTCTCTCTCTCTCTCTCTCTCTCTCTCTCTCTCTCTCCTTATATTTCTCTTGGTCGTTTCATCCTTATCTCTTTATTCGATTCTGTTATCTATCTCTGTTACTACCGGGGTCGATCGATCTGGTTTTGTAAATGCAGTGGGTAGCAAGAATATACGTCGCTTGGACGATGAGACGGTTAACAGGCACACATTCATACACAGCTCCGATAAGTATAAGTCGATCAAGAATAACGATATGCCCGAGGACATCGTACAATTCATTTTTGATTCTAAGTTAAAGGGATAACAACGTTGATCCGTTTTAGGTTTGAATAAACGTGATCGAATGTACATCGGTTCCGCTGATTTCCAAATCAATGAAAGAAATCGTACAGATCTACAACAGCATCGAATTCATTCTAATCTTTTTCATTTTGACATAACGAATCGTTGCGCGGAACCGTTTTATCGTGAACAAAAGGGTTATTTCGTTTTCGCAAAATTACCTATACACGATGAACAGTAGGCATATATTTATTTATATATTAATGAGCTACAAGAGAGAGATGCAATTAAATTTATACGTAAGTTTAATATCGATCAAAACACACGCGAATATAATTACGACATTTAGTTGGGGTTGCGTTTCAAGTTAATTTACAAACTGACTACTTAAGTTTCCTTAAATGTCGGTCTGTTAATCATTTTCTTTCATCTTCTTCTTCTTCTTCTTCTTCTTCATTTTCTTCCGTTAGTTTGTCAATACTACTGTTACTTTTACTTTCTTAAAGAACCAGGCGTTTGTTTACAGTTCCCCTTCCCCCCCCCCCCCCCCCCATCTACGCGTTACAACCTATTTCTCTAATACATTAACATAAATTGGAATGTACGAAAAACATGATGCTATTATTATGATAATAGCAAACAAGAAACAAATGAAAAAGTAATATAATCGAATGTTGGCGAAATCAAGCTGCACGAAAGAATACTAGTGCTGTTTATATTAAATTTTCTCTGGCAAACGTCAAAATATACAAAAAGCAATATATTTGAAGATGTTACAGACAGTGTTATGCGGTCACGAACCAAACAATGTTCACGACAGATTGATCACGTGATTTGTTTCGGCTGTCGCACGTATACGATAATAATTGAACATTATTTCTACCGAAATAACTTCCTTAGAAATTCGAAAATGCAACAACGCGCGAACAAAGTGCCTACAAATATCGATATAGATTTTCGAAAAGAAAAAAAATATATATATTTATCGATAATATATTATTCGTATTTCTTCGTCTCATTTTCTTTAAATTTTCTATTTTTTAGGAACACTCTTTTATATTTACTATTCATTTTTGTTCTCAAAAGTGATGACTTCTACCTTTGTAATTTTTTTCGGATCAGGAGTTCCTGTTTCGAGTATTTCGACCTTCTGATACACGTTAGGCGAATTTAACCAACGCGATCTATCCGTGCCTTTGCGTCCGCCTTTCCAGAGTCTGCGAAACGAACGGAAAACACGAAATTAAAAGCTATCTCTAAACACCGCGTACATCTTTTGCTTCTACGACGCGTATACTCACCCTTGTTTATAGAGTTCTTCTTCCTCGAGCAAATAACCAAGCGATGAGACTGCCGGAGGCACTTCAACGTCGTTTCGTGGTCGCGGAGGTTCTCCTTTCACCAAAGGATTTCTATAGATATAACCGGTACGAAAGCCCTAAGAACAAAACGAAATGGAACGACGTCATCAAATGGAATCGAAACGATACAATATAAAATACCGAATACAAGATACATTCTGAGATAAAAGATAAAAGAATGGGAAAGTAAGGTAAAAGAAAATAACTGGACGCTTACCGCGTTATCGAGCATTCGCATGAGTGCCTCGAATTCAGTTCCACCGATTCGCCAGCGCTTATCAAGTTTTTCAGCAAGAACAGCGCTGTCGGAAATCGGCAAGGTCGTTTGTTGCGGTGTCGGTGGTTTTCTCGAAGCCTCGAATATGGCTTTCTTCGATTCTTCCGAAATAAGATTTAAATTATCCAAACCGGCGGGCATTAGCTTTAACTGAGTCTCGCAAGCTAAAACCATGTTATAAACGTTAAAAAACGCTTCCTCGACAGTTTCTCCACAACAGAGAGCACCACGATTCGTTAACATCATCACTTTGTTTATCGGGCCAAGGTTTCTCGCAATCTTTTCCTTTTCCTCAGGTTCAAAAGATCCACCAATGTACTGATGCGTGCTCACGTCCCCTATTACTATACTCTCTTGTCCGATCGGTAATAATCCACACTTTAACGACGAGATCTACACACGGGAAATTATAAAAGAAATATCTTTATGCGAACAACTGTTACTTTCTTCTTCTTTTTCGAAAGAAGAAAGTGAAAACGGAGAGAAAGAGGAAGAAGAAAACAGAAGAAAAAAGTAAGGATACCGTTTTGTTACTTACGGCGGTAACGGACGGAGTAGTAATATGAACGATGCATTTTATATCGGGTCTCGCGGCGTGAATCGTCGAATGCAATTGGAATCCTGCTACGTGAACGCCAAAATTGGTCGTTCCCTGTTCGACGATCGATCCCTGCATATCGACTTTGATCAAACTGGAGGCAGTAATTTCGTGATACAGCAAGCCATAAGGATTAACTAAAAAGTGTTCCTGATCTTGATTTAAACGCGCAGTTATTTGTCCGCCGGCACCCTGGGTCCAACCGTACAGATCCAATAATCTAAATACGGCTGCCAATTTGCAACGTAATAATTTTTCTCCTTTCGCATAGCCCATACTTTCGACGCCGCGTATGTCGTTGATCGGTAACACACAGTTTGAATCTACGAGAAAATATCATTTGGAGAATCGTTCGATAAAACACGTACGTGAAATTGACATTTGATTGACTTACTTTTAAACACATTTCCACTAAGCCGAGCACCTTGCGCACCCATCATGTCAGAGATTTGTTGCAGCAGACCCGATGGTCCAGCACCGTCTTTCATTTGCGTTTCAATTATTCGCTCCAACTCCTCCCGAAACAGTCGCGAATTCATCATCATTTCGACCCTTTTCCTCCTCTCCATTTCCCTCATATCCTATACAATCGTTAAAAGAAACATATTTAACAATAATTTGCAACATAGTTAATTATTAGTAAAGTATACGTGACGATATTTGTTTCTTATTTTTTTTTCTTCGAATCTTACCGCGTCGATGTCGGCTGGTCGCATCTTACTTTTCTCCTCTTCCGTTAAACCGTCCATTACTCCGTTCGTATGTGGTTCTGACAACGCTGGTTGTGGACTCGTATCTGCCATCTTTGACACCCGATCTTACTGTTCTATTCTTTTTCTTTTTACTCTATTAAATTCTCCCCTATTTTGATATATACTTTTTTCTTATCCTCTTTTCCTCGTATTTCCGTTCTTTCTATCACTTTTAACTCACGACCACAACCACTACACCACTAACGCCACCACCATCGGCACTATCACCCCCGGACGTCGTCGTCGTCGTCGCCGTTGCTATCGCCGCCACCACCACCGTCTCGTGCACCTCCACCTTCACCTTCTCCACCGCCAACTCCCTCACCGCCTCCGCCACCTCCACCTCCTCCGCCGCCGCCACCACCACCACCACCACCACCACCGCCTCCTTCACCACCCTTCTCTCCTGACCACCACGTTAAACGCCGGCTGAAACAAATTGTTTTACATCAATTATAATGTTACAGAGCTTATCTGTAAGTTATATATGTAAAAAAGAATCTTTTCGTTGATATTATACTAAATATTTAATTACGCACCATCGAGCGCTTATTCAGTAAACAATTTTCATTTATCAACGCTCAATTTTAAACACGAAAGTTAAATAGCATGGTAGAAAAAAAAGAAAAATGAAGGAAAGTCAGCATACGATCGATAACGTCGCAAGCAACAGAGGAGCGTAACGCACGTCGATCGCGTTATATAGCAGGGGTACGAATGTGAGCAACAAGAATCCGTAGAGCGACGGAAATCGTACTTGTCTTTTTTCAAATTCTTCCTACGCTTATTTATACCATGCTCTCTCATTTTACCCTATGCTTTTACTACATTCATGCTCCTGTCTTCTCCATTCTTTCGTTCTGTATTATCTACATATATTTTTTACGTATTTCTACAAAGACAATGAGCTGAGATGAATATTAATCGATATTCTTACTTCCGTCTATCGATGAAGATGTTTATCTTATTCTACGCGAAAACACTGATACGTACTATTGTCTATCTTGTTGGACGTATTGTATCGTACACGAAGAACACAAGGAGTTCAACGGAGCTAAAAGAAAAAAATATACGCGTATCACAAGACAGTGCTTTCAGTGAAATGTTCGACGTCGGCGCGACGGTGATAACCTTGCCTAACGGCTCTTAATTCGGAAGCGTGTGCTTAACCCGAATTCATAACTTCCGTGAATTCTGAATTGAAACAGGTCAAAGCACAGAGCATCGATTCCATCAGTTTATCTCCCAATCGCTCGTTTATCAGTATCTTAATTACAGTGTGTAAGTACATCGCGATCTTATACTACCCAAACAGTTTTCTCGTTACTCGTTATCGTCTCCACTGTATCGATTTCCTCGAACTATAGGATCCATCCTATGGCATGTGTAATCATTATCGATTGATGTGTATCGAGCAGCACAATTTAGCGAATATCATGCTACGAAACAAATAAAATTTAAAACCGATCCACTTCTGCTTGCACTCGTTTCTATCCCACATCCGTTATATATGTATACATGTATATTTACGCAATTTATTACATATAAATACAATTGAGACGCTAGTTGAATGAAAACGGCGGTCGATGTATGGAATCGACAAGATAATGGAAGAACTGTACGTACTTGTGTACACTGCGCGCGAGACACTTAACGCGGTGCGTCCGTTGATTCCCGACACGATGATGTCATAACTTAAACCGTAAAGCTCACAATCGTTCGTTGGTTCGTTGGGCGGTACCATGCCCGGTTAATACAAGTCGATCATATCCTATCCTATTTAAGCACTTACGAAAAGAGTACGCAACGGGTAATAATCCTTTTCCTTTACAAGCGACAGAAAACTTTCGTTTTTATATAGTGCCTGGACACGATGTCGGTCACACAACGTTTTTTGTACATACATCAGCTACAATAAGCTGAAAAAGAAGCTCGTAATCCTCGGATAAATCGAAATATGACACCGAAAAATCGACTGATAAACCGAATAACGAATGGTAAATAGTGTTCGATAATCGATGAACGGTGAAAAAAATCGAAAGATAAAGAACGTACAGGTGAGCATGCCTTCTATAGAGTGGAAACCCGAGAGCAACCAGTTTATTTCCAAGCGACGATAGATTGCGCGCGGGCGGTTCTGACACCCGACAAGAAAAAGAAGACATGTTCCTCGTGATTTCGAAATATACATCAACTTTGCACTACATTCGTAACGTTTAAACTAGTCAACTAATACTGTGTTTTACTTCGAACATGCAATGTAATCGTACACGTTACAAATTTAATAATAATAAGATAATAAGGTCTTCACTTACAACCATTCGGTCTATGAAACAATATCATCGCAAGGAACGATCATAAGGACGTTGATACGAACTCGGTATAACGTTATTCGTCCGAATACGTCCAAATGATTACTTTAAAACGTATTGATTTATTAGATATTAAATAATAGACTTAAAAGTGCTTTATATAAATGCATTTAACACACGTACGAACGTATTACCGCAACGTATCAAAACTCGACATACGTGCGCGCACTCATCTAACGCAAATACGAGCAAAATAGAACACCGACATCGACAATAACCTAGCAGTGGCACTTGTAATACCGCTAACATTAATACCAATACCAATACCAAGAGTCAAATTTAACGTTACGAAACAGATACAACTTTTATTTTAGTCGTACTTTGACAAGCTTCGTTAATACGATACCGTCCGATGCTTCAACAAATCGATTAAACTTATACGCATTGAAAAAAACTGATACTCATTGTTACTACTGACGAGATCCCTTGCCACTAGATGTGTATATACTACTCGTGTGTAAACACGAAACTGTACGATATTTCTTTAACGTGAAAGTTCAAAGCGACTAACGGAATCTTTACTTTCGTTGCAACGACTCGATTCATTCGTCGGCATACATATGTACATGCACGCTCTACGAAATATCACGATGACGCTAGAATTCTACGACCGTGTACTTTCTTTTCGTGTCTACACCCGAACTGTCATATTTCCCAAAAATGTAGAAAAACTGATCCCTCTACTGACAAACAGATAAACGGACAAACGAAAAGAAAAGAAGGTCAATGATTTAACGATGCAAATGGCGATACAGCGGCAGAGAGTAATGGTTTTTAATGGCGTGATTACGACCAGTATTTTAATACTGACTATCGATATACTTTGGTCGGACGTTCAAAGATTAACGAAAATGATGTCGATAGCGATCAAGGATCACGTATTATCCAAAGGCAGTGACGCGTACGAAAGCATCAAAGATTGCCGCCTAATCGACGACACACCCCTGAACGCTACGTCATTCCTGTCAATTAATCCGAAGACTACGATCCTTTCGCGTTTCAGTAGTATCGTAAAATTCGAAACGGTACGTCTCGTTACGTATTTTTGACTCGACTGGTAACAACTTACCTGCCAAAAAATTGGTAGCTATCGTTGAAACTTGTTATATATCCGCAGTTGTACGAAGAATCGTTCGACTCGTCGCGTTCGTATCAGCGAGCGGTCGTTCCGTTCGGTGGACAGCTTCCCCGCCCCCGTCTCCGTCGCCGTCACCGTCGATGCTCTTCCGCCGCGCCGCGCCGGCTAGTAAACCTTCCCCGAGCCCCGAGCCTTCCCCGAACCGGAGCCTTCTCCGCCTCTTCGTTCTCCCACACTGCCACTACCCTCACCACCGTCAACGCTACCACTTCCACTTCCACTTATATTCTTCGCTACTATATTCAACTATTCTACATGTGCCTTCCTTCTTCCTTCTTCCCTCTTCCTTTAACGTAATCGTGCACTTCGTACACTCGTGGTTTTTAACCTATATCCCGTTACGATGATTTTCAACGTTATTTCCCGTACTTACGGTTCTCATACTTGCTCTTTCTTCATCAAAAACAGGGATAACATTGCGCGACAATTTTAGAATTCTGTGACCTCGCTACGTTCTTCTAATGTCCTTTCATTTCTCCTCTTTGCTTAAATCTTCCAGTTCTTCCTTTTATTAAACTATAGAACGCATACATGTATTGTAATCCTAACAACGAATACACGAATGAATGCGGATGATGCGTACGAGATTACGGCGCAACCGATTCGCTACATTTTTCGAGAGATCCAACGAGAGATCGTTTCTCGTCGGAACCGTGTTCTCCTATTGGCTATCGCTTAACTACCTAACCAATCAGAAACTTCAACTTTATGATCGCAATGCCTGGTACACATGTACTTAAAGTACAGGTTACTATGAAACTGTACATGCACCACAGTTTAGGGGTACGTACTCTAAATGTTGGTAGTCGTTGAAAATCGATATTATCGGATCAATTGAAAATGACGCGAAGTTACTAAATAGTTCAAACATTCATTATGAGTAAATGAGAAAGATATAATTCGACGAACGTTCAACGAATCAACCCATTACACACTTATTAATTCTGACATACACTATCAATTATCTAAGTACTTACTTATAACACATAAACGCGCGTTTTTAATGTAGCAAAATATATTTATGGCAAACGTATTCCAGTTGGCCCTGACAATTGGAGAAAGTATTTACATGTGTACGTATTTACAAATGCGAAACAACACTAGAATAGTACTTTTTTTACGTGTTCAATTTAATTAGCTTCGGTTTTCAGAAAAACGATTCGTATCAAAATACTGAAGCAAGCCGTATCGCCGAAAAAACGCGTGGTTCGATCTAGCATAGCTCACTGGGACATCTTTTCTGTTTTAAAATTTCTATGCGAAACTAATTAAGCGATTTTTTTATATAACCATGGCAAATGATAGAAAACAATATTTCGTTAAATGCTATTTATAAAGATTGTTTTTAGATAATTCCGATTAGAAATATATCGGCGTACGTGTGAATTCCTCTCGTAAGATAAGACAGTTAACGAATATATATACATATAATATATGTATGCATGTAATAAGCATACATATATATAATAAAGCGTACGCTTTGATTACATGCAGCAATCTTGCGAGTCGTGACATTCGATTGGAACAGTCGATAATATGATCAAAACCATAATGTGTAAATCAATAAGTCGTCAAAATTATTTTTATGAATTGGGGCTTGTTTTTCTGCTTTACTGTCAATTCTTGCTTTTATTGCGCAAGAACCTGTTTGATACTTTATATAATCGAACGCGAACGAAGCTTCAAGCGAGAACTTTGATGTATGAGATATTACAAAGTAGTCAGTATTTAATCAGTCAACGACGAAAGGAGGTCGATATCTCTCGTTTCTTTGTTGTGTTATCAAAGTTCTACGTTTCGTCAGCGCATCTCGTCTTATTAGTTGCGGTTTCTATTACTATTTCTATTACTGTTTTGTCGGAATCACTTTGTTAATACATTTCAATATGAATCTCAAACTGAGTGCGAATCTGCTCAAACCATTGATGCGACAGGTACGTGACTGCACACATCAATTTTTGATCGTCCAAACAATTTAATGCTAATCAACACTGAATATATGTTAACGGAAAACTTTATCGTTCCACGACGGAACAAATAAACGTTAGGATTTCGAAAACAACGTCATTTGATTCGAAAGCAACGCGACTATAATCATGAATATTTTTCTCGAATTCGCTATAATTAATAAACAATTTATAATATCGAAATGATTGCTTCTGTGGAAACTGCATTTTGGAAACAGTATTCACATTTTTATTTCATTTAATGCTATAAATTTCATAGAAGCCTGTTAGTCACTTAAATCGTCATCGATTAACTGACGTTTTCTGTTTCTTTTTTTTTCTTTCTTCATTCTTTTTTTTTTTTTTAAGCGTTCGCAACAAACAGAGGAAAACTATCTCCTCCATTTTGGAACTTTTTCGATTTCAGCCATATCCAGTCTTATAACGATACACATTTTCGATAATGGTAACGATCGATTTTTCAGATGCCAAAAAACATCTGTATCAAAAGGAAACTGAGCACGTGTGGCCCGCGACTCGACCGTACTCCTGGTCCTTTGTCCGAATTTACAGATGAAGAACTTTTAATGAAAGAATGCGGTAATTATACCATTGTTGTTGACACGTATCGATTACGATTTATTATAATATTTTTTTTCGCTTAATTATCCATACAAGTATACAATTTTAATTGTACAAAAGAAAAAATGACTAATTTTGTAGTTAGTAAATTGGCGAAAGAGGAGATTCTTCCGCTTGTACGAAAAATGGAAAAAGAAGGAAAAATAGACGAAGGTTTGCTACGAAAGCTTTTCGAAAATGGTGTAAGTAAAACCATTAAGTATTATAGGTGTTCTTTTCCTCGATAAATTTTTGTTGATTTTCAACTTGCACGACTGTATGCTACATACCGACACGTACATTCAAACGCGTCTTCGAACAACCGATCAATCGATCAGTTGATGGGCATCGAAATACCAGAAAAGTACGGCGGTTCGGGATGCAATTTCATGACAACGATTTTGACGGTCGAAGAAGTGGCAAAAGTTGATGGGGCTGTGTCTGCTCTGGTCGACATTCATAACACTTTGGTAAACTCGTTAATCAAGAAAGTCGCTACCGAAGAACAGAAAGCAAAATATTTGCCTAGATTGGCTCAAGATTATGTAAGCAATGAAATTCATAACGCACAACAAGAGATGCTCGATAAGTCACGGGTATCGCCTGGTTTTACCGTTTTTTTCATTTCTAATCGAATTTTTCTGTTTTCTTTTTTTCCCAATCATCCCGTCCCATCGATATATCTTAGGCGGGTAGTTTCTGTCTCACGGAACCCGGCTCCGGATCAGACGCCTTTTCTCTGAAGACTGAAGCTAAAAAAGAAGGATCTCACTACGTGATAAATGGTACCAAAATGTGGATTTCGAATTCTGATATCGCAGGATTGTTTTTAGTTTTTGCAAATGCAAATCCTTCTGCTGTAAGTTTGTGATTTATTCATTTAGAATATAACAAAGACGTATTCATTTTGAAATTAATTTCTGGACATTCAAGAGTCGAAATTAAAAAAAAATCTTCATGTCAAGTACATGTATTGACACGAAAACCGATGATATATTCATATTTCTGTTATTAGGGATATCGTGGCATTACGACGTTTTTCGTAGAACGAGATACGCCAGGATTAACGGTAGCTAAACCCGAGGATAAATTAGGAATAAAAGCATCGGGCACGTGTATGATTCACTTCGAGAACGTTAAGGTAACTGAAACGATTTATTAAAACTGAATACTACTTTCCGTCAGACTTCCCGATGATTCTACTGGTTGTTAATCGAATTTCTTTTCGTTGCTCTTATGCTTAGATTCCCGAAGAGAATATTTTAGGACAGTTCGGTCATGGATACAAATATGCCGCCGGATTCTTGAACGAAGGTCGAATCGGTATAGGAGCTCAAATGATCGGTATAGCACAGGGTTGCTTGGATGCTACTATACCCTACACACTGGAAAGAAAGCAGTTTGGAAAGGATATATTTTCGTTTCAAGTATAAGAAGGAAACAACAATTAATATCTATGAATATTAAACGATACAGATTAGACGCAGAAGATAACATTCTACAAGTTTCATTCTCTTTTCGCTAGTCGATGCAACACCAAATTGCCCAAGTGGTTACCGAGCTCGAATGCGCTAGATTATTGGTTTACAATGCAGCCAGGTTAGTCGATGCTGAAAAGGATGTAATGAAGGAGGCAGCTATGGCAAAACTTGTAGCTTCGGGTAAATATTATGTATTTACTTATTAATTTTATTGCAACTTGCATGAATTTATTTTTCATTTTTCATATATTCTTGTTGTATATGAAATAATACAATATTTAATGTCGTTCTGTTGTTTTTCTTTTTTTTGTTTCTCACGAAGAAACTGCTTTACGCGTCACTGCAAAATGCATCGACTTTATGGGTGGAGTGGGATTTACGACCGACTTTCCGCAAGAAAAGTATTTTAGAGACTCCAAAATCGGCACAATCTACGAAGGGACCAGTAACATGCAATTATCGACCATAGCAAAATGCATCCGTAAAGAATATTCCTGAATATATCGTTATCATCAAAATACGTTCGTCTTTTAACGATTCAAATGTCTCTTTATTTTCTCTCTTTGTTTTTTTTATTTCTGTTTTTGTTTGAATAATAATCCTCTTCTTTTTTTTTCTTCTACTTCTCCTTCTTTACAAAGCCTCGAAACTATTAATAAATCTCTCGTGACTCGATTATCATCTCGAAGCGGAATTACTTAGGATCGTGAGGTAGTTTGAATCCAACGAGATCGGCCGTTTCTCTGATACTTCGTTCACCTTTACCAGTGTACCGTGCTTGAATTTCTTTACACATTCTCTGCGAAGTCAAATAGCACAAATATGTCTCCGCTAAATTTTTCAACTCTTCCCGTGCTTTGCATAAAACTTCAGAAGTTTCTCGATGAGATCGCGCCTGTTCCAAAATATATTGTGCCATCATATCGTTCTTCGTATTTTGTTCGGAGGATACTCGTCGAATTTCTCGTATTAGCGAGCGAGCTAATTTTGCGTTAGGTTTCATCTTTCGTACAACCTAGAACAAAGTTAATTCCTAGTTAAAATTGAATAAACATTTAATAAGAGAGCATATCGTATTTCGATGTTGGCAAACGTTGCGACTTTATTATGTATTTATATAAAGGTAAGTAAACGAATAGATAATTACGATTCGTAATGTCCATACGTTCCGTTTGAGCAGCAGTCAAGTAATGAATCTCTCTACCTTGATAACACGGTTCGTCTCTTTTATTCCAAAAGCTCTGAGGAATCGCGTTAATGTTTTCTTCGAGAAATATATGAATATTTAGGTCACTAAACACGTCTTTATAAGCAAAATTATTTCTTAAAGGAATTTCTGTAACATACGGTCGAATACGCAACACGTAATCGAGGGAAACGGATCTATTCGACTTTATCAGATTATCAGTCACGATAGAAAAGCTATTAGTCAACAGAATACACTTGCTTAATTTTTTGCTCCAATTTGCGTAAAGAAAATTATTAGTCAAATAAATGGAACAGTGCGGCATGTATATCAATGTTACGCCATCCTGTACGATTCGTTTGCCTTCCTCGTTGATTTCTATTACGTCGCAGTTCAACCGCTTGAGAAGCTGTATTTCGCGGAAATAAAAGACAGGGTCGTACACGTAAACTCTAGAATTATAATATTTTCTTAACAATAGAAGCAATGCCAATTGATATTTCGAAGATCGGCGACGAGAGAAATGTCCCAAACCGTAACACAATATCTCAGAAATACCGTCGAGCCTTAAGGCATTCAACGAATCTTCCATACGACAAAAAACATCGTCAGCGAACACCGAATTTCTTAGTTCGACTTCTGCTTCGAGAATCGTTCTGAAAATTATCGTTATATAAAATTATCGAAGAAAATTTTCGCTTACCGACATGTCAAGACACGAGAGAATATTAACATTTAATGTAGCTCCGACGAGTTCGTAAAGCTCTCCTACCACTCATACGAACAAAAATATTTAAACTGAGCAGAAAAACGTTAACTTCTGCGCATACTGTGTTTACGTAGACCGAATTAAGAGATCATGGATATGGATGCTCAACATCGCGTACATCGTGAAGGCGAATGCAAGTCATCTTCCATTAAACAGATCGTTAATCCGATCAAAGTCGAGATGCGCGAATCGTACATAAATTTGTTATTCGATGTTAATTAATCTGTTAATATTCTCTCACGGGTTTGACCATATTTGTCTACATGTTCGAAAAAACACACGTTGCCTTACCTAAAAAGTGTTTCGTAATCGACATCGAAATCATTATCGTTATTTCCGTCATCGGATAAAGGAACTTTTGAACCGGAACATTTTCGTACGAGGGACGCGCGTTTCTTTCGACGAATTACAAGTTTGAACTCTTCGTTATCTTGCATTTGGAATATCGTCCGATCGCATCGCGTCTATATTTTGCCTTTACGCGTATACTGTAGGTTATTTGATTACTTTCATCCTTTACCTTTGACGTTAATTCACGCTAAGATATGGAACTCCTTATCGTTTGCGTGAAATATGTACATACCTCTCGATAAAATTCATCGATATGCAGCACTCAATGCACGGAATAATCACGTTTAAAAAGTTCAGAATCCAAGATAATATTAGATGCATCCGTTCGTGCTTTCTACGCTAGCCATACTTTCATAGATACACGCATCGTGTCATGCCATGCGCACATCTGCACATACCGTACTTACAACTTTTTGTCACATCGAATAGGTAATTTTTATTCGCGTAACCGAAGTATGTACACATTCAATGGCGTTACGGTTGCTTCTGCGATTTTTATTTAATTTTCATTCTGAACAATGCGATTGATATCACTTTAAACTATACATTTATATAGTCTACGCTTTAAAATTTTAACCTTAAACTTAACGCTCAAGGTATGGCTCGTACCATGAGATTTATGCATATAGAATTCAAGGATGCTCGCCAGATGGCAATACCGTAGACAACTAGAAATCTTCTACATAATTAGAGTTAAATTAGGCGAGACACCCTGTATATGTACTTCATATATGAAAATAAATTGAACGATAGTTCATTGGCATAAAACAATATATTATCATTAATACTTATTGTTTAGGCATACCATTATTAAATTTCGCAAAATGGCGGCACCAATCAAAATCGATACCGCTACTTCATGACTAAGATTAGAGTATCTTCAGTGGTCAACCAGCGGTCGACGTCACTAGTCAATGAATGATAATCAAATAAACTGCAGTAATCATATTCGGCACTAAGCGAATATGTATGAAATGAATAATTGTTTAAGCCGTTCTCCGGGTTTTCACAATAAATACGTTGAATGAAGATTTAACTTTATCGTAAAATCGTCACGCACGAACATTGTATATGTAAACCATAATTTGGTTGAAATAACGATAAAGTTGGAAGGTATACATGTATGTATGCATATGTACATAAACATATGTACATAAATACAAAAAATGAATCGAAAGGAACAATATCTTACATAGATATCGTTGGAAAGAATCGCATGTATCGTCAAGAATGCATCGTATAATCTGCTTAATTATCGTACTTGTTACAGCTTGATGTCGCGTCATTGGCGCGAAAAGTACAAATCTTGGAAGTATTTTGGTAAAGGTATTTAATTCGAATTGACACAGTACATGCGCATCCATTTCGTCATGTAATAAATGGGTTATACGTGTATATTATGTACCATTTTTTTTTTATCTCTGTAAAGTAAGTTATTATTTTCTTTCAACTTGACCTTCTAGCATCGATCAGACAATTACATATGCACATTATATAATGGTTATTATATTAGGTAAAAATTGCAAACTAAAAGCAATTCTGCTATTAACACCACCAATTAGTGACGTTGAATCGGACAAACTTTTGCATCGATCGTGCAGGTGTCAAGTACGCGCGAATAATCGTTTGAAGCAGAGAAAACGATGATTGCGTAAAGGTATCCGAATCTTGTACAATATTGTACAGATACAGAGTAAAATTTCAATTTACGAAGGTACGTGAAATGACGAGGGAAAAGCACGTATTCACTTCGGCTCATGAACTGACAGAGTTGGAATGTAAGAACCAAATAATGAAAGATCGAAAAGACCCGCGATACGATCCACGAGACGTGACCGCACCGAAGTACATACATATTGCGGATGACGTATGCGTTATTCGTCGACAAACTGACCGAACGATTAGCCGATCGAAGAATGGTCGTGCGAACAGCGAAACGAGCGTGGAGGAACAGCTACGATCGATCGGTGTAGATCACCACGGTCATATGTACGTAACGAGATCACGGTAATGTGTACGTGCCAATCGATTTTGATCAACAATCTTTTAATACACAGTACATTATTATACAAACGAATCGAAAGAAGGAAAGAGGAAAAACAGAAGGAGCAAAAGAAAAAGGAGAGAAAGAAGAAGAAGAGGAAGAGGAGGAAACGTGACATCCGAAGGTAAAAGAAAAGTTCTCGCATTGGTTCGTCGTCGCATTGGTTCATGGAAATATATGCATGGAAAAAAAGAAAAGAGAAAATTAATTATCTAGGTGTTATATTTGCCTAGAAGCGAAAGTAAGTAGAAATGCAATCGTCGGAAATGGTGTCAATGCGATGCGATACGAGGACCTCTGTAATTTTGATTTTTCTACGACGCTCCTTGTCATTCATTTACGATAGAATTACCGAGGAGCATAGAATTATTTATTTAAGAATTAATCCACTTAATTCCGTTAAAAGTCCGTCAATTCTAAGACGATATTCTCCTCTTTCAGAATCGACGAATTGATTTTAAGCAAGGCGAAAAACTCGTGCGTTCGTTCGTGACCCCTTTCGGAAAAGAAAGGGTGACGGTTCGTGCACACTTCGAAGTAAGTCGACGACGATCAACTTGTCATTTTTTCCTTTTTTTGTGACAGTACAATCGCAAAATTACTGCTAATTTTTTTATTCGATCGTCATTCGGGTATTATGCAGATACGTTACTCTTCATATTTTCGCTGCATTCCTTTTTTTCTTTTCGTTTGATTTCTCCTCTTCTCTGTTGTTGTCTCTTTCTTTTCTTTTCTTCTTTTCTTTTTTAGAAAGATGTCTTTACAATTAGAAACAAACAAATGGACTCCAAAATTAATAATAGTCTTTCAGCTGACTATTTGGTGTGTCGTTGGAATTATACTGCTTCAAAAAGGTGCAATCTCTCTACGTGACAAAATGAAGTCGCGAAATGATACTGCTGACGTACAGGTTCGACATTTTAATCGATTAAGAAAATACAACACACGCGCAACAAACGATAACGATACGTTCAACGACCGACATACACGATTTTCCGCGAACTTTATTCGACGATATCCACATATGTACATATAATGTAACTGAACGTGGTATAGTATTACGGAGGAACGTGTTCGTTTCATCGTAGCGTATCTCGTATGTTCGTTCAGATGTTGAATTGTTTCGGTTTTATCGCATAAACGACCATTCTTCATTATTCTAACGAATATTGTCACTCGTAGAAAGAGAAAACCGTTAAAAATCATGTTCATGTTTCTTTATTGAACCAGTTTTCAACTTAGTTACTACTCTTCCACTTTTCGTGCGTACGTTTCTTCAGTATGTGAAGAAGAACGAGTTTGAATGAACAAATGTTATTTTCGCAGGAAAAGCTGGAAGGATGGGTCGAAAAAGAATCGATCAGAGAATCAACGAACGTTACTGAAAACCGACGACACGCAACGAAAATCTACCGAATCGGTGTCCGACGGACAAACGTCGTTGCCGATAACCTCGACGATGTTACGTCGTCGAATGAACGTTTACCACGTAAATTGCCTTCCTCTCATCGAACGCATCACATCGGCCAAGAAACTTTGAAGAAAACCTCAACGATCGAAAAACGAACATCAACGGTAACAACAACAGGAGTTCGTCAAGAACACGATACTAGAGGCCCACGTGCCACTCAAACTTTGATAGTTCACGCGAATAAAAATAACGAACCAAAGAATATAAATTATGAAGAGAACGTTATTGTTTCGCTTGCTTCCGACGAAGCAAGTCCTTATATTTCGGAAAAGATAATAAATAATACGACACCAAGCGGTTCGTTCGAACTTAAACACACTGGCTCCGTTAACGCTGCTACATCAAACGAGAGAAATTCCTTGGAACATCGAGCCGACGATATAATATCGTACGAAACCAAAATAGGAAATAGTAAAAGTGGAACAAAGCCACGTCGTCCCCCTGTCAATCGAATTGGAGCAGCCGTAGCGATAATCATGCTCGCGATTGGAATTATTATGCTGTTTCTAGGACCTTTCATAGTCATTCTTCGTGCTCTTGGCAATCGAAGACGAACCAGAGAAATGGCGCATAAAAAGTGGAATCGCAACGATCGGCCCCCAACATACGAAGAAGCAACTTTAATGGATCAAGCACCAAGATATTCCACACTTCAACTAAACATGATCCTTGAATCTTCTTCGCTCTAGTCCTTGTCATACTTTCTTCCTCTTTCTCCTTTATTTGTTCCATCTTTCATTTCTTTTATCATTCCTTCCATCAATATCCTTCACACGATCATTCTATCTTTTTACGAAATCGTTCACATTTGTATATTTCTCACTTCTCAGCCTATTTATTATTTTTGTCATACTTATTAGTTAAACAAATATTCAATCATGAGTGAAATTGATCATTTTTTTCTTTTTTTTTTCTTTTAGAAATGCACTAAAATTTTACTGAACGTTATATGTACATACTTATATATGCCTATACAAGTGTAGAATATTGTTTTCCATATTTTCTGCTTTTTCACTAAATATAAATAAAAAATATCATATATATATATATATATATATATATATTCCGGTAAATAATATCGAATAATAAATTCAATTTTGTATGACAATTCATATTTTGTACATACACATGCACTGTACCCAAACGCATATGTATATACATGTATGAATACGAATACGAGTGTATTGCATGAATAACGAAGGAACGAAAAACGGAATGGAATGGAACAGCGAAACGGCTTAGCTGACTGAAGGGAAACGGAATTGGAATGTAGTAGTCTAGTCCTAATGTGAGTTCAAGCCTGTTGTGACTGTGATTCGCATCAAGATGGTACTGGAAAGTACGATGATATGGTAAAGTTTCATTATCTTATATGAAATTCACGAAAACTTTGGTATTTTCCGATATCTATATCCCTAATCGATTTTCGTATATTAAAATTTTATAGTTGTTCTTTTAACGTTCACTATCTTGATACACCGTGAACATTTTAGTTGAGTGACATTGCAAAGTTGAAATATCTGAAACAGTAATTATGATGGATTGGCTTCCGAAAGTAAAAGTCATCGAATGCTATGTCTAATTCTAATTAAAATTGGAAATAATATTCTTACCGAGCAATTAACTTCAAAATATTCATTTTGATAAATAAAATATGGATAAAGATTATTTATTATTTATATAGAGGTTATGCGATATCGATACTTTATAAATATAAGTACTTACATAAACGCGGGACAATTGTCGTTTTATTTATTGTTACTTTTCCAAATATTTGTAGTGTCGACAACAGCGATTATATGAGAAACGGAGATTTTTTACCAACACGACTTCAAGCTCAGCAGGATGCTGTTAATTTAGTTTGCCACTCGAAAACTCGCTCGAATCCCGAAAATAATGTGGGTCTCATAACTCTAGCAAAGTATGTTGTACCAATCTCTTATATAGCAAACATTTATGTATTCTCCATATAATCATTTTGTAATTTATCATAGTGTCGAGGTATTGGCTACTCTTACTAGTGATGTTGGTAGAATTCTCTCCAAGCTCCATCAAGTTCAACCGAATGGTAATTTATGCCTAATTACTGGAATACGAATTGCACACGTAAGTATATCAATGATTTGCAAATGTATGTTATGTCTTATTAAAACAACAAACAAGCTGACTATAACTGAAATTGTTATTCGATAGTTGGCGTTAAAACATCGTCAAGGTAAAAATCACAAAATGCGCATTGTGGCCTTTATCGGTAGCCCAATAGAGATTGACGAGAAAGAACTAGTAAAATTAGCAAAAAGGTTAAAAAAGGAAAAAGTTAATGTGGATATGATTAGCTTTGGTGAAGAAAGTATCAATAACGAAGTGTTGACAGCCTTTATTAACGCTCTGAATGGAAAGGATGGAACTGGCAGCCATTTGGTTACTGTTCCACCTGGACCTCATTTAAGCGACGCGCTTATCTCATCTCCCATTATTCAAGGAGAAGATGGAATGGGTGGTACAGGAATGGGAGGTGCCGCGTTCGAATTTGGTGTCGATCCAAACGAGGACCCAGAGTTAGCGTTGGTTTGTACTTTTTACTCTTTCTTGTTTTACCTTTTATTACTACTAATTTCTTTTCATAACTTATTACTAATATTCTTTGTACGATTTGTCCCATTAGGCATTGCGTGTTTCTATGGAAGAACAACGACAACGTCAAGAGGATGAAGCCCGGCGCGCGCAAGCAAATGAAACTGCTACAAATATACTACCGGAAAGAATCAAAGAAGTACCCAATGAAGAGGCAATGTTAAAACGCGCGCTTGCCATGTCGCTCGAAGATACAGAAAATTCGTCATCGACGAACGATAACGTTGCTCCCACAAACGTAATAAATGTACCCGATGTTGCTCGTATGACGGAGGAGGAGCAAATTGCTTTTGCCATGCAAATGTCCATGCAAGATCAACGTACGACGAGTATTTCTGACACATACTGCATTCTAACATACACGTATACGCGTACATACTTTTCATTGTCGTTTATTCATTTATAGAAGAACTCGAGTCGCTAAAAGAAGAAGCAATGGAAGTTGAAGAGGACTACGCTGCTGTTATGTCGGATCCAGCATTTCTGCAATCGGTGTTGGAAAATTTGCCAGGTGTTGATCCTCATTCTGAAGCCGTTCGTCAAGCTGTGGGATCTCTTCAACAGAATAAAGACAAAGAAAAAGAAAAAGATAAAGAAAAGGAAAAGGATTCGGAGAAAGATAAGGAAAAGAAATGAAAAATTTACGCTGATTCGATATACTACTTTACTGTTAATTACTGTTTCACGAATATCTGTAAACGAAAATATATGCGTTTCAGATTTTTCAAAACTTCACACAGTTTTCCGTTTTTTATTTAAGTTGTATCCTTTCAATCTACGAATTTATAAAACCATTTTATCAAATACAATAATCTTTCTTTATTTTCTCTATTTCCTCCATTTCCTCCCACTGACGTTTCCGTTTGATACGTTTTTCACAATAATCATCTTCTTCCAACGGCTATCGTTACCTATGCGTACAAGCAGTGCATCCAAAATCCAAAGCAACTCCACGAGAGCGTTGAGTTTCAAAATGGCGCCGCACAGGAAAAGTATCAAAGCACTGCAAAGATCATCAAATAGTACTTTAGATAAGGAAAATAATTATTTACGTTCTTTAAGTGATTATCAGGCACGAGTTCGAAGACGAGAAAGTATCAGAAATTATAAAAATGTGGTGGTAAGTTCTCTATGACTAATATAATTTCATTAATTTTCAACGTTTTTACATAATATCATTTTTAACCGATCGTATTATTATTTTTTAATATTATAGATGCGTGATAAACATACCTCCTCCTATTTACGTAGATCGTTATTTGTAAAACACTTTTTTCCGTCAGAAATTGTCATTATGAATGATTAGGTTATATTCAACAACGAATTGTCGCATCGCGTCGCGTCACAAAAAAGGATCAAGTGAAACTATTCATGATTCATACTCGAACAAAAATATACAAATCTTCGATACATTAGGAATTAAATGGTCTCGAAAAATATTCGAATGATTAATTATCGGGATTTGCGATATCCACGAAAATATTTGGAAAATTTTTGTCTTCTATCTCCCTCTCTCTTTCTTACCTTTTCTATCGTTATGTCAGTGGTTTTTTCTTCTCATTTTCTTAAAGTTGTCATGTTTCTTCTTAGCAGTATGATTTAGAGCGAAAAATTGAATTAGAAATTAAGATAAAGGAAGGTTCCGCAAGGCTATTGGCTGCAGCGCAGCATCCTGCTCAAAGTTTAGAAGCAGCACGCGCGTTGTTTACCTCGAATGAAAGAATGTCCACCTACATGACCGAATTACAGCATCGTGGAGAAAATGCATCGTTCAAAACGAAGTATTTATTTATTTATTTATTCGAAAAAGTTACGGTAAGAATAACTGAAAATTGATCAGACATTATTTAATCTAGTTCATCTGCATGTACATGTATGTATTTCAGCACTTCCGAGAGCAACGGAAAACTATCCATTTCAGATTTTAGATTTCCGCTGATGTGGAGGGATTCCGATCATTTTAAAAACCGCGGCGATTATCGAAGATTCGCCGTTTTCTGTTTGGCTCGCGTGGGCGCAGAAGTTCAAGATACCAGTTTATTGTATCCCATTGATAGAGAACAAACGGACATAAGCTTCCCTGACACTTTATTATTGTAAGTACTTTAATCATTTCCTGAACGTTGCATTTCGTTCCGTTTTCTTGAATCTGTTAACTATGCCTTCTACTTTTTACTCGATTTCTATATGTATACAGTAATAATGTATCGGCCGAATTCGAGTTGACTCTGGAAATATATAGTCACGTACTTCAAGAAGATCTAAGCATTGCCAGTACTCCGAGGAAAATAAGAAAGTCTATTCATTCTTCGATATCGAAAACCGTAGGCAGAAAATTGGGGGCGTCTTTACGCGACCAAAATGATACTACTAAAACGTAAGTTATTATATGTCCGTCATTACACACATTCCGTTTTACGTTTAATTTAAAATTTGTTTCGTAGGCCGAAATTCGATCTACTGGCGTATGCAAAGATGACTCTCGACGATACTGATAACAATGTACGTTCACACGATTTAACATTGAACAGTTTTGGTAAGGATCCGTTTACATGTTTCACTTTTCTTCTACCATTTTATATTCAAAGATTCTATTTTATTTGAACTTATCGTAGTCGTCTACTATCTATGCTTCACACTAATACTTCGTTACTTGTATTCACTCGTAATTTTATTTTTCAGATAACAAATCTCATGCTTTACCGCTTTTCGGACACTTTTGTTGCCGTTTAGCGGTTAAACCAAATTTTGTCGATAAACAAGTTTCCGCAGAATTTGTAATTATAAATAATCAACGTTATTGGACACAATTGCGAAATTTCCAAATCGAAGCTTGGAAATCGAAGAAACTCGCGGAAAAATTAGAAAAACCAACGTATACGATCTGCGTGAATCGGGTAAACTGAAATACTATTATTAAATTACAATCCGTATGATCTTTTGTAATTAGTCAATTCCATTGTTTAGGAAACTCATGTTCAACGGTCAAAATCGATAAACAATCGATTACGGATAATCAACCAGATAGACGGCGTCGAAAAACACGATCTTATGGAATTAGATTCAAACGAGGATTTACAACGATGGTTCGAACAATTGACAACGCGTATCATGGAGCATTCTAAGTGGAAACATGCGGCGATAAGCTTACAACAAATTCCATGTTCCGAGAATTTGAACAAGCACGCAAACACAAGAAACTGCTTCGTTGACGACAAACTGCGAGGATCAATTTACGACAACACAATGTCAATAGATAATACTTTTAAACAAATGCAACGACTTTTTCGATAAACGACACGATATTTTACTGTTCTAATTAATTTTAAGTACGTACATTGGAATTTACCGAACAATTATCCTATTATTACTATTATTAATTACGAACACTGCAGAAAGTATTATAATAACTATAAACATTATTGCCCTTTTGATAAGGATTGTATATTTTATATGGAATTTCTCTTTCGCAACTCTGTTTCTTGGAAATTTACATGAATACAATAAACAAATTTAACAAGAATCATTAAGAATACTTGTGTCACATGAAATCTATCTATTCCAACGATAACATATAAATTTTATTTAATCAGTTTCATGTATCATTATTTTTTGTAAAATATTACATGGACTATTTCACTTACAACTAAAAATAATATTTATTACTTTTCCGAACCAAAGTTATGTATACAGAATGCTTTGGTGAAATGAATTGATAAATTAAATCATCTAACAAATTACTATAGGTAAATATACTATTCCTCTGGTTTGTTCGATAGGTAAATACATCCAATAGCTATGGACAAAATGGTAAAAGCTTGTGCCCCCACTCGTGCACGCATCATATATTGAGACATTATTCTATTTCCTTTATGAAAGTTCCAAAGACCATAAGCGAGAGCAGCTGTAGTTGCTATAGCACCTGGAATAAAGAATAAAGAACACCACATGATGAAACAATTGTATATACATGTTGTGTGTCCTGACAAGACAGAGAGACAAAAAGGTTATAAGTACCTATAGGTACTGCGGGATTTTGCTTCGTTTTGCGTGCTAATTTCTCCGTAAACGATTCAATTTTGAATTCTTTGTCTAAATCTCTAATCCACTCAAGTTGGTCCACTTCTTTCGAATTGTTTGATGTATCTTGAGACATATTTACATGTTATATATTGAAAATGTACATGAACAAACAGCAGTAATTATAGACGAACTTTACCCGAATCAGGACGATTTTTCGTTAAATTTTCCATTGTTATCAGAAAGAGAAATGTTGCTGCATTAACAACATAGAATTTATAGAATTTAACAAAATTAACAAACCTCACTGTATTTGTTAAAAATAAACCACAAACGCGCCAACAGTGCAAACATGAACATATGATTTTCTATAGCTAGATCTTGTTTCTTTCTATTGGTGGCGGTGGGCGCAATAAATCGAATAAAAATAAACTTATATATATATATATATATATATATATATATGTATGCAATTGTGAAAGCAACAGCCAATGAAAATGGCGATAGTTCCAAAGTGCCATCTGTCGAGAAAATCAAAAGTTCTAAGCAGTTGAAATATTATTGAAACACTAACTTAATCATTTTGAGAAAATGATCGTAATAATCAATTCTTTTTTTCTTCTTCGTTTTCGCAAGTGTGTTGAATAGTATTATTTAATCAATATTTCAGTATCAACATTTAAGCTGAATTCGTAGGTCATAATTCTTATTTTTCTTTACGTACAACTTTTAATAGAGCAAGTAAAATATGAACGTACGAGACACTGTGGAAGAATTGACACGAACTTGTACAGAAATACGTCAAAATTTGGAATCGTTGTTTGACAGAAAAGAACGGGAAAAGTTGATATTAAATCATATCGAAGAGTTTTCGTTAAGGGGAATACGGGTCACCGATTTTCAAAAAGGTTAGATTTCATTTTAATCTTGTACATTATTATGTGTTCTAATGTTGGATTTTACAAGTAACAACAGTTTATTATGTAGCAAATGCATGCATTTTGCCGTTTTTAATAAAAATTTCGTTTATAAAAATCCATATATGAAGAGGATTATGGGATAAGATACTATTAACAACAATTTTGATTTTTATTAGGTAAAAAACATACAGTGTCATATTAATCATGTCCCGCAAAGAAGAACCTAAGATATTCAAGGAGCAAAGAAATTTAAAAGATAACAGGGGGGTGAACAATGTACAAACAAGACATAAAGAACATGTTTCTCTTAGCGAAGCTGAAACACATGAATACTTTCGGCTCTTAGAAGCTGAGAAACTTCTCGATGAAGAATTATCCAGTTTAATGATACAGGAAAGAGAATTTAGTTCTACCAAAAGAACTATGGATTTATTACACGAATACAATGATATAAAAGATGTAACACAAACGGTTCTAGGCACAATAGCCATGTCAAATGGAACTACAGTTAGGAGTTTGTATCAGCGTTACGATTTAACCACAGGAGAAGATTAAATTTTGTATTATGCTCCTGTGCATACTTTTTTTTTTTGGTGCCTATCCCTTAATCATCATAATTCTTTAATTCTATCGTGTTCTATATCATCCAATTTTTACAACTATCATTTTGTCATTATAATTTTTGATATCGTAAATATAATGAAATTTAAAAAGAAATCCTTATTTTGAACACTTCAGGCTTAGAGTGGTTCAACGTCGCAGAGGGGCTATCCGTGTATCGACATCTGGTTGGGAAGATAATTATTCTGGATTTTTTTACGTATTGTTGCATCAACTGTATGCACATATTACCGGACTTACATGCTCTTGAGAAACAATTCACGATCACGGATGGTCTCGTCGTGGTTAGTATATTCGGAGTAATTTTTGACATAAATTCGTGAAGGTTACAAACGTTAGTATCCTTCATTTATTCGCAGGTTGGAGTACACAGTGCAAAATTTACGAACGAACGCGATTCAAAGGGACTATTATCAGCTATACAAAGATACGACATAACGCATCCAGTCGTAAACGACGCAACGCTATCAATGTGGCGTGATTTAGGAATTTCTTGCTGGCCAACTCTAATAATGATAGGTGATAAATACGTATTTCGAACGAATTTCGAACGCATTTCGAACGCATTTCGGATTCAAACACTATCAAATAAAACATTTTGATGCGTTATGTAGGTCCTGCAGGTGAATTACTTGCAGTTTTCGTGGGAGAAGGCCATAAAGAGGAATTAAACCTATACACAAATGTAGCGTTAACATACTTCGATTCGTTGAATAAAATATCTAAACATGATCTTCCTTTGCAATTAGCACGGCATTTATTGCCTATCGGTAGTAAGGAAACACTTTTATTCCCCAGTAAGTTGGAAAGCTTTCAGAGCGAGCAAGGAGAAAGATTGATCATATCTGACACCGGCAACAATAGAATTTTAGTGACAGATATGGTGGGTATGGTGGAATACGTTATTGGCGGTATGAATCCAGGTTTCAGAGATGGCAACTTTGAAAATGCCAGATTTAATGCACCTCAAGGTGTGTGCGTATTGGGTGATTCGATATTCGTAGCCGATAACGAGAATCATGCGGTTAGGAAGGTACACGGTCGATCGTTCGTTCAAAGTTTGAATTATTTCGTTATTTCGTGTTTTTCAAACACGCTGAATCGAAGCTTATTTTTAGATAGACCTGACGAAAAAAATTGTTACCACCGTTGCTGGTACTGGTGTTCAAGGTTTCGATCGTATTGGAGGAAAAACGGGTAAAGATCAGGTTTTGTCTTCTCCATGGGATGTAGCTGTTTTTAATCATCAGAACGGTAACAAGATCGTACCGGTGTTATTGATCGCCATCGCGGGCATGCATCAGATTTGGGCTCTTTTCCTGGAAAACACTGTGTGGTGGAAAAACAGGTAAGACACTTGAGTTTTTTTTTTAAACCTACCAAATTGGACGAAATATTTCGTAGATATACGTAAGCGATTGGTCGTTTTTTAATTTCCGATATACTTACAGAGAGTATAAAGCCGATTCGTGCGTCGCGATAGTAGGAAGTGGTAAAGAGGAAAATCGTAACAATGCTTATCCTCATGCAGCGGGCTTAGCGCAACCATCCGGATTGTCCATCGATCATAAAAATAAAATTGCTTATTTCGCAGACAGCGAAAGCAGCGCAATCAGATGTATAGATTTGCAGAATGGGCGCGTTTCTGCAGTTTGCGGTGCAAATAGAGATCCAGCGGTTAGTTTAAACGTATAAACGGATTTCGAATGTTTACGATTTCTCGTAATGGTAACGGCTATTCAAAAATGACGAATTGTTGGTAAAGATCAAGTAATATCGCGGTATCGTTTTAATTCGTTACCATGATCGTATTGTTTATCGTAGGATCTACATGATTTTGGGGATTCCGATGGCACACGATATACGGTAAAACTTCAACACCCTTTGGGAATAACGTGGCATTCGAAAAAGAACGTTATCTACGTAGCCGACACGTACAACCATAAAATTAAAAGAATCGATGCCGCCGTTGGCTCCTGCAAAACTTTATATGGTGATGGAAAACCTAACGAGACATTTTCTGTAGGATATATTTTGAAATACTCGACCACTTATACTATACATATTAACAGATGTGGCTAGTATTTTTCTAATAGAAACTTATGTGTTTTTTTGTCACAGTTCAACGAACCTAGTGGTATCACAACTGATTCTAGCGGAAATAATTTATACATTGCGGATACAAACAATCATGCGATAAAAGTGATCGATTTGAACAGCCAAAATATTACCACGGTAAAAAATGTATTTCATTTAACAAACATATGCGGCTAAATGTATACTGACGAAACTAATCAACTGCGTTTTATTTGGATTCGAAGCAATTTTAACATGCTTATCGTTACGTTTGCAGTTATCTATAAAGGTGACCGTAAATGAAATGGACAATGATTTTAACAACACTTTTGTCTTTGATACGACAATTAGTGACAAAGGCGGTGAATTAATACTAAGGTTCGACGTAATTTTCCTCGAACCTGATTTAAAGTTGAATCCGGATGCACCACAGAAATGGACTGCGAGTTTATCGAATAACACGTGGATTGCCATACCAACAAACGGCGAGCTTTCGCGTCCAGTATCGATCAGAGTTTCAGAAGGAAATGAAACACATAAAGTACACGTAACTTTGAACATAATCGCTTGCAGAAATACCGAGTGTGTACCAAAAAGAGTGTCGATAGTCTATCGCGTACATCAGAAAGAAAATTTTTCCAACATGGTAACAGCACAAAAGCAGTTACTGATTAAATAGTTGTCGACTATATACATTTTGATCAAATGTTGAAAACCCGGGAACGTAGCACGCACACACAATATACAATACAAAATACATAACACACACACGCGCGCGCGCGCGCGCACACACACAAATATATATATATATATATATATGTATGTATATACATATAAATTCAAATAAAAAGGTATATTTGTAAAATTATTATTCATTCAAATGTTATATGTACCTTTTTTAAAACATTCCGTTGAAACCAATTGCAATTCAATTTAAATATTATTTAGAACTTGATTAATTTTGATACATAAACAATTATTTTTCAATTTTTCTTCATTTACAGCACGATCTCGTTCAAAGTTGGTTAACCTGATAAAGAAAAATAAAAAGAGAATTAAGAATTAAAGGCGATTAATGTTAGTTCGTTTGTACCTTTTCCACCAAAAGTCAGAGGAATTATTCGAGAAGGGTAATAATTTCGAAAGAGTAGTCGCATCGAAATTCGAAGAATACCAATTTTCATAAAGGTATTCTCGATGACCAGTCGGTTCAGACCACGCCTTGCGACAATTCATTTTTATCCATCGAATAAATGCAGTGTTCGGTATTTGAAGCACCTTTGTAATGCAATATATAGTAGCATTATTATAAGCGGGCAACCTTCCGGTAGTAGTATCATGTATTACAGAGGTGAGAAACGTTTTCTACGCCGAGAGCTGCACAAGTCTCACAGACGAAATAGGTATAGAGAGAGGGTCGTTCCTTTATAGCATAGCGAAACAAACGAATAGGAGAAGAAACCGCCAATTCGTTACCTCTGATTTACTATATTCGACGTAAGTACCTTGTCTGGATCTCGATAAGATACGATACAATTTGTACGTGGGTTAAAAATTCCGATGCCAGCGTCGTAACAGTGGGGAGGAATGACAAATTCGTTTCGATTGTTTGTACGCAAAGTCGCACCAGCAGGTCTTAAGCCATGCTTTATGCACGCATAATATCTGAAGTTGTTACAACAAAAACAAATAATATTCTAGTTTCTCTGGCAGTTTCTGTTAAAATGTTTTACATACTTATTTGAATTGTTAAGAAAAAGAGACAAAAAGAAAAGGAGAAACAAAAGGATAAGGTACCAACCGCCTGTCGGGAAATTTGCAATATTTCCAGTCCTTTTTACTAAACGTCAATCCATCGTTAAACGTATATCGGTTTTTGTTACATTCGCCGTGGTACCAAACACCATCCATTCTTTGTCCTCGGAGCCAAGACATAGTACCGTGACCGTGAAAAGTACCATCACGGAGCTCCCCTTCGAACACGGCATCTGCCATGGCCAAACGAAATCGTGTAGTACATATGTTCGAAGAAACGAGGGTGAGAAAGAAGAAGGAGGAGACGAATAAGAAGACGCAAACAGGAGAAGGAGGAGGAGGAGGAGTAGGAAAAGGTGTTGGAGTGAGAGGAGGGCTGAAAGAGGAGGAGAAAGAGAGCGACACAGTAAGAGAACGATATCATGAATTTGGAGAGATTCGCGCGACGAACGTGGTAAACTTCTAGTAGAACACGGGAGCGTTGAGCTATCGGTAAACGAAAGACGCGCATAAACTCTGGAACACGAAGCAACCAAAATGGTCGCGTAACGGTACGCGACGACTTACGCGCTTAAAACGAGCACATACACGTATTGTACGTACTCAGTAGACACGATTATTGGTATTCGTATATACGCGCCGTCGACCTGGTTTTAACCATCGGTACTTACAGAACTTAATTCCAAGCCTTGGAAAGCGCAGTTGACATTCGAATTGCGTATACCACCCATTCCCGCTTTTTCTTTGCTATATAATTCCGTCCCATGATACACCGATAGATACCCCTGAATTTTCACTCGTTTCGCTTTCTTTTCCTTATTCTTTTTCATCGATTTTGTTCTCCGAACGATCTCGCGTTCGGTAAACAGATGCAAAGAAACTAATATTCTAGATTCTTCCACGGCACTTTTTGTAAATTATACTAACGACGTGGCAAAACGTATTTGCCGATTCCTTCCATGCCCAGCGCATTCCAGGTGCCCTTGTATTCGCTATCGTCGATGAAACGTACATCTTCTTCGGAATAATGCCAAGGAACATCCATGACTGTTACGTTGATACTTAAATTCGTACTTGAATTTTCTGAATTTCTATTCGATTTCCATTAGCTCGTTCGCCATACGTTTGTCTTGCATTTACTTGTTTCGATAATATTGAATTTCAACAACTCGAAATACGTTCAAACATCGATGCATCGATTGTTACGCTTTTGACTCTCGTAAAATCGATTAAAAGATGTCTTTGGAAATTTAACGACCATCTAACGAGGATCTAACGCTTCCCAAGAGAAAAATCTTAATTTTCATGAAAGAAAAACCGGCGCACACTATCTTGACGGCTTACCAAGATAGGCCGCCGAAATATTTCTGAAAACGTTCGGTATACAGAATGGAAAGGGAAGCTGAATAAACGAATACCGTTAAGCGGTTCTCGTCAGCGTTGCTCATCGTGGATAGAAATAAGGTACACAGACACGCGAATGCGTATTTTGTAAAGGGAAATAATTATTTTATTATTATATACGTACATTGGTGTTATCGTTGTCGCACCCGATATCGTGTTACGGGCGCGTCATCGTACTTATACGAACATCACGATGAATAAAATAACATAATTGGCATATTTTATCAGCCGAACGACTCAACGGACACTGAACTATCAATTTAAATAAAATTTTAGCCCAAAACGGTTCAAAACAGATTGCAACGTTTTGAAACGGTAAAACGGTATACATGTAAGCGCGTTACAGTTAATCGTCATAAATAATCCGTATAATCGTTCAAGTCGGCAACGAACGTTTAAAAAGTGCGATGCTATTACACGAACGATATCGTTCAAACGCGAACAACGAACGTTCGACGTTACATCGTTGTTGAAACAAAACTTTAACCACGATTCACGATCTACATCAACGTATCTTGATCTCGTCGAAATTCATGACGCGAACACCGTAAATAGAGGGATCGATTAATTCGCTTCATGAAAATTTTGCTCCGTATAACGGTTCCTTCCGTGCCTCACCGTTTCAACCGGCTATCTAATTTTCTTCTCTGATTCGCATTTTATATACCCACGTTTATCCATGTAATTTACGATTTATACTGGTTCTCGGATCTTACATCATTCCTTTTCACCTTTCTTCGTGTCATTCGTACGAAACTGTACTCGCATTTGTGCACGCATCCATAGAAATGCGCGCACGCTTATAAATATAATTAACAAATATTAATATATTATTATTAAACAGATGTAGCTAAACGAGTATTAAATATACGGAATAAAGTGCGCCGACCTATCGATATTGCGGCTTACCAACTTCATTATTTCTTCGCCTTTTCGTTCAAAGAACACGTACCCCCTCTCTCTTTCGTAACGCTGTTCTTTCTTAGTCCGATGCACTCGTCCCGAGCGCAAGGATTCGAGAACAGTGGAAGAGGCAGTACGCGCTCGTTCGAGCTTCGAGAGACAGTAGAAGCGACAGGTGGCACGAGAAAAACTACCGATCGGCGCGCGCTATCAGAAAATAAGAAAAAACATACAAATCAAAGAAAAAAAACGTAAGAAGACAAAGATTGAGAGAAAGAGAGAGGAGAGAGAGAGAGAGAGAGAGAGAGAGAGAGAGAGAGAGAGAGAGAGAGAGAGAGAGAGAGAGAAAGAGACAAAGAGAGAAAGAGAAGGAAGAAAGCGAAAAGAATATCATACATCGTTGGAAAAGCAGCAAAGTATCATTAGCACTTATTTAGTACTGTAGATAATTCGATGCTGTCAGCGAGAATTACCAAACAGAATAAACGTTAGCGAAAGGACACAACAACCAGGGAATACAAGAGTGGCAAGAAGAAAATAAAGAGTACGTGTGTCAGCATAAATAACGTTAATTTCGGCGAACAGACGCGCATTTCTTCTTTTCCATCGATGCATTTGAGGATTGAAAGGTACGTATTTGATTCATCGACGATACGAAAGAGAAGCATTTCTTATTCGATCACGGACAAATCTTATTTTTCAATTCGTCCGCTTTCGTTCAACGATCGTACCATTAACTCGTATACGACGATACGTGATTTTCATTCCGGTTCAAAGAGTTTTCATCGATATCGATTCACGGATTAACGATCGATTAACATCACCGACCCGTTCCGTAACAAACAAAACTCGATCTCGACAAAATTTGTTGGTAATCCGCGTTCGAATCCACATACATTCCGGGTTTACTGAGCGATTTAGAACGCGACGGAAAACCGGTCGTCACGTTAAGGCAATGGGTCTCGGTCCGTAAGGGAGTAACAAGCAACCGAACGAGAAGGGTCGTTCACCGAAAAGAACAACTCGCAACTCGTCTCTCGGTTCTTCCTTTCAATCTATTTTCTCCAACACGAACACCTTTACTTTGCATATTCTATCCATCGCATCGTTGCGATTAATTATTCTCGAACGAATACCGATGCTCCGTTCAATAGTTCAACGCGATGTTTCTCTTTTTCAGATAATCAAACACCATAAGAAACTTCAAAAGCATGTCATCGACACGCTTCTCCACAACTCTGACGACGCTCGTGTTATGGGCGTGCGTACGTTTTGGTGCTAGCTGGCCACTCTCAGAAAACACAACCGCTACTCTAATACCAATGAAATTTGTTCAATCTAGGTCAGTATTTCGTTTCGCGTATAAACCGCGTGCTCTTTCAACCTCCGTAAATAAAAGAACGAAAAGATCGAAGCGGAATATCACGATATATCATCCTGTCTGATGAATTTTCATTTCGCGGTACATCGATAATCGATGATACGTAAACTTTGAAAAAAGAGAATTTGATGCGTGCGTGTATGCGTGCACAGAAATGGAATAAGTTAAGAAGGAGAAAAATATTGAAATTTTCTTGTCTTTTCGCTGCTCAAGTACCGAGCACTCGGTGTCATTCTATTTTTTTTTTTTTTCTTTTTTTTTCATCGAATTCATTGGAAATGAAAACTTAATTCGGATGACGGAATTCTTTACAGAGTTCAATAAACTTGTGTTTCAACGTTCACTTCATTTCGAAAATATCGTAACGTATCGATGAATATTTTGTTCGTAGCATGGTTACACCGGTTTCGATTGCCACAAAATCCAACGATCGCAAAAATCAATTCGTTCGTTCCGGTGCCGACGACAACGAATCATCAGGTCCGTTCGGAGTTAACGTGCATCGATTGCCTCCTTCTCCGGCTAATCTCTTGAAACCAGATAGATTTCAATTCTACACGTACAACGAGAAAGGCGACATGGTCACGAAACAGATGACTATGCAGGAAATTCAGGCGTTAATCGCGGGAGGTGGTCCAGATCATTCGAACGCCGAAGTTCAAGAACCCCAAAAGGTCGAAGACATCCTGACTGGAGGAAAGAAGGTTGGTGGAAAGAATTACCTACCATCAATAAAACATCGAACGAGACATGATTTTGAAATGCTTTTCTACGGTAGGTAATGGACGTTGTAGAAAAGGTGCAAAGCGTACTGAAAAGCGCGATGGATAAGCCCGTAGCCGCGTTAACGGGTTCATTGCCGACAGTTCCAGAAAAAGCGAACGTCGAGTGGAGCAATATTTTACCCGCTATATTAGCCGGTGACAAATACGGAGACAAGCCCGAAGAGAGTCATTATGTCGACGAATCAACGCCAAAGCCAAAGCCGAAACCGAAGCCGAAGCCAAAGCCGAAGCCGACATGGACGCCGACAACGACGTTGACGTCTACGGTCGCGACCGTTCACAATCAGAATTCCCTTTCGGAATCGATCGAGTCAAATTCGACGAAAATCGAGACGGAGACCGTTCCGTCAGAGAGTAGTGTCGAGTTTACGGTGCGAAACGAAACGGCGAACGGACAAACCGGTAAAGAACCAACACCGACAATTTTCTCAACGATCGCATCGCAAACTGCCACAGTTTCGTCCACGGAAAAGTTAATGATTCCTGTAGCTGTTATCACGGCAGAACAACACGCTCAAATGGGCCAACGAATCACTCAAAGTCCCATTTTTGAAAAGATCACGGAAATCGCGGTGGTGCCGTTGGAAAATACGTTGGACGAGAATTACGATTACAAAGAAAACGATCGTCACGCGGCGACGATGACGCGCGAAAGTACGACAACGTCGACGACGATAACGATCATGACGACCGACTCGTCTCTGTCCTTGTTAGATTCCGCATCGAAAGACGATACTCACAACGTCATGGATCTTGCAACGAGCATATCGTCGGATTCGAAGAACGTATCTTGGAACGAGCCAACGGAAGAAGTCGTCCGACGGAACGATTCGCTAACGATGGGATCGGAAATAAAACCTGTAGCGGATATCACGACGACGACGGCGGCGACGACCAGAACCAAAGTTCGACCGACTCTCGACGATGATTTAAAAACTAATTTACCATTAATACCGTTATCGGAATCGACCAATGTCGAAACTCTCGTTACCGACAAACCGTTCACAACGTTACTCTCTTATCCTTTCGCGTCGATTACCACGACTACGAACAGATTGGTCACACCTTTACCAACGGAATCGCTAACGAGCATACGTGATGTGCCGCCGGCCACGACAAGCCCAACCGGTTATTTAGATTCGACTCAACCACCAAAACCGTTATCAATGGAATTAGCGAATTCGTTATCAAGCATGATAAATCAAGTTTCCGAAACTCTTTCTCCTGTCTTACCTATTTCTTCTGGATTCGATTCGGTGGTCAATTCTCAATACGACGACGACGACGACGACGACAGAACAAACGAAAACGAGAAGAATCCTAGCAACATTACAACTTATAGCAGTACATTTTCAGCGATACAGAAAGGAAAACCGGTAAACACGATCGACACGCTTCAAGATCGCGTTCAGTCAACGACTACGATACGATCGAACGAAGAACAGACTTTCCCAACTACACCTACGTCATTATTATCATCGAACACGGTCAATCTCACGAAGGAGATCAATCACCTCGATATGTTAATGGAATCGAACGTTACTCGGTTCGAATCAGATTTAACGACGAAAACGACCACGATTGCTACAGACGAAATAGTCAACAGCATTACAAACTACTTTATGGCTTCCACGACAGCTTCGGATCGAAACTATCCGTCGAACGTTACCATCGAAGAAGATATCGAAGAAACGGTAACCACGAGTTCTCTCGATTCATCAAAAACGAGCTTAGATTATTGGTCAATGATCAAGTTTGAAAACTCAAATGCAAACATCAACCGATCGAAACCGACAGCCATCATCGATAATATACTGGCAACTCTTTCGACCGAGGTAAACACACCTGTTACCGAAACAATCACATTACCGAACATTTTACCGAAAAATTCATCCATAAATACTTTAGCAAGCGGACTGATTGCCGGTTTCGAATCACACGATTCAAACACGATAACCCTTACGACCAATTCTCCATTGAATTTCAACGTATATTCTATTATGCCAAATGCAGAAACTTCATCGACTGCAGCGGCGGAAACAACTGAGAAATACACGTCGAACTGGACAACCATCGAATATGCGGAAAAGGAAACCGAGTTACCGGTGGACGCGTCGACGAACACAAGGCTCAATTCGCCGATCATCGAAATCACTACAAAAAGTGTCGCGACCGACGAAAACGAAGTATCCGCGGTGATAAATAGGCGCCAGGAGTACGATCCGTTGATTACTTCCACCGCCGATACGGACACATTACCAACCAGTTCGATCAGCCTGAATTCGGTAAACACTGTTACAGCGATCGATTCGTTCGATTCGTCGACGTCAAGTTTGCAAAACACTCTTAAAATAGATCAGATCGAATCCATCGCCTCGACAATAATTCCAGCTGTCGAAACGACATTTTTGGAACCATTGGAAACGAACGTTACAACTTCCCCGAGACCTCCGGTTAATCTCACGGAAACGTCGAGTAAATTTACAGAAGAAATCGTGGAAACGAACTCTAGTAAAACTAGTGCTTCCTTCGATACGAAAGAACGACCGTTAGATATAGAACCGGCAACGGAACAACATGTAGACACGATCTCACAGTCCAGTTTAAAGAGTAATGCAATTTCTACAGATTTACCCTCGAAAGAAGCGTCGGAGCGGCTTAAGAATCAAACGACCATCGTCGGTGAATATTGGAACGTCATCGACGCGACAGTCGTTTCGAACACCACGAAATCAATACCCGATGTCGTGACGAAACCGACGACAACGACCACGATCGCTTCATCGAACGCGGCGAAACACGAAAACGATTACGCTTCCAATACAACCGATCGCACAAATTCGATCATCGAACAGTCCGATCACGACGAATCATCGATCATTGGCGCAATTAATGCATCCGATTCGATAAAATCGAACGGTACAAAGGGACAAACAAAACAATCGAACGAATCGCTCGAGATCGGTTCGGACGATTCAGTGGGCACGCAATCATTGAACGATTCTGAAAAGTCGCAAGAGACAAACGAAAAGATTCATTCGGACAATTTGATTTCGAATAACTCAAACAAAGCCACCGGCATCGACTCCGAGCACATGTGGCAACTAATATCATTACATCAGACAACTCCAATTTCTTCTTCTACTTCTTCCATATCTTCTTCTCCTCTTCCATCTACTTCTACTTCGTTATCGACGAAAGAGTGGAGCGCAACAACTAAGAAACCAGAGATGGGATCGTCGAAATACAAAGTGACAGGAACAACGACATCGACGGTGGCGTTGAATGCTTCAAAGATTATCGGTGGATTGGATGCCAGTACGAAAAATGCGAGCGCCGATATCGTCAACTTTTCCAGACTTTGCAACGAATTGGCGTTTAAATTTTGGACAGCTGCAAACGATGGATTAAGCACCGGTAGATCTTTGGTTGTATCTCCATTCGGTATGATCAGTTTATTAGCAATGATATTTCTCGGTGCCCGGGGATCAACGTCCGACCAAATGAACGAAGTACTCGGACTCGATAACGTCGCCACCTTTAATCCACATTTAATATTTCAAAATGTCACGGACACGGTGAGCTTAGCACGAAATCAGGGTATCGCGAACGCGGCGTTCGTTCGTGAATTATTCGCGGACAAAGCCAAAGTTCGAAAGTTGTTGCCGTTCTACAAAGAACAAGCGCAGCAGTTTTACGAAGGATTAGTGGCCGAAGTTAACTTTGCCACCATCAGTGATCTCGCTCGTCGACGAACTAATCTGCTGATTCGAAAGCAAACCGGTGGCAGAATAAAGGATTTCGTAAAGAACAATGCGATTCCATTACGATCCCCTCTTGCCGCGATATCGGCCAACGTGTTCCAAACGGACTGTAATACCAGTCTGGTCAGTGCAACTGGCCGAGACGGTGAACTATACTTTGCCGTATCGTCCTCGTCATCGCCGTCGTCGATACACAGGTTAAGGAAATTAATCCCAGTGCCGGCCACCGTATGGCGATCGAATGTACTCGCCGGTTATGAACCGAATTTGGATGCCACCGCGATCGCGATCGGTGGTGTTGGTCAAATTGTGTCCACGATATTTCTTTTGCCCGGTCAACAAGGTCACGTCGCGCCGGGGGATACGTTGGACCGTCTCGAACAAAGGCTCGTTAAAGGAGCTTTTCGAGACGGTACTTGGAACAAGCTTCTGAACGTTCTCATACCCAGGACCGGTCTTGAATTGCAAATCCCGAAATTCACTCATCGATCCGTCGTCAACGCTACGGCTGCCCTGAAAAGAATGGCACTGGATCAACTGTTCTCCAGTCATGCCGATTTCAAAGGTATCAACGGAATTGGAAATCGCCTCTTCTTGTCGGACGTTTTACAGGTACGGAATATAATTGTTCTTTATTTTCACTGAACATTTCTTTTCTTGATTCCTCTTAATCTTGTTATATTCTTCTGATATTTTTTACTCGTTTCGGTTTCAGATGAATCTGTTTGGTACGTGCGGCGACGAAAACATCGCAAACGGACGACATCACGTGGAAATCTATCCAGCGAGTCCATCCTTACGAAATTTTCAACACGAGCGACTGTCGAATGAGCAGCAACTACCTAATGACTGGCAAACGGTACGGAGTAACGAGCAAGTTTCGTCGAGAAATTATCGTACGGTACCAAGTGGATCTACAGCTACGATAAACGCTGAAAACTCGAAAGACAAGCAGAGGTTGAAGTTGGATCAACCGTTCCTCTACTTTGTACGGCATAATCCGACGGGACTTATACTTCATATGGGTCGTTTTAACCCACGATTGTTGTAGATTTGCACCGTGATGTTATCACGTGCGAGAGCAATGCGCGACATCGTTCGAATCAATCGAACAACGATACGACTGGAACGACGCGTGAATTTTAATCGTCGATAATATTTATGCGTGGAGGACATGCGTTAGATTAAAATACGTGTTAGTTGTATTAATTAGCATCTCATTGTTATTATTATTATTATTATTATTATTATTATTGTCACTACTATCATTATTCTTAGTATTAACATTATCATTATCATCATCATTGTCATTGCCATTATTGAAAAAAAAAAGACAATCAAAGGCATAAACAACTGATAATCCATTAATTTTAAAAGCGAAACAATTTTGCCGCAATTGATCGGATACAATGTCGTCAATAATTGATTATTATTCAATCTGTTACCGTAATACATATTACGTTCTTATCCACGAGAATCCTTACCCTTCAGCCATGATGTAGTTAAATACATGCAGAATAGAATTAACGCAAACATCAGTATTTGAGTAATCATTCTCTGATTACAAAATGTACATTTATTATTTGCTGTTCCTTCCCTAGGAACATTATGCCGCGAGAACGATAAAGCCAGACAAATGACATTATAGTGGACTACAAGCTTTATATATGAAAATCAAAAAATTTCAATCAAGGTGTCCAATTTACTAATACGATAGTTCCGCCCCTCACTGCTGGACGGCTAAATGTTTCACTGATCCATAAAATGCAGTTTCCCCAATTTCCCCAATTTAATATACCAATGTACCAAGAATTCATATTTGTAATAACATTGAATAATATTAAATAATATTTATAATATTGAAATATTAAAGCTTCCGTATAAAATTTATTGCATTATACCTTGTTATATAGTTACAATTAATATTCGTAGTAACATTAAAATCGTAGCGTTTCGATGCCACTTTATACAAAACATCAAAGTTCAATGCCATGTTACAAACTGTCCGAATGTATTCTTTATACGTCTTCTGCTAGATTAAATGTCTCTACACAGAAAAACGTTTCCGACTGCGTAGAGTACGGCACCGGATACATTGGAGCATTGAACACGAAATGCGAGAAGCACAAGTATGTAGACTGCTGTGAATCAGTATCGCCAACTGTAGCCAGTCACAGAACAACGGGAACCAAGAGGGTACGCACCGCGGTAAGCGTCACGGCAGGAGTGCCAACCTTAAAGTCGCGCGGCACGCATCGATCTGAATCGACCTATTGTCGACGCTGTCGACCGGACTTAAGATACGATTGCTAGGCAACGCGCGGATGAACGACAAGTTGAATGTCGCGCGACCGTTCGCTACCGACACGTGTTCCGCGAGAAAAAATGTCGAGAAAAGCGGTAATTGTGCGGATAATCGTTTAACACAATCTTCTCGGATAGTCCGTTTCGTGTTTTTTCCATGGTGCGTGCGAACAAAACTTCCTTGTTGCGAAAAGTTCGACTGTTCTCGATACGCGTTTCGCTTATACACGCGGCAACCTGTCCGCGGAAAGCTTCGAAAGAACATTAATCGCGACGGAAATAGTTTCGCGAAGTGTTTGCAGTAAGTTTCGAGTGCTCGGTGGGTGCTTGTGAGGATAATTACAGGAAAATCCTACTTCGGTGCATTCGGTGTGTGAGTGACGTCTGTGCGATTACGTGTGCGTTTTTAATGTGAATCCGTTTTAATGTGACAGTGAATCGACGGAATCGAAGATGCTGTCTCTGCGCGTGGAAAATAAGGAAATGTAACATGACTGCACGTGGGAAGCAGCAGGAAGCAGCAGAAAGCCAGCGCAAAGTGAGTAAAGAACTCGGATGCAGTTGGTCCGCTCTGTAGTTAGCCCGCTTCGTAGCTAGTCCGCACCCGCTTCGTAGTTAGTCCGCACCCGCTCCATAGTTAGACCGCACCCGCTCCGTAGTTAGTCCGCGCCCGCTCCACAGGCCATCCGCACCCACCCCGCAGGTAGTCCGCGTTCGACCCGCACTCGACCCGCACCCAGTCCGCAGTTGATCCGCACCCGCTCCGCACTCGATCCGCAACCGCAGCACGCCGTCCACTCGCCGTCCGCAACCCGTCCGCAACCCGCAATCCGCAATCCGCCCGCCGTCCACTCGCCGCCCGCCTCGCGCGCGCGTTCCAGGGGGTGGATTTAGGGGGGGGGGGATATATAGTACACCTAAGGTTAGGTAATAGCTTCGGTTATATTAATACAGACCCCACCACCCCACTACCCTAAGGTTAGGTAATAGCTTCGGTTATATAAACAAGGGTTAGACCCATCCCAAGGTTAGGTCGTATCATATTAGAAAGGTTAGGTCCCATCATCCTACAAAGGTTAGGTCCCATTAGCACATCCTTACAAAGGTTAGGTCCCATTACCACACCTCCCCCCCCCCCAAAGGTTAGGTCTCAATAAGCTATTACTCTTAAGGTTAGACCCACTTAAGCCTATCTCCCTAAGGTTAGACCCTCTTAAGCCTTTTAATATACACCTAACCAACTCCTGCCGCCTGCGTTAGGTTAGGTTAGGTTAGGTTAGGTTAGGTTAGGTTAGGTTAGGTTAGGTTAGGTTAGGTTAGGTTAGGTTAGGTTAGGTTAGGTTAGGTTAGGTTAGGTTAGGTTAGGTTAGGTTAGGTTAGGTTAGGTTAGGTTAGGTTAGGTTAGGTTAGGTTAGGTTAGGTTAGGTTAGGTTAGGTTAGGTTAGGTTAGGTTAGGTTAGGTTAGGTTAGGTTAGGTTAGGTTAGGTTAGGTTAGGTTAGGTTAGGTTAGGTTAGGTTAGGTTAGGTTAGGTTAGGTTAGGTTAGGTTAGGTTAGGTTAGGTTAGGTTAGGTTAGGTTAGGTTAGGTTAGGTTAGGTTAGGTTAGGTTAGGTTAGGTTAGGTTAGGTTAGGTTAGGTTAGGTTAGGTTAGGTTAGGTTAGGTTAGGTTAGGTTAGGTTAGGTTAGGTTAGGTTAGGTTAGGTTAGGTTAGGTTAGGTTAGGTTAGGTTAGGTTAGGTTAGGTTAGGTTAGGTTAGGTTAGGTTAGGTTAGGTTAGGTTAGGTTAGGTTAGGTTAGGTTAGGTTAGGTTAGGTTAGGTTAGGTTAGGTTAGGTTAGGTTAGGTTAGGTTAGGTTAGGTTAGGTTAGGTTAGGTTAGGTTAGGTTAGGTTAGGTTAGGTTAGGTTAGGTTAGGTTAGGTTAGGTTAGGTTAGGTTAGGTTAGGTTAGGTTAGGTTAGGTTAGGTTAGGTTAGGTTAGGTTAGGTTAGGTTAGGTTAGGTTAGGTTAGGTTAGGTTAGGTTAGGTTAGGTTAGGTTAGGTTAGGTTAGGTTAGGTTAGGTTAGGTTAGGTTAGGTTAGGTTAGGTTAGGTTAGGTTAGGTTAGGTTAGGTTAGGTTAGGTTAGGTTAGGTTAGGTTAGGTTAGGTTAGGTTAGGTTAGGTTAGGTTAGGTTAGGTTAGGTTAGGTTAGGTTAGGTTAGGTTAGGTTAGGTTAGGTTAGGTTAGGTTAGGTTAGGTTAGGTTAGGTTAGGTTAGGTTAGGTTAGGTTAGGTTAGGTTAGGTTAGGTTAGGTTAGGTTAGGTTAGGTTAGGTTAGGTTAGGTTAGGTTAGGTTAGGTTAGGTTAGGTTAGGTTAGGTTAGGTTAGGTTAGGTTAGGTTAGGTTAGGTTAGGTTAGGTTAGGTTAGGTTAGGTTAGGTTAGGTTAGGTTAGGTTAGGTTAGGTTAGGTTAGGTTAGGTTAGGTTAGGTTAGGTTAGGTTAGGTTAGGTTAGGTTAGGTTAGGTTAGGTTAGGTTAGGTTAGGTTAGGTTAGGTTAGGTTAGGTTAGGTTAGGTTAGGTTAGGTTAGGTTAGGTTAGGTTAGGTTAGGTTAGGTTAGGTTAGGTTAGGTTAGGTTAGGTTAGGTTAGGTTAGGTTAGGTTAGGTTAGGTTAGGTTAGGTTAGGTTAGGTTAGGTTAGGTTAGGTTAGGTTAGGTTAGGTTAGGTTAGGTTAGGTTAGGTTAGGTTAGGTTAGGTTAGGTTAGGTTAGGTTAGGTTAGGTTAGGTTAGGTTAGGTTAGGTTAGGTTAGGTTAGGTTAGGTTAGGTTAGGTTAGGTTAGGTTAGGTTAGGTTAGGTTAGGTTAGGTTAGGTTAGGTTAGGTTAGGTTAGGTTAGGTTAGGTTAGGTTAGGTTAGGTTAGGTTAGGTTAGGTTAGGTTAGGTTAGGTTAGGTTAGGTTAGGTTAGGTTAGGTTAGGTTAGGTTAGGTTAGGTTAGGTTAGGTTAGGTTAGGTTAGGTTAGGTTAGGTTAGGTTAGGTTAGGTTAGGTTAGGTTAGGTTAGGTTAGGTTAGGTTAGGTTAGGTTAGGTTAGGTTAGGTTAGGTTAGGTTAGGTTAGGTTAGGTTAGGTTAGGTTAGGTTAGGTTAGGTTAGGTTAGGTTAGGTTAGGTTAGGTTAGGTTAGGTTAGGTTAGGTTAGGTTAGGTTAGGTTAGGTTAGGTTAGGTTAGGTTAGGTTAGGTTAGGTTAGGTTAGGTTAGGTTAGGTTAGGTTAGGTTAGGTTAGGTTAGGTTAGGTTAGGTTAGGTTAGGTTAGGTTAGGTTAGGTTAGGTTAGGTTAGGTTAGGTTAGGTTAGGTTAGGTTAGGTTAGGTTAGGTTAGGTTAGGTTAGGTTAGGTTAGGTTAGGTTAGGTTAGGTTAGGTTAGGTTAGGTTAGGTTAGGTTAGGTTAGGTTAGGTTAGGTTAGGTTAGGTTAGGTTAGGTTAGGTTAGGTTAGGTTAGGTTAGGTTAGGTTAGGTTAGGTTAGGTTAGGTTAGGTTAGGTTAGGTTAGGTTAGGTTAGGTTAGGTTAGGTTAGGTTAGGTTAGGTTAGGTTAGGTTAGGTTAGGTTAGGTTAGGTTAGGTTAGGTTAGGTTAGGTTAGGTTAGGTTAGGTTAGGTTAGGTTAGGTTAGGTTAGGTTAGGTTAGGTTAGGTTAGGTTAGGTTAGGTTAGGTTAGGTTAGGTTAGGTTAGGTTAGGTTAGGTTAGGTTAGGTTAGGTTAGGTTAGGTTAGGTTAGGTTAGGTTAGGTTAGGTTAGGTTAGGTTAGGTTAGGTTAGGTTAGGTTAGGTTAGGTTAGGTTAGGTTAGGTTAGGTTAGGTTAGGTTAGGTTAGGTTAGGTTAGGTTAGGTTAGGTTAGGTTAGGTTAGGTTAGGTTAGGTTAGGTTAGGTTAGGTTAGGTTAGGTTAGGTTAGGTTAGGTTAGGTTAGGTTAGGTTAGGTTAGGTTAGGTTAGGTTAGGTTAGGTTAGGTTAGGTTAGGTTAGGTTAGGTTAGGTTAGGTTAGGTTAGGTTAGGTTAGGTTAGGTTAGGTTAGGTTAGGTTAGGTTAGGTTAGGTTAGGTTAGGTTAGGTTAGGTTAGGTTAGGTTAGGTTAGGTTAGGTTAGGTTAGGTTAGGTTAGGTTAGGTTAGGTTAGGTTAGGTTAGGTTAGGTTAGGTTAGGTTAGGTTAGGTTAGGTTAGGTTAGGTTAGGTTAGGTTAGGTTAGGTTAGGTTAGGTTAGGTTAGGTTAGGTTAGGTTAGGTTAGGTTAGGTTAGGTTAGGTTAGGTTAGGTTAGGTTAGGTTAGGTTAGGTTAGGTTAGGTTAGGTTAGGTTAGGTTAGGTTAGGTTAGGTTAGGTTAGGTTAGGTTAGGTTAGGTTAGGTTAGGTTAGGTTAGGTTAGGTTAGGTTAGGTTAGGTTAGGTTAGGTTAGGTTAGGTTAGGTTAGGTTAGGTTAGGTTAGGTTAGGTTAGGTTAGGTTAGGTTAGGTTAGGTTAGGTTAGGTTAGGTTAGGTTAGGTTAGGTTAGGTTAGGTTAGGTTAGGTTAGGTTAGGTTAGGTTAGGTTAGGTTAGGTTAGGTTAGGTTAGGTTAGGTTAGGTTAGGTTAGGTTAGGTTAGGTTAGGTTAGGTTAGGTTAGGTTAGGTTAGGTTAGGTTAGGTTAGGTTAGGTTAGGTTAGGTTAGGTTAGGTTAGGTTAGGTTAGGTTAGGTTAGGTTAGGTTAGGTTAGGTTAGGTTAGGTTAGGTTAGGTTAGGTTAGGTTAGGTTAGGTTAGGTTAGGTTAGGTTAGGTTAGGTTAGGTTAGGTTAGGTTAGGTTAGGTTAGGTTAGGTTAGGTTAGGTTAGGTTAGGTTAGGTTAGGTTAGGTTAGGTTAGGTTAGGTTAGGTTAGGTTAGGTTAGGTTAGGTTAGGTTAGGTTAGGTTAGGTTAGGTTAGGTTAGGTTAGGTTAGGTTAGGTTAGGTTAGGTTAGGTTAGGTTAGGTTAGGTTAGGTTAGGTTAGGTTAGGTTAGGTTAGGTTAGGTTAGGTTAGGTTAGGTTAGGTTAGGTTAGGTTAGGTTAGGTTAGGTTAGGTTAGGTTAGGTTAGGTTAGGTTAGGTTAGGTTAGGTTAGGTTAGGTTAGGTTAGGTTAGGTTAGGTTAGGTTAGGTTAGGTTAGGTTAGGTTAGGTTAGGTTAGGTTAGGTTAGGTTAGGTTAGGTTAGGTTAGGTTAGGTTAGGTTAGGTTAGGTTAGGTTAGGTTAGGTTAGGTTAGGTTAGGTTAGGTTAGGTTAGGTTAGGTTAGGTTAGGTTAGGTTAGGTTAGGTTAGGTTAGGTTAGGTTAGGTTAGGTTAGGTTAGGTTAGGTTAGGTTAGGTTAGGTTAGGTTAGGTTAGGTTAGGTTAGGTTAGGTTAGGTTAGGTTAGGTTAGGTTAGGTTAGGTTAGGTTAGGTTAGGTTAGGTTAGGTTAGGTTAGGTTAGGTTAGGTTAGGTTAGGTTAGGTTAGGTTAGGTTAGGTTAGGTTAGGTTAGGTTAGGTTAGGTTAGGTTAGGTTAGGTTAGGTTAGGTTAGGTTAGGTTAGGTTAGGTTAGGTTAGGTTAGGTTAGGTTAGGTTAGGTTAGGTTAGGTTAGGTTAGGTTAGGTTAGGTTAGGTTAGGTTAGGTTAGGTTAGGTTAGGTTAGGTTAGGTTAGGTTAGGTTAGGTTAGGTTAGGTTAGGTTAGGTTAGGTTAGGTTAGGTTAGGTTAGGTTAGGTTAGGTTAGGTTAGGTTAGGTTAGGTTAGGTTAGGTTAGGTTAGGTTAGGTTAGGTTAGGTTAGGTTAGGTTAGGTTAGGTTAGGTTAGGTTAGGTTAGGTTAGGTTAGGTTAGGTTAGGTTAGGTTAGGTTAGGTTAGGTTAGGTTAGGTTAGGTTAGGTTAGGTTAGGTTAGGTTAGGTTAGGTTAGGTTAGGTTAGGTTAGGTTAGGTTAGGTTAGGTTAGGTTAGGTTAGGTTAGGTTAGGTTAGGTTAGGTTAGGTTAGGTTAGGTTAGGTTAGGTTAGGTTAGGTTAGGTTAGGTTAGGTTAGGTTAGGTTAGGTTAGGTTAGGTTAGGTTAGGTTAGGTTAGGTTAGGTTAGGTTAGGTTAGGTTAGGTTAGGTTAGGTTAGGTTAGGTTAGGTTAGGTTAGGTTAGGTTAGGTTAGGTTAGGTTAGGTTAGGTTAGGTTAGGTTAGGTTAGGTTAGGTTAGGTTAGGTTAGGTTAGGTTAGGTTAGGTTAGGTTAGGTTAGGTTAGGTTAGGTTAGGTTAGGTTAGGTTAGGTTAGGTTAGGTTAGGTTAGGTTAGGTTAGGTTAGGTTAGGTTAGGTTAGGTTAGGTTAGGTTAGGTTAGGTTAGGTTAGGTTAGGTTAGGTTAGGTTAGGTTAGGTTAGGTTAGGTTAGGTTAGGTTAGGTTAGGTTAGGTTAGGTTAGGTTAGGTTAGGTTAGGTTAGGTTAGGTTAGGTTAGGTTAGGTTAGGTTAGGTTAGGTTAGGTTAGGTTAGGTTAGGTTAGGTTAGGTTAGGTTAGGTTAGGTTAGGTTAGGTTAGGTTAGGTTAGGTTAGGTTAGGTTAGGTTAGGTTAGGTTAGGTTAGGTTAGGTTAGGTTAGGTTAGGTTAGGTTAGGTTAGGTTAGGTTAGGTTAGGTTAGGTTAGGTTAGGTTAGGTTAGGTTAGGTTAGGTTAGGTTAGGTTAGGTTAGGTTAGGTTAGGTTAGGTTAGGTTAGGTTAGGTTAGGTTAGGTTAGGTTAGGTTAGGTTAGGTTAGGTTAGGTTAGGTTAGGTTAGGTTAGGTTAGGTTAGGTTAGGTTAGGTTAGGTTAGGTTAGGTTAGGTTAGGTTAGGTTAGGTTAGGTTAGGTTAGGTTAGGTTAGGTTAGGTTAGGTTAGGTTAGGTTAGGTTAGGTTAGGTTAGGTTAGGTTAGGTTAGGTTAGGTTAGGTTAGGTTAGGTTAGGTTAGGTTAGGTTAGGTTAGGTTAGGTTAGGTTAGGTTAGGTTAGGTTAGGTTAGGTTAGGTTAGGTTAGGTTAGGTTAGGTTAGGTTAGGTTAGGTTAGGTTAGGTTAGGTTAGGTTAGGTTAGGTTAGGTTAGGTTAGGTTAGGTTAGGTTAGGTTAGGTTAGGTTAGGTTAGGTTAGGTTAGGTTAGGTTAGGTTAGGTTAGGTTAGGTTAGGTTAGGTTAGGTTAGGTTAGGTTAGGTTAGGTTAGGTTAGGTTAGGTTAGGTTAGGTTAGGTTAGGTTAGGTTAGGTTAGGTTAGGTTAGGTTAGGTTAGGTTAGGTTAGGTTAGGTTAGGTTAGGTTAGGTTAGGTTAGGTTAGGTTAGGTTAGGTTAGGTTAGGTTAGGTTAGGTTAGGTTAGGTTAGGTTAGGTTAGGTTAGGTTAGGTTAGGTTAGGTTAGGTTAGGTTAGGTTAGGTTAGGTTAGGTTAGGTTAGGTTAGGTTAGGTTAGGTTAGGTTAGGTTAGGTTAGGTTAGGTTAGGTTAGGTTAGGTTAGGTTAGGTTAGGTTAGGTTAGGTTAGGTTAGGTTAGGTTAGGTTAGGTTAGGTTAGGTTAGGTTAGGTTAGGTTAGGTTAGGTTAGGTTAGGTTAGGTTAGGTTAGGTTAGGTTAGGTTAGGTTAGGTTAGGTTAGGTTAGGTTAGGTTAGGTTAGGTTAGGTTAGGTTAGGTTAGGTTAGGTTAGGTTAGGTTAGGTTAGGTTAGGTTAGGTTAGGTTAGGTTAGGTTAGGTTAGGTTAGGTTAGGTTAGGTTAGGTTAGGTTAGGTTAGGTTAGGTTAGGTTAGGTTAGGTTAGGTTAGGTTAGGTTAGGTTAGGTTAGGTTAGGTTAGGTTAGGTTAGGTTAGGTTAGGTTAGGTTAGGTTAGGTTAGGTTAGGTTAGGTTAGGTTAGGTTAGGTTAGGTTAGGTTAGGTTAGGTTAGGTTAGGTTAGGTTAGGTTAGGTTAGGTTAGGTTAGGTTAGGTTAGGTTAGGTTAGGTTAGGTTAGGTTAGGTTAGGTTAGGTTAGGTTAGGTTAGGTTAGGTTAGGTTAGGTTAGGTTAGGTTAGGTTAGGTTAGGTTAGGTTAGGTTAGGTTAGGTTAGGTTAGGTTAGGTTAGGTTAGGTTAGGTTAGGTTAGGTTAGGTTAGGTTAGGTTAGGTTAGGTTAGGTTAGGTTAGGTTAGGTTAGGTTAGGTTAGGTTAGGTTAGGTTAGGTTAGGTTAGGTTAGGTTAGGTTAGGTTAGGTTAGGTTAGGTTAGGTTAGGTTAGGTTAGGTTAGGTTAGGTTAGGTTAGGTTAGGTTAGGTTAGGTTAGGTTAGGTTAGGTTAGGTTAGGTTAGGTTAGGTTAGGTTAGGTTAGGTTAGGTTAGGTTAGGTTAGGTTAGGTTAGGTTAGGTTAGGTTAGGTTAGGTTAGGTTAGGTTAGGTTAGGTTAGGTTAGGTTAGGTTAGGTTAGGTTAGGTTAGGTTAGGTTAGGTTAGGTTAGGTTAGGTTAGGTTAGGTTAGGTTAGGTTAGGTTAGGTTAGGTTAGGTTAGGTTAGGTTAGGTTAGGTTAGGTTAGGTTAGGTTAGGTTAGGTTAGGTTAGGTTAGGTTAGGTTAGGTTAGGTTAGGTTAGGTTAGGTTAGGTTAGGTTAGGTTAGGTTAGGTTAGGTTAGGTTAGGTTAGGTTAGGTTAGGTTAGGTTAGGTTAGGTTAGGTTAGGTTAGGTTAGGTTAGGTTAGGTTAGGTTAGGTTAGGTTAGGTTAGGTTAGGTTAGGTTAGGTTAGGTTAGGTTAGGTTAGGTTAGGTTAGGTTAGGTTAGGTTAGGTTAGGTTAGGTTAGGTTAGGTTAGGTTAGGTTAGGTTAGGTTAGGTTAGGTTAGGTTAGGTTAGGTTAGGTTAGGTTAGGTTAGGTTAGGTTAGGTTAGGTTAGGTTAGGTTAGGTTAGGTTAGGTTAGGTTAGGTTAGGTTAGGTTAGGTTAGGTTAGGTTAGGTTAGGTTAGGTTAGGTTAGGTTAGGTTAGGTTAGGTTAGGTTAGGTTAGGTTAGGTTAGGTTAGGTTAGGTTAGGTTAGGTTAGGTTAGGTTAGGTTAGGTTAGGTTAGGTTAGGTTAGGTTAGGTTAGGTTAGGTTAGGTTAGGTTAGGTTAGGTTAGGTTAGGTTAGGTTAGGTTAGGTTAGGTTAGGTTAGGTTAGGTTAGGTTAGGTTAGGTTAGGTTAGGTTAGGTTAGGTTAGGTTAGGTTAGGTTAGGTTAGGTTAGGTTAGGTTAGGTTAGGTTAGGTTAGGTTAGGTTAGGTTAGGTTAGGTTAGGTTAGGTTAGGTTAGGTTAGGTTAGGTTAGGTTAGGTTAGGTTAGGTTAGGTTAGGTTAGGTTAGGTTAGGTTAGGTTAGGTTAGGTTAGGTTAGGTTAGGTTAGGTTAGGTTAGGTTAGGTTAGGTTAGGTTAGGTTAGGTTAGGTTAGGTTAGGTTAGGTTAGGTTAGGTTAGGTTAGGTTAGGTTAGGTTAGGTTAGGTTAGGTTAGGTTAGGTTAGGTTAGGTTAGGTTAGGTTAGGTTAGGTTAGGTTAGGTTAGGTTAGGTTAGGTTAGGTTAGGTTAGGTTAGGTTAGGTTAGGTTAGGTTAGGTTAGGTTAGGTTAGGTTAGGTTAGGTTAGGTTAGGTTAGGTTAGGTTAGGTTAGGTTAGGTTAGGTTAGGTTAGGTTAGGTTAGGTTAGGTTAGGTTAGGTTAGGTTAGGTTAGGTTAGGTTAGGTTAGGTTAGGTTAGGTTAGGTTAGGTTAGGTTAGGTTAGGTTAGGTTAGGTTAGGTTAGGTTAGGTTAGGTTAGGTTAGGTTAGGTTAGGTTAGGTTAGGTTAGGTTAGGTTAGGTTAGGTTAGGTTAGGTTAGGTTAGGTTAGGTTAGGTTAGGTTAGGTTAGGTTAGGTTAGGTTAGGTTAGGTTAGGTTAGGTTAGGTTAGGTTAGGTTAGGTTAGGTTAGGTTAGGTTAGGTTAGGTTAGGTTAGGTTAGGTTAGGTTAGGTTAGGTTAGGTTAGGTTAGGTTAGGTTAGGTTAGGTTAGGTTAGGTTAGGTTAGGTTAGGTTAGGTTAGGTTAGGTTAGGTTAGGTTAGGTTAGGTTAGGTTAGGTTAGGTTAGGTTAGGTTAGGTTAGGTTAGGTTAGGTTAGGTTAGGTTAGGTTAGGTTAGGTTAGGTTAGGTTAGGTTAGGTTAGGTTAGGTTAGGTTAGGTTAGGTTAGGTTAGGTTAGGTTAGGTTAGGTTAGGTTAGGTTAGGTTAGGTTAGGTTAGGTTAGGTTAGGTTAGGTTAGGTTAGGTTAGGTTAGGTTAGGTTAGGTTAGGTTAGGTTAGGTTAGGTTAGGTTAGGTTAGGTTAGGTTAGGTTAGGTTAGGTTAGGTTAGGTTAGGTTAGGTTAGGTTAGGTTAGGTTAGGTTAGGTTAGGTTAGGTTAGGTTAGGTTAGGTTAGGTTAGGTTAGGTTAGGTTAGGTTAGGTTAGGTTAGGTTAGGTTAGGTTAGGTTAGGTTAGGTTAGGTTAGGTTAGGTTAGGTTAGGTTAGGTTAGGTTAGGTTAGGTTAGGTTAGGTTAGGTTAGGTTAGGTTAGGTTAGGTTAGGTTAGGTTAGGTTAGGTTAGGTTAGGTTAGGTTAGGTTAGGTTAGGTTAGGTTAGGTTAGGTTAGGTTAGGTTAGGTTAGGTTAGGTTAGGTTAGGTTAGGTTAGGTTAGGTTAGGTTAGGTTAGGTTAGGTTAGGTTAGGTTAGGTTAGGTTAGGTTAGGTTAGGTTAGGTTAGGTTAGGTTAGGTTAGGTTAGGTTAGGTTAGGTTAGGTTAGGTTAGGTTAGGTTAGGTTAGGTTAGGTTAGGTTAGGTTAGGTTAGGTTAGGTTAGGTTAGGTTAGGTTAGGTTAGGTTAGGTTAGGTTAGGTTAGG